>JBAMJV010001284.1:220000-379680 GCA_037951105.1 Echinarachnius parma | reverse complement strand
GTCGCTGGGGGAACGAATGGACGGACCGGTCCGCTAGTCGATAGGCCCACCCGCAGACTTGGTGGGCCTTGGGCCGTGGTCAACATGACGGGTAGCGGGGCCGAGGGGTTCGGCGCTTACTATTGCCGGGGAGATCAGCCGTCCAAAGACACGACAACCGTGGTCGGACTATTCCTCACCGCAGATTGTAAGTTCTGTAATTTGTTTACATTTTATTTAGCGACATAAGCTCAAAGTGATAAGGGTGTTTTGTATGATGTCTTTATTAAAGGGGAATTAACACTTATCCTTTTGACTTACTGGATGTGATGAGAGCATAACTACTATCATTGCTAGTCACTTATTTCCTCATGAATATTCCCGATTACAAAAATAATCAATATTTTATGGACCACTGTCGTCTGCTTTCAGTGCCCATAGGAGGCGGCCATTTCTTCAACTACTCGCGGTGAAATGACGTGGCAGGCGGAGAACACAATAGCATTATCGTAACCCGCTATTGTGTTCTCCGCCTGACACGTCATTTCACCACGAGAAGTTGAAGAAATGGCCGCCTCCTGTTGGAATGGAAACCAGACGACAGTGGGCCATAAAATATTGATTATTTTCATTATTGGGAATATTCATGAGGAAATAAGTGACTAGAAATGACAAGAGTTATGCTCTCATCACATCCAGTAAGTCAAAAGGCTAGGAGTTCCTTCCCCTTTAATGTTTCTTTAATCTTAACGTTCATGTTTAGGTAAACCTCACTAAGGAACCACATGACAATAGAAGAATAGAAATGAAATTACAATTATTGATATATCATAATCATGTTGTTGCATTTGGCATGCTTTTAGAAAGACATTTCCGTTTGACTTTTTGGTCCCTTTTTAGCGGTCTGTAATTAAATGTTTTTATTCAGTGGAGCGTTGATCTCCTATCTCTGACGAACGGAAATAAACTGTCGATCACCTGTCGAGGGTATAAATGATATGTATTGTCACTACGTGTGGTATGATAACAAAGAAAACAAATCCAAATAAATCGATATGAATACATTTAATGTTCATAATTGGGGCCTCAATAAATACAAGCATAAGCTGTTTCTCATAGGTCCCGGCTATGATATGTATAATCATTGATTTTGTTATACTGTTGTATTGTTTTAATTCGCCGAATTAACTAATAAAGCGGTCACGGATATATAAGTTACATTTTATATATCGTGTGAATGACCTTGGGTCAAATTACTTGTATTAACATTGATTTCAGATTAATGTCTAGATAGAAACATCAGAATTAATACGGATTTAGCGATGTTATGTCGGTACCTACAAAGATAACAAAAACAAACCGATAAAGATATACATGTAATGCTTTTTTGGTTTAGCTGGGATTTGTAGATCCATACAGAGGTCAATACCTTATTGTGACGTCGTCACATCATGTTGTTGAACATTTATGCCTACCGGTCGTGCGTAGGAGGACCGAAAGTTCACGTATCTTAAAAGTACAGCTGCTGTGAACAACAGTCTAACGAAGTCAATTTGGGGGCTTTAAAGGCACATGTGTAAAGTCGCCTTGAACTAGCGATGAACCGAACAAGCCTTGATTAAAGGTGTCTAATATGAAATTGTTTTATCAACAAATTAGACAAATTCACTAAAACGATTACTTCGTTATTTGCAAAATATCACCCCAGTTTGATTTTTGTTTATACAATGTTGGTCGATGCTGTTTGTACTCTTTTACTCTGTGTAGGTTCCTTTATCCTTGCTGATGATAAACAAGCACAATATTATTATTTTTCTTTCCTTTTGGTACCATGTAATAGGTAAATTAATTTTCTTCGTTTTGTGTAAATAATGTTTCATATTTCGTTTATACAGCTAAAATCGTCCCTGCATACGGCAGGTTTACTCGTACCGTCGGTCTTGGGACGGTGGGCGTGTCCATTTCGATGATGCTCCGCTTCCCAGCCGATGTGCCAACCAATCACGTGGTGTGGCGCAAAGACGGTGGTGACGTCATAGAAGAGCAGCGCGGATTGGCCAGTTTCGTATTCCGGCGGCCAATCACGCTAGCGGACAGCGGCGTCTACGAGTGCTACTATGCAAATGAGAGGAACCAAGGGCGACACGGATTGGTCAGGCTGATTGTGAGAGGTGGGTCAACTTTCCGTCTGAACGGACTACCAAAAACTACTAAAAACTCGACAGGGACACGTTTATCAATTTCAATTTGGAAGTAATTTCACCAAAGCATCTTGTGCAAGCTCCAAACGTGACAGACAAAAATGCATGCAATAAGACAATACGAAATAAATGAGTGTGAACAGACCATACGATTCCCTAAAAAAAAAAAAAAAATCGAGATTGATAATGTGTGTGCCAGTCTGAGGTTCCGTCCTCCTGGGCTATGTGTTCATGTTCGGTGAAGTTTTTTTTAAACTCGTATAACCAGAACTCTAACCCTAGCTCTAATGGTAACCCTTACCAACAACCGAATCACTGTGATGGGGTGGGTGGCGGTCTGACAAGGTGACCAGTTACCATCGACGATACGAAATAAATGATGCAAAAACGAACTGTATTATTTAATAATGAGGATAACATTTTGAAACTCTTTTCTCCCCAATCATTCATAGCATGCCCGAACGGTAGCTGGCGTCCCCCGCGCTGCAATGGAGTGTGTGACATGTGCTACAATGGTGGTGTCTGTGACGAGGTGACGGGACGGTGTATCTGCCCGCCCGGATTCATGGGCGATAACTGCCAGCAATGTAAGTGTCACTCAGACACAGAGTACTTTTGAAATCCTTATAGAGTTAATAAGGAACCACCACGTTCAGTGATGTTCCTGTAAGAAATGGGCTGAAGACGTATTGCAAGCAGTGGCGTACCCAGGATTTTTAAAGGGGGGGGGGTTTTCTTCAGAAAAAAATTCTGTCTGCGGGGGGGGGGGGGGGGGGGGGGGGGTAGTTGTCGAAAACATTTAGAAGCCGAGACCAAGTACCTTCAAAATTTTCGAGACCGAGACCAGGTCCGGTCCACAATTTTCGAGACCGAGACAAAGATCCAGTGGTTGAGAATCCTGTTCATTGATACAAAAATATGCCAAGAAGCTATAAAAACCTAAATGTAAGACATAGTACACAATAAAAACAAACACAATATGGAGCATTTCACTTCCATTATCAGGTAGGCAAGTGGACAAAGTGAGACAAAATTGCATAAACGCACATTTACAAAGAAAATAAAAACAATAGATGTAGCGTTTGTTGGTACATGTATTAAGTACGTACGGTCAAACTTGCTTTAGTGGCCACTTGTCTATAGCAGTTAACATACAATGGACACCAAACGTGACGCCTTGCAGAGTAAAATAATGTTTTGAGACCAGTCTACAAAAGTCACCTTTCTCTATGGTGCTCACTTATTATTTCACTTTGGTGGTCACTATACACAGGTTTGACTAGATATGATAATGTTAGTATTTCTTCCTCTCGACCAGCATGCGGCTACAATCGGTTTGGCGTGTCCTGCGAGCACCGCTGCTTGTCGTCTCAGGACAACCCCGAGGCATGCAGAGGAAGTCAGTTCTGCCTCCCGGACCCCTTCGGCTGCGTGTGTAACGCCGGCTTCGCGGGACTCGGGTGCTTCGCAGGTGGGCATACTCAGTTATATTTTTGACGTTGTAACATACGCAACCTTCACTTTTTGTATCATATTACGTTGCAGATTACATGGTATGCGATGGAACAGACACATCATTCACTTTTTATCTATTTGCTGATAAATACCCGTATAAGTATGATATTTTCTTGGTGAATGTGAGTGACGATTTATAATTATTATAAATATTTGTTGGTGGTATTTTAGAGGTTATATTACTTTTAACATCTCTCATTAATAAAGGGTGACGAGTTGTATATTACTTCATTGACTATAGGATGATGAGTTATAATTATACCATATTATTGATTAGGGTGACGAGTTTGATATCATCTCAATGATTAGGGTGACGAGTTTGATATCATCTCATTGTTTATGGTGACGAGTTTGATATCATCTCATTGATAAGAGTGACGAGTTTGATATCATCTCATTGATTAGGATGACAAGTTTGATACCATCTCATTGTTTAGGGTGACGAGTTTGATATCTCATTGATAAGGGTGACGAGTTTGATATCATTTAATTGATTAGGGTGACGAGTTTGATATCATCTCAATGATTAGGGTGACGAGTTTAATAAAAATCATGGATTAGGGTGACGAGTTTTATATTCTCTCATTGGTTGGGATGACGAGTTTGATATTAATTCATTATTTAGGGTGACGAGTTTGATATCATCTCATTGATTAGGGTGACGAGTTTAATATCATTTCATTGATTAGGGTGATGAGTTTGATATCATCTCATTGATAAGAGTGACGAGTTTGATATCATCTCATTGATTAGGGTGACGATTTTGATATCATCTCATTGATTAGGGTGACGATTTTGATATCATCTCATTGATTAGGGTGACGAGTTTGATATCAACTCATTGATTAGGGTGACGAGTTTTATATTCTCTCATTGATTGGGATGACGAGTTTGATATCATCTCATTGTTAAGGGTGACGAGTTTGATATCATCTCATTGATTAGGGTGACGAGTTTGATATCATCTCATTGATCAGGGTGACGAGTTTGATATCATATCGTTGATTAGGGTGACGGGTTTGATATCATATCGTTGATAAGGGTGACGAGCTTGGTATCAACTCATTGATAAGGGTGACGAGTTTGATTTCATCTCATTGATTAGGGTGACGAGTGTCATGCCATTTCATTGATTGTTGTGACGTGTTTCATATCATCGCATTGATTGGGGTGACGAGTTTGATTTCATCTAATTGATTAGGGATGACGATTTGGGTGACGATTTTTATATCAAACCATCGCTTTGGGTGACGAGTTTTATATTGCATAATCGACTAGGGTGACGAGATTTATATAAGCTCGTTGATTAGGGTGACGAGTTTTATATCATCTCATTGATTAGGGTGACGAGTTTCATATCATCTGTTTCATATCATCTCATTAATTAGGGTTGCGAGTTTTATATCATCTCAATGATTAGGGTTACGAGTTTTATATCATCTCATTGATTAGGGTTACGAGTTTCATATCATCTCAATGATTAGGGTTACGAGTTTTATATCATCTCATTGATTAGGGTGACGAGTTTTATATCATCTCAATGATAAGAGTGACGAGTTTGATATCATCTCATTGATTAGGGTGACGAGTTTCATATCATCTCATTGATTAGGGTTGCGAGTGTGATATCATCTCATTGATTAGGGTGACGAGTTTCATATCATCTCATTGATTAGGGTTGCGAGTGTGATATCATCTCATTGATTAGGGTTGCGAGTGTGATATCATCTTCGTGATTTGGGTGACAATGTTTATATCATACCATCTCTTAGGTTTACGAGTTTGTATTGCATAATCGATTAGGATGACGAGATTTATTTAATCTCGTTGATTTGGGTGACTAGTTTTATATCATCGCATTGATTAAGTTGACGAGTTTTATATCGCCTCGTTGATCAGGGTGACGAGTTTCGTATCAACGCATTGATTAATGTGGCGAGGCTTACATTCTATCATATCGATAATGTTGACAAGTTTATTTCACGTCATGAGTCTAACCACAATGAGTCATCACTGAGTTTTGCATTGACTGAATGAAGCGCTATCTAAATGTAACTGATGGGCATCGATGCCAAGATCATCCCCTCGCGTATTTATTGGTAAGATGTTTATATGACTAAGATGGCGTTATATTTTTGATTGTACAGGCACATCCTAATTTTTATTTTCATTTATCATCTAAAAGCCTGTGAAAATGGTCGGTTTGGCGCCGGATGTCTGCAGCGGTGCCACTGCGCGTCGGGGCAGTGTGACCGGTTCACCGGGCGGTGCGTGGGGACAACGAGCGTGTGTGCCAGGGGCTGGACAGGGCATAATTGTCAGAGTACGTATCTCAAAAAATGATATAATGAATATAAATCCTCATAACATGTTTTGACGTTTCTGGTAGAAACCTTTCGCTCACAAATTCAAACGGGCAAAGCGTGGCGGTTTTTATCATCAGTTGTGACTTAGATTATACTGTCAATACTTTCTTCGTCCACATAATAATTATTTATGAGTAAGAACTATTGCATTGGTCATTATTATACGAATGTTCATTAAATTTATGCAATCGGCATGACCGGTGTAGGTGGGTGGATTACCTTGAGATAGAACAATCTTAATGAAGCAATATCGTGATTACGTCGGCGTGTTAGCTATGTTCATCATGTCGCTTTAATGTCACCCTTTCAGCCAATAACTCATGGTGCAGAATGCTTGACGGGTAATAATAAGATATGCAAACAAATCCATTATGCCGTTTATATAATCCATGTTTATTATTTATGTTCATCGTAATCTCTTCTTCAATATCTTCATCTTCCCTTCTGATATGACGCGTAGTTCCGAACGTTTGCCGCCACGGATACTATGGCGCAGAATGTGTCAACAAGTGTCATTGCGAGAATGGGCGTTCGTGCGAGCGCGTGTCAGGCCAGTGCCCGTGGTCCCGGTGTGCTCCAGGGTTCGGGGTGTTCGACGGACAGAACCATTGTTCACGTAAGCGCCTTGAATTAACCCATTCCGTATAAGCATTGATTATTACAGAAATGTGTTCACGAGAATTGTAAAGTTGAAAATGAGAATGTTTGCAAAGGTCTGCCCAAGTTATTTTCCCGTGCTAGTTGTGTGTTGTATTATGATTATCACTACGTATGTAATGGGTTATAAATGTATGTCGCGAGATTAATTTGTAAAATATTGATTCCGCAGCAGTCTCGGACAGGTGGCCTAAAAATGAATACATATGAATATATCAAATTTGGATATCAAAAGAATCAATCATCTCTAACATAATTCTTTCTTTGTATGGTCGGAGGAGAAAGATAGTGGTCACTTGTCAGGTTTTACAAAAGTTGTGCATTGTCTTATCTATGCACTCTTTCATAATGTCATGCCGGCCGCAGTTGTCAGAATGTTCGCAAAAGGGTGCAAATTTGAACCTTTATTACTTTGTGTGTAATTTGGTGTATTGTTTTATTGTCATATCGATTCCTCCATTCAGAATGTCATCCGGGTACTTACGGGCCGAATTGTCATGAGATGTGCACGTGTCTGCCCGAGTCATGTGACGCGGAGACTGGCCAATGCCATGGCTTGTGTTATGATCCATTCATCCCACCCACGTGCCAGGCAGGTATGTTAGCTCTGTAACCATGGTAACATAAATCACATAATCATATGTTAAAAATATTAAACAGCAATATTTGGTTTGTTAAATTTTAGGACGATATAACGATAACCCTCATCATACGTTTAAAGGGATATAGGAACTACGTTGACATATTATGCGAAAACTAGAAAGAAAAAAAAGGGTCAATAACATATGGTTTGCTGTGACCCGATATGCAGCCCACTTAGTGATATGCAACAATTCCATGATACATGGATGTTTTATAGCCAAGATATAAGCAAAGTAATATTTTCGAACTCATTACCATAACTAATTTGTACACTTTTAAAACGATCCCAGGGAGACTTTCAAATTCAAATGTGTCAATCTGATCATAGTTAAAAAAAGGAAATTAAAGGTAAAATTTTAAAAAATACAACAAGGTATGTGGTAACCTCTAGAGTTCTTAGTACGTTTTGTCAATTTTGACAATGTTACTAGATCCCTTTAAATGTATTTTTGTATGTTTCAGGTTTCGTGGGAGTAACGTTTGACAACGTCAACGAGGGTCAGACGGCGGGCGTCAACTGCTCACTCACCGCGCGTTTTCCCTCGCTACCACCCGAACCTCGCGGCGTTCGTCTGTACCGCGGTTCGCGCGGATCGAATCAGACCGGTGTCCACCGCAAGGGATCGAGTGTCACCAGTGTTGGAAACGCACTGACGGTGATGTTCGGTGTGGACGGCTTGCGAGCGGGAGAGGTGCTCAGGTGTGTCGTAACAGCGGACAATGGGACCGTCCTAGCGCACATGGAGTCGACGGCCAAGACTTTCAGTAAGTGTGTGGAAATAATCATCATTATTTTGATTGGCTATGCTAGTAGAGCTTGAAAAAAAAGCGAAAAAGAATTTGGGAATTTTATTTGTGAAGACCCGTTTAATAAAACTTGTCTAGTTGTAAGTGCTAAATTATTGGAACTGTTGAGGTAAGAGCTAATCAGCATTAAACATTACAGCTGTTGCCATAGTAGTTACAATAATTGGACACTTACAACAATAGAAACAGTTTAATGAAACGGGGTTAAAGAACACTGAAAACGTTGAAGTCGTTGTCTTGGTAATTATTATTTGTTGTTATAATAATTAAAT
The DNA here is from genome assembly GCA_037951105.1 of Echinarachnius parma. Lineage (NCBI taxonomy): Eukaryota > Metazoa > Echinodermata > Echinoidea > Clypeasteroida > Echinarachniidae > Echinarachnius > Echinarachnius parma. Next base: position 371,241 of record JBAMJV010001284.1, on the reverse strand, counting down.
TGTCTAGCGGTTCTCCTATAGCTTTTAACGGTATTTCATGCTTATAACGCTCGCCGTAGTTTACCCTTCACATAATTTATAATATTCATTTCATTATTGTGTTATAAAGCTCCCCCTCAGCTTAACGATCCTCCCGTAATCAGCGACAACACTGCAACCAGTTTGACCGTAAACTGGCGCCCTTGGACTCTAAGTGGGCGTGACAGTGTAGGAGACCCGCCCATCGTCGGTTACGTCATCCTCTATCGGGCGAGCGCTACTACTGTAACCCGCGGCCGTGCGAATGACTGGCTCACGGCTGGGCGTGTCTCTGCGGATCGCACCTCCTTCGTGCGCAAAGGGCTCCTCCCACACACGTGGTATGACGTCAGCGTGGTGGCGGTGAGGGAGGGGCCAGGAGGGGAGGGGCCTCCCAGCCCGTTGGTTACGGCCATAACTGCTTGCAGAGGTATGTTATCTCATTTCCTCTCGGTAGTCACACTGACTAGTATTGTGCCCCTTTAATGGTAAAACTACTACTTCGAGTAGTGGTGGTATGAGGGGTGGGGGCATGTAGAGGGGGGGGGGGCATATGGCAGTATGGGGAGGGGCATCTAAACCCTTGGAATGTTACCGGGTAAGTAGACAGGTGTATTTATTTCCAATTGTCTAATCTATTGAATGGTCCCTAAGCATTAAAAATAATGTCGAAGTACAAGTTAAACATCTTATCACAGTGAGGTAGCATATTACGGTCGGCGGTGATTATAGGACGAATTTCCAAGCACTTGGAAGCTACGGCCTAAAGTTTGCATTCCCTTCCTTCATTGAAAAGTTATATCAGTTGATTGCTCAATAATTGTGTTCTATTCTTCTATATACCCAGTTCCTGCCCAGCCGTACCCTGTGCTTGCTTCAACGGACCCCATGCTTCCTAGAGAAATCTCGTTAGCGTGGCAGGTAAGCATGAAGTGAATGGTTAATAACAAATATTAAACACATTCTAGTATAGGGATCATGTTTCTTTAACATGGTAACTGTGATCGTGGTATTGAAAATGGATACGCAGCTGTTTCAGAAAAAAAAAATATCTTCAACAAGAAAATGAAGCTCGATTAAATCAATTGGTCCCGAAAATGTGGAACTATACGGTATGCCAAATGAAACCATTTTCAATGGGTGAAACTGAGAAGTAACATTGCTTCATCATTGCTTCATTCCAAACTAGCATCATTGTGCATAATTAATTTCTAAGCTTTGCTCTTCCCTTAAAATGTTTCAGGTAAGAATATATTGCAAATCTATTTTATCAATACTTGATCAATTCGGACGCACTGACTCTTTAACCCCACCGCGGTGGACCGTGAACAGTCACCACTTTAATGCCTTTCCCCCTGAACAAAGCTGAATTAAATGAAACTGAGAAGTACCATTGTTTCATTCAGACTCCGGATCCATCAATTATCAGATGTCCCTCCGGATTAGCCGGTATTAACCTCTACTATCGCGAGGCGGACGCCGCGTTCAGCGCGAACGGGACGCACCGGCTCTTCAACCCGACCGTGAACAGCCAACGGATAATCGGTCTGCACGTCTACACCAAGTATCTCGTCGGCATGAGTGTCGTGAACGAGGCGGGAGAGGGCGCTATGAGTCCAGAGACGGAGATCTTTACTCCAGAGGAGTGTAAGTTGGTTTGTTACTTTAATTATTTTGTACAGACGCATTTAATCAATTTTGATTAAATTTTACGTCTGGAGTCGTCCTCTATCGCCACCTGTTCCATACGAGAGACACAGCCCTGGTTCGAACCCGGGCCGATTAGTGGCGGGCCCTGTCGGCCAAAACCATTAAGTCTATGTTCCTCCAAAAGGTAAATGTTTGTTATGTTAACCAAAGTTTAAAGACCAATAAGCTGCCGATTTATTTCCAAAGCATACATGGCATATAAGGTGTTTCTGATAATTGTCATCTAAGAACGATATAGTTTAGTTGTATAATGTTATCTGATTAAAACAAAAAGTTAACTTAAAAATTATATCATCAATAAAAAAAAATTGTATACATCTATCAAATCGATTTTATTTCGCCGCAGTGCCACCTGCACCGGTTCAACTGCAGGTCGCGGAGTCATCCAGCAGCAGCATTCTACTCTCATGGGAAACACCATCTCCTCCCAACGTCAATGGAAAGATAAGGTTGGTCATTTATTTAGTCCGCCGCACACAGATCCGACTCGACTCGATCCGACTGGTTTTCCGTCGGTTAAGCTCAGTATACGTTGCCTCAGGACTCCTGTTTTGCCGGACAAGAGCCAGTCGGAGATCATTCGAGGCCGATTCAACATGTTGAATCGGCTACGACTGAGCAAAACCGACTCGAGACTGACTGAGGACCAGTCGGATCGGGTCAAGTCGGCTCTTTGTGCGGAGGGCTTACCTTGTGAAGACATAACCAGCGATTAATTCCCAAACATACTGGAAAGTGACTCCAAAAACCATTAAAGAGCCCCCACATTTTTTTTCCCATAGAGTGCAATGTGAAACAATTTTGAATACTATTCTCATATATCAGGCGAGCTTACAAAGTAGCCTCCGACTGGAAACAAATAAGTTGACAAATTTTCCCTGTTCCCTGTATCGCAAACCATACCACTGAATGATACTTTGGAGTTTGAACTACTTTGTCATGTTCAAAAACATAACTTGGATAGGCGAGTCATAATCGCTTTAATTTAAGTCTGCGTAAATGGTGTAGCAAACGAACATATTGATGACTAAGAAATAAAGAACTTTCCAAGTGACCAGTTTGTCGATATTGATGTCATCATGCACAGTTTAGAGAAAGAGTATGGTTACTGATAATGGCTAATAAGTGAAGTAATATCAATATATCCATTGAATAGTTATTGACCAAGTACTAATTCAAGGTGTTTTTTATCTGTTCAGGCGTTTTGATCTGCATTACATGTCAACGGTTAAAACCGAGACGATTCAGATTCATGGCCCGGATTATAACATGAAATACAGGATCAGCGGCCTTACGACTAACCGCACCTACCAATTTAAGGTATGCTAGAAAATTGTTTAATTGTTTTACGCCCTTATTGTGTATGTTTGTTTGTTTTGTTCTTTTAAGAATACTAGCTAGTATTCTTTACTAATTTATTGTCTACTGTATTTGCTACCTTCTTGACCTTGTTGGATAACAAGCCTTAGCTCATCTACGACTGATTCTACATGTATTGAAAAGATAAATAGATACGTTAATTAATCAATGGGTAAATAAATAAATAAATGAAAACATTAGCACATAAATGGATAAATACCAAAATGAAATGAGAAATACATTAAATAATGAATACATAAATAAATAAATAAATAAATAAATACATTAATTAATAAATAAATAAATAAATAAATAAATAAATAAATAAATAAATAAATAAATAAATAAATAGATAGATAGATAGATAGATAGATATATACATACATACATACATACATACATACATACATACATACATACATACATACATACATACATACATACATACATACATACATACATACATACATACATACATACATACATACATACATACATGAATGAATGAATGAATGAATGAATGAATGAATGAATGAATGAATGAATAAATAAATAAATAAATAAATAAATAAATAAACAAACAAACAAACAAACAAACAAACAAACAAACAAACAAACAAACAAACAAACAAACAAACAAACAAACAAACAAACAAATAAATAAATAAATAAATAAATAAATAAATAAATACATGTATGAATGAGTAAATAAATTAATACAAACAATTATCAATACTTTTAACTTGCTTCATCTGTGCTCTCTCTCTACAAGGTGCGGACAGTGAATGGTATAGGACCGGGGGAGTGGAGTGAGACGCTGACAGCTGTGACGTACAACCCACCATCAGGTAACCATGGCAACAAACCTTCACTGGTTTCTATATAACGACTGGAAGCATCATATCAAATTAGCCCTTTGAGTAACCTCACATCGATTGCGATATTCGCAGTTATTTCTGGGATCATTGAATGATTTACAATAACTCATATGGTGGATTCTAAAGAACTTAAATTGTATATATTCCAGACAAAAAAAGGTAAATGATGAAAAAAAAAAAAAAGATTAGCGAATTGAAACGCAGAAAAGGAGAAGACAATTAGAACATTCAAACGTTATAACAATACAAAAAAGGACTGAAATTACAATAACTGTGAGCTAAAACTTTTCATTTCAAGTCTTCTTTTTAATAACAATATTTCTTTTGTTTTACTCAGCTTTACAAGCCAATAAGGGGAGTGGCCTAAATGCTCCGCACATCGGCCTCGCTATTGGGGGCGTTTTCGTCGGGCTGTTCCTATTGGTCATCATAGTGGTGGGCGGGGCCAATATTAGAAGGCGGATCCGCGCGCGACAAGATGATGAACTGTCCACGTTGCGGGAGACGATCGGATTTACGAGCGCGCGTCCGTCAATAGTTTCTTACGGAGTATCAGATTTCAGGGAACAAGTACCGATACAGGTAAAAACAGAGACTGTCATAATATGAATCAATTAAAATCGACATTGCAGAATAAATATCCTTCCATCATAATTTAGACAATAGATTGTGAATAATGTAGCTACATGTACAACGGAACCCAACAATGACATTGCTGATTTCAAATGCTTGTTGTTCAATGATCGCTGACTCTGTCATCACAAACAGTTGGCATATATGAGAGAAAGTAAACTACCTTTGTCATTAGAATGAATATATGTACATTTATTTTAAACGATATTGCTGGGAAAGTTTAATTCAGTATATAACAAACACTCTACAGGCCCCCAGCCAGGGTGCGTTGAGTGTGTACACTCCCCCCCCCCCCCCCAAAAAAAAATAGAATAATACAATCAGAAAGGTCCACTTGTTATCAGTCTTGGCCATCTAAACCAGTGGTCTCGGGCAACGATCGATCTTGTTGACCCACACTCGGTCTCGACCACGAACGGTCTTGGTCCCATTTAAAAAAAATTACACCACCCTCCCCATCCCCTTGAAAAATCTTGGCTACGGGCCTGCTCTGTTTTATTATGTCAACAATTCAATCACTTTATTTCCCCAATCATGCTTCCATACCTTCCTCAGGATGAAGACAAGCTGTACACGACGAGTCTTAAGCCGTTGTCGAGACAGAAGCGGAACCACAACAAGGCGACGTCGCCTAGGCCGGACGAACATCGATACGAGTACATCGACGCGCTACGGCTACCCGCCATGCGATTCGCTGCACTAGCTAACGAGGATGAGACCCTTATTCCACAGCTATCCCAGCATCGATAGATAGACGTATACGTGGACGAGCTGGTGTATGAACGGGATGATGATATCGAACTTACTTTTGTTAAATGAAGCGATATTATGGACGCTTGAAATTGTACTAAATTTATGATCTAGCAGAAAATATGATGCTAAAATGTCTCTTGAACATTATATAGAGGAGACCGCAAACTGAAAAACTTTTGTTTGCGTATGATATTTGAATACAAATGTACTATAAAAGGCAGACCTTTTAACAGAAGATTTGAGTTGTAACAAAGCCCAAATCAATCCACAAAATCAGGGCGACGTCGACGAGGCCGGACGAACATCGATACGAGCTACGGCTACTCAATGCGGAACAAGGACGAGACCACATTCCACAGCTATCCTAGCATCGATATATAGACGTATACGTTGACGAACTGGTGGATGATAATATCGAACTTATTTTTGCGTATGAAGTGATATTATGGTCGCTTGAAATTGTACTAAATAGCAGAGGATATGATGCTAACAAATATATCTCCTCAACATTATATAGTCGGAGTTCGCGCACTGAAAAAAGTATTGTGTGTGTGTATGGTATTTGAATACAAACGGACTATAATAGGAAATATAAATTGTAACAAAGCCCAAATCAATCCACAAAATCAGGGCGACGTCGACGGGGCCGGACGAACATCAATACGCACTATACGGCTACCCAATGCGGTTCGATGTACTAGCGAACGAGGATGAGACCACATTCCACAGCTATCCTAGGATGATAATATCGAACTTATTTTTGTTTAATGAAGCGACAACGTGGACGCTCGAATGTGTACTGAATCTATGAATACATACTAGCACAGAATGTGATCTTACACATGTGAGAAATTTATTCTTATGAACATGATAGCTGATAAGAAGTGCATACGCTCACTAAATTTACAGAATTCTCATTTTTTACTTGCTATACCTTTGGAACACTTTTTTTCCATAATATTTTAGCCGTAACATCGTATAATCAATCTACAACAGGACGACGTCGACAACGCCAGACGAACACCGATATGAGCACATTGACGCGCTATGCGCTATGACAATATGACTTGTGTTTTCGTGTGTTTGTATTTTTAAAAGACCATATAGGCTCCAAATTCGGTCTCATTTTATTACACAGGCGACCTTTTAGGTAGATAAGCAGTTTTCATTGAATATTTGTATCATCATCAATGTATACGAGTTTTAGAGTGATAACAACTCAATTTAATAGCGACTATATTTAACTACTTTGTGTAGGTATTTATCCGTTATCATTCAGTTTAAATTAATGAATTCAAATTACATGGATTCGAAACAATACTAATACAGATTATGTTGTGGAAAACAAAACATAAATAACTGTTCACCTAGTGCAGCTCAGCTAGTTAATTATTTTTAATCCGCTAAAATGTGTAATTCTTTTTTTTTCTTCGAATAATTTAATTGATTGATGACACCATGGACTATAAAAACATGTCGTTGGGCTAACCGAAGGATACTCATCAATATTATATGAGATTCGATTGTTTGGTAAGCTGCATCATTTTTAAAGTTGTAAGTTATGTTTTCAATTTCGATTTTATGTATCTTTATAAGACAATAAAACTAAACTATGTTTGTAAATATGTGCAGAGTGTTTTTGTATAGTGTTTGTCAATCCCCATTTTGAACAAAGAACAACATACCAGGACAACACAATAGTAGAAGAATCATAGAATAATCTATTTGATTTTCCTCAATTTGAATCGACAATAATAACGGTATGATCTTCATGATTTTCATTATAAACTGCAAGTGTTAGAAAAGTTACTAAACTTATCAGGTGATAGTGCGTATCCCGAAGGAAAGGTTCATGGAAAACACTGTCCATCGGATAGGACGATAAACGGAGGTCCCGTGTGTGAGACAGCCACATCATGAACGCAAAAAGAGATGGGTCCCGTTGCAGAAACAGATGCAATCGACTGTTAAGTTGCAATTAATTGCAAGTCAGATCATGTGACTAAATGCGCCAATCTGATTAGTCCAAATGCGCCCATTTTCTGACTTGCAATTAATTGTAACTTTACAATCGATTGCACATTTTTTTTCTGTAACGGGGCCATAGTCTATTTATCAAAAAAGAGTAGGATGTTAACCCGTTAGTAAACCTGTACATCGCAGCTAAAATACTGCAAGAATCTCCACTCTCCAGAATTGAACAAGGCGAGGCAGCTAGTACAACGACAAGAGAATGTGAAAATATTCAGATTGCGATTGGTGCGGCCAAGCGGAGAGGCAGATACGTCACACCTAACTGTTGTCCGCTTTCAATACGGTAATTCCGATTTGTTGCCTTTGTCGTCTTTGTTCAGTCGTTCCGCTAGCTTTTCATTCAAAGCAGCTTTATATCAGTTGTATTTGTTTACCAGCTTATCAACCGACGGAATCTCTTTCATTGATACTTCAATGGGGGCCAGAGGTGTAACTAGGGTAAATGGATACGGAGCGAAGGGTTCGGGGACAAAAAGGATAATTTTTTTTTTCCATTTACATTTTCACCCAGGGCAGGGGCGAGATTATCCCAGAGCTCTGCTTTTCGCAAACAACTACTCTGGTTCAAGACCTAAGCTCTGTCTTTCGGATGGTGAAATGGTAGTCCCAGAGATTAGAAGAAAACAATAATTGAATGAGTGCGGATTTAAAAATAAAAACAACCAAGCAACAACAAAACAAATAACACACAAACAAACAAACAAACAAACAAACAAACAAACAAACAGTCAAACATACAAACAAAAGAACAAACAAGCAAACAGTCAAACCATGGGCGTCGATACTTACGTAATACCCATTCATCAGGGGGGGATGGATGAATGGATCATCCCCCCCTGATCAATGGGTATCAATGACAGATCGACGCCCGTGAGTCAAACACAACAAAACAATTAAACAAACAACCCACTGACAATCCAACCAACCACCCGGGCTTACATACCCCATCCATTGGAAGTGGGTTGCCCCCTCCCATCGCCCTTCCCCTCCCCCCTGTCTCGCTTCGCCATCGAATAGGCTGCCAAGTGACACTTTTCAACACCGCTTGCAAAGGGCTTCGCTTCGATCTATTCTCTAACTCTTAGGACTATCGATCAACACCCGCTCTTGTATATGTACGATTGGATTGAGTCCACAAGTCATTTTCCCTACCAGTTTAATCCCGTGTCAGATGAGGACATGATTATTGTTTCGTTTGTGAAACGTGGAGAAAAGTAATCGTATCAGATTTGTTGCGAACTGTGGACAGTTTAAGCTGGCAGCATTTTGTGTAAATTGATACGAAGCCGGACAAACGTAAACTCTCTTTTGAAATACATTTTCTTTATTCATGTTCGATATTCTTCGCTCATGTGTGGCTGACGGTCTGAAAAGGAAACCAACTTCTGCAAGTTTAACGTATCGAGTCATCATCTCAAGATCTAGGCCACAACTTTAGCTAAACTGTCAGGAAATTGCAACGAAATAGTGTGGGAACATCGCACCACCAAGAACATGACATAGGGTTCACCATTATCGCCTTCAGCGCCCTTTCGCGAAAGGTAAGAATAAGTTCCGAATAGAAAATAAGACTGCCTATACGAGACGCTTATAATTATGGACATATTTCATTAACGTGATTTATACTAATTTAAGTAAAGCATTATGTGGGTGTCTTGCCTCTAAAACGGAGTTAATTTGAATTGGTTTTATATAAATCAATTATAGCTCGGACCTTTCTTTGCCAACGTCTTATAAAGGTCGATATGAGGAAGAATAGATAAGTAAACGCCCTTTTTAAAAATTGTACACAGGTCAACTATTATAAAAGTTTGTATCAGAACTACGATACTGTATTATATAATAGTGATTGGGAAAAGGGATATTTGTAGTGAAACCTACGAAAGAAACCTAATGTTTTACATGATTGCAAATGTAGTTTATATAAACTATTGGATATTTAAAATATGTATATATCTACGCGTTGTTATGTTCCTCCATAATGTGCAATTATATACCTAACGTATGCTTGCTTGAAGTGGTAATGCTTCCAAGACATTCATTTTCCCCTATATTAATTATTATTTTGTTTTCTTTAAAGTTCAGTTTTGGTATAGAGGGCGCTGCACGAAATAATTTTTTTGTGAGATAATGAAAAACTGAGTGTAAAATTTGAAATAGCATACAATTTGAATGGCAGAATAAACTTTATTTGATCAAAAGCGGTTCAGAAACGGCTGAAATATCAATAAATATATCCGATCATAATAAATCTGGGGCCCAGATATATTCGATGATTTAGTTTTAAATTTTTTAAATGCTTACACTTTATCACAAAATTTCAAAAGAGGTTTTTAAATAGTTGTTGATGATCTCTCTATTTAATTTTCAACAAAACATCACATGCATAATTTTGTTTGAAAAATGGTTGAAACCAATGCTTTTTTAGAGAGCGCCATCTTGTGTTTTAATGGCTCTTTTTTTTAATGATATCAGGCTTTTTAATTGGTCGTTTGTAATCATCTATACATTTCGAGCATGGTGGAGTTATAACTATTCTTACATATTTAGTTCACATGAACGGTTTCGCCGATTTACACAGATCCATCATACATGTATTAGTGATTGATATACATTTAGTACGTGATGTTATTGCGGCCTGGGGTGCTCGTTCATGGGTGAAAACGGGTACCAAACTTGTTTCGGTTTCGCCCGAGGGCACATTATAGCCCGCGATCGTCATGGAAACCATCGTAAACAACCCCTCTCATGCAGTCACAGTAATCATAGGCCTAGGTCATTATACAATTATACTGCCCGTGATTGCCAACATATCATTGTGTACATTTTATTGTGATATTTGATCCACTGTAATTAATAGGCGCACCAAGCTTATTCACATGTGATTGCGATATATATCCCTTGTTGGGTCTAATTGGCTTTTTTATAACAAAGTTTGGTAAACAGATACTTAAATGGGTATACATTTTGTGATTTCAATATAAAAAAAGACTAAGTACACTTCATCACAATCTGGTTTGAAGATGTTTTGTTTAATAAATAGTAAATGTAGACATAAGTATATCACATGAGCTCACTATTAGCGTGTTGAGTGTTGGAAACAGATTATGGCGCCAATACAAGCGCTGCGCATCATCATTATCGACCCCATTAAACATACAGTACTTACATTATTTGGACAATATGTATATTTGCTTAACCAGCATTAAACATAATGACAAATATGCTCTACCAAATGATTTGTACAAAATGTAGGCATATTTGCCAATGACATTATGGGAGCAAATACACGAAGTCCATTCTGATATACAGATATGGCGATAAACATGAGTGTAAACTACCATACTTTATTGACGGATAACATGTATGAATAGAGCGTCGTTTAGCAGCTTTGGATTATTGACACAAACTGTTCCTAATTTTCCAAACATTTTGTATCGATATGCAAACAAGGTTCGCCAATGATTATCAACCGACCACTTATCCCAGCTTGGGAAGTTTAGTATGGGGAGGGATTATAATTATATTAGGAGCCAAAGGTCTATTGAAATAGGGAATCGATTGGTGCCAAGTTCGTCTCACTGGGGTCACCCCCCAGAGTTAACCCCCCAAAAGCGTCGATGGTTGTTATGCCAACCGTACCCGTATACCGATATGTTATTGTTATGTACGTGTAGGCATGAACGTGACTGTTTGTTATCGTAATTCAGCGCTATAGTGTGTAAATCCAACACGTGTATTGCTGTAATTCATAGTGTAAACAACCTGTATAGACAGTATTTGGTGGGAGATGTTTTCTGAGTGTTTATGTATCCCGCCGTGAACTAGTCATATATTTATTTCGACACGAAAGGTTTTGGGTGACTTTACACCCCCACAACATTACTGGCTGAGTTTAAGTTCCACTCCTTGCAGAGCGAACATTGAACATGATGATGATGATGCATATGTAACGCAGAGGTTATTTACCTTCGTTCAGGGAGAGTATACTATGACCTTCATCAAACGCGACTGACACTGAGCTGTGAGGGCAGTTCTCTCATATTCGATAGTTTTGGAGACAACGACGATTTTGCAACTCTTTTGGGATTTGTTTTTATGTTTGCAGATTATGTTGACTACATACTTGGAAATAATTCAAACATTTGGATTTGTATAAAGGTAAACCACTATACCATTAAAGTTACCATTTCGATTTTGAGGTTGTCACAATTAACTTAGATCGCAGAGGAGTTGGACCTCAATTGTCAGTGCCACATTTGTGACTAAATTTGTTGGATTTCAAGATAGTTACAGAGGTCTCTAACGTATATGGACATGAGCTCAGTTAGATGACCCGCGAATGTGATTAGAGGCATAGAAATTATATGTTTCCTAATTGCGCGTTTGGATCCAGGTGTCAGCGCATAATCTGTCTGGGCGGATAGCCTGTCCCACCCTAACCCTAAACCCTAACCCTAATCCTAACCCTAACCCTAACCCTAATTTGGTGGCTATGGGTCAGATTAGTGGCTATAGGTCAGATTTAGTGGCTATAGGTCAGATTTAGTGGCTATAAGTTAGATTTATTGGCTACATAAGTGTATACAGTATAGCAGTGGTGGGGCCTAATACACGATATTGCCATTAGGGTAGGACAGGCAGCCCAGACAGATTATGCGCTCACACCGGGATGGGATAGGATACATTATATGTTATCCATCATTTTGGTTTGAAGCCTTCATTCCAAAGAAACAAATTTAGCGCTAATGATGTATATCGGGACATGTTGTTAATTAAAAAATAGTTGTTCATACTGTAGGCCTCGATCAAAATGATTCACAGGAAGTCATGATCATGAGCTATTATCATAGAGTGATTCTTTTAGTCTCTATGATTTTGCTGGGTACCCCATAATTCAAACAAATAAATTGCTTTTATGCACTATTATTGTTTTATTAAACTCAACTTTGTGGAAGAAGCTTCTACTCGCCTTCCTCCACCAGTATCTTTTTTACAACAGTTCTTTCTACATGTTTTAGAGAATTCCAAGAAATAATAATACTCTTAGTCTCTATCTTTTATCTATCTACATTTTAGTTCTTCGCGGAGTTGATAGTAAATGATTTTTTCAGGAGTAATATTTGGCGAGAGAATGCCCCTTTACTCATCGTACCACTCCTCGATCTCTCTTTCGATAGTTCTTGTTCGCACTTAAAAAATAGTGCTATCGGTAACTTCACCTTGAGAACACTGACAACCGCATCTATTAATCCAATCCATGATTCTAACGACTAGTTAGTAAGTTACCAGTTCTTCTCACAACTAACATTTTGCGAAAGAATATACCATTTTCGTCATCTACCCATTCCTATTATCTTTCAATAGCCTTTAGTTAGAATTATAATACATAGTGCTATCGGAAACTTCACCAAGCATGTCAAGTGGAAGAGCTTTCTTGGAAAGAGAACCCTGGAACCCGCTTCTTTAATCATGTCCGTGCTTTTAACGAGTAGTTAGTTAGTAGTTATAGTTAGTAGTCCCCATAACATGTATAAGAACTGATATCTTGCGAAAGAATACAATAACTTTCCTCACATATCCACTCTTCTATCTCTCTTCCAATAGTTCTTGTCAGAACTTCAACATAGTGCTATTGGAAACTTCCCCTTGTTCACCAAGTGGGAGAACCGCGGAAGAGAACCCTGACACCCGCATATATAATCCAATCCATGCTTCTAACGACTAGTTAGTTAGTTGCTAAATAGGATCTTCTCAGAACTAACATTTTGCGAAAGAATACTATTTTCCTCGCATATCCACTCCATCTCTCTTTCAATAGTCTTTTATTAGAACTATACATCATGGTGCTATATTGGGAAACTTCACCAAGTGGAAGAACTTACTTGGAACGAGAAACCTGGAACCCGCTTCTATAATCCCGTTTGTGCTCCTTTAAAAGAGTAGCTAGCGGTTAGTTATTAGTTCTTCTCAGAACTAACATTTTGCGAAAGAATACCCTCTTCCTCATCTACCGATTCCTAAAAGTCTTTTATTAGAACTACAACAAGGTGCTATCGGAAACTTCTTTGGAAGAGACCCCTGGAACCCGCTTCTATAATCCCGTCCGTGCTTCTAACATCACGTACATGTAGTTAGGAGTTAGTTAGTTAGTATTTATAGTTAGTATATAGTTCATCTGAGAACTAATATGCTGCGAAAGAATACCCTTGTCCTCATCTATCAATGCCTCTATCTCTCTTTCGATAGTTCTTTTTAGAATTACAACATGGTGTTATATCGGAAACTTCACCAAGTGGCGGAATCTTACAGGGGGCCCCGTTGCAGAAAGAGTTACAGTAGATTGTAAAGTTGCAATTAATTGCAAGTCCGAGCATGTGGCAAAATGCGCAACACTAATTGGAAAGTCAACCCTGGCATCCGCTTCCATATAATCCCGTCCGTGCTACTAACAAGTAGTTAGTTAATCCCCACGTTATATGCTTAATCGATCCGAGTGTGCATTGTCGGCTGATTAATTCGTTTTCATGGAACGTGTTAACTGGCAATGCATGTATGCTTCGGTGATCGCGGGCTGATCGATATCCTTGGGCCTTGAGGAAATCTGTATGAAAGACGTGGCATCTTATTTCCCAAACTAGTTCAGACAGAGTCAATTCGACGACAATTGACAGATTGATTCGGCATGATGGAAGCATTGCACTCGATCGAGGGTCAGAGATGGGCACGGTTTTCCATGGGGGGGGGGGGGGGGGGGGGGGGAGGGGAGAGGAGGGGGAGTCCAGGTTCTTCGCTCTAGATTTCTAATTTAACCCTCTATAGTTTATATCGTGTTTTCGTTTATACCCTACAAATCGCTACCCAATCCGTGTTATTTCACCTGCTGACAACAAATCTCCTGGCGAACGTACGTATCCTGCGCACATGTTTGGCTTACCGCCATCCATCTCTCTTCTCGATGTAAGTGAAAAAGACATATTCGGGCAACCCCCTCGCATCTTTATGCAAATCTGGAGCGTCGGGGCAATTTAGCTTATTTTATGTTATTCGGGCAAACCTCGGTCTCCTTTAAAATGTGTTCCCATGTGCTCACGATTAAATAGACATCGGCTATATCATTCTGAATGTTTAAATGAAAATGATGTATCCAGGATCATTCACGAGACAAGGCTTGTATACATTTCTGTACAGTAGGCGAAGAGACGAACAGGGTTGTGTTTTAAACGTCTGGGTTTCTGCTATATATTGTCTTCTTTATTTTGGCAAACAAGTAAACATTTTAATTTCCTCTTTAGCTATTATTCTGATGAATATGATTTTGGCGGCTTTGTTTTGCTTTGTTGTAACTAAGTTGATTTACCCCTTTCATCATGAACCTTTTTTGTATGCAAAAGAGCAGTGTCTCGACAAGCATCTACAAACCCTACTGCCCTAGACGCCCTTGAGGACGACTTATCGATCTTGTAATTCTTTCGTTTCTGTCTTGTGACGTAGATATAGCCCATTACAATCGTATAATCAATGTATCCGTAACCTTAAACGGGTGTTTGGTTTGGTATTATAGCGTACAACAATGGGGTGCGTTCATCTTCACTGTCTTGTTTAACCCACAACCAGCGTTATCAAACGCTTTTCGAGACAACATTTTTGTGTCGTCTGAAACGTAATTATTGGCTAAACAAGTACGTAGGTAAACGCATCACATGATAATCTAACTAATGTTCCCACAGTACTCGAGCATCATCAAAACAAATATCGAGTTCTTCCATTCATTGGGTGACATCATGTACATGCAGCAACCAATGAGGATCGAAACTCCTTGATGTTGATTAAACGGATTGATGGCAGGACCTCGTGCTTTTGTACCATCATCATAATCCAGTTGTTGCCAAAACCATAACAAGACAGTGCCTTCCTTGTTCATGTTTTTGGAAACGTAATGTGACCACAAACGTGACAGAATAAGTGGTAATTTGAGCGGCCTTTGCAGATCTTCTGATCCTCTTGTTGCCAAAACATAAGAGACCATCGAATTGTCGCTTGAACAATATTGACCTCGTACATTGATGGGTTAACGGATAGTGAAATGTGATGGTCTCTGGTCCCGGGTCAATGACAATCAATACCAATCGATTTGACTATTCAGAAGGGACTATCCTAGAACAAACGTGACCACTTAATCGAAAAGGAAAAGTACTTAAGTAATCATTACATGAAGAAGTGCAGGTTGACAAACATAATCAAGTTCGCTCGTTTCGTAAGTAACGAGAAAAGTTACTCAGTAAGTGGATTTTGAATAGCTACTGTGCGAGCCATTTGGTTTTATGCTGTGGAATCATATGTTTATTAATATTATTCTGTTAATTGAACTAGAATTTGTATTTGAACTCGAAGTTCAGCAATTGGTGATTAATAAGTATTGGATGTGATTGGTTCACAAGTTTCTCATGCCTTTTGAGTAGGATCTCCACTTTACTAGAAAGATATCGTTCACATTAATCTTGTTAAATTCTCTTGAAATGATGTCGAAAATTTAACAGTAATGACTTTATGCTCCTTTTCCCCATTTCTTTGAATTTCGCTAAAATAGTAGACTAAGACGTGTTTCACTTTGTTTATCTTTTTTACAGGTTCTGTGATATTATGACGCCAACATCGCGTAGCAGGATATAAAGAACAACTCCTCGAAAAACTTCGACTCGGTGACTTCCTTTGTACAATCTGGAAACAAGTTATTGATCATGGACCAGAGATAAGGAATAACAGAACAGAAATAACAGTATCCATAAATACAATCAAATCAGGTATTTGTTGTTGTTTGGTTCTGGTACTGTCCCGGATTATTACCAGCATTGGACCTCTTTACTTAGCCAGACGTGAAAACCCCCCGCACTAAACAACATGGCAGCGCTTAGCGAGGGGAACCTGGAGCAGTTCAATCAGCAGGCCGCTGGAGGTCGTACGGGCCGTCGACCGTCCATGATGTCACGCAGGGGATCCATAGTCAGCAGTCACTCCACCAACAAGGACGGCGAACAGCAACACAAGTGGCGACGGCTGTCGCGGGCCTACTCGATATCGCTAGGCAGCCACCGGGGCGCGGCGCTGCGCTCCGCCGCCGACTCGCACAACTCGAAGCCGGCCGTGCGCTACGAGAACACGTACAAGATGGTTCCGGACGAGGGGACGGCGTTCAAGACGGGCGCGGTGACGGAGATCCTGGAGACCGTGCTGGAGCGATATCTGGCCACGGCGCAGTACGCGCCCAAGACGGTGTCCATCTTCACGCAGAACATCGTGGACGACGTGAAGAAGCGCGTCAAAGACCTGAAGATGCAGCGCTACAAGATCGTGTGCCAGGTCTACATCGGGTCCAAGAACAGCCAGAGTATGGAGATGGTTAGCAGGGCCGTCTGGAACACCGAGACGGACAGCTTCGCGACGGCGTCGTTCCAGAACACGTCCCTCTACGCCGTGGCCTCGGTCCACGCGACGTACTTCGAGTGACCGAAAACTTTCAAACGTCTTGACTTGGCTTTCTAAAATCACTCAGTGTGGATAGAGTTTACACCATCGAAGTTGAGTCCATATGAATTCTGATAATTCAAATAAAATAAAGAAGATTATGTTTTGCGGGTAATAAAGTGGCATTATTTAGTTCCAGCCCATTTACGCCGTGCGGTGAACTCGGCTCGCTATTTTGAATGAGCCTTGTACCATAAGAAATCGGACCTTATTGGACGAACGTACAATTGTATGGAACCGTCTATACAATGTGCATACCAAATACATTACAGAATCTTTAAAGAATGTGATGCAATCACGGACCTCGTGGAAAAATAGGCCTATATTATACGTTCTTCGAGTGAAAAGAAATCACAATCGTGCGCGAGTGCAACTATTAAAACTGAGACACCGACCCCGTGACACAGATCGAGCGCCGTGCGTATAACATGGACAGACATGGCGCCTCTCTATATGAGCTCATAGAAACGCGCCCGTCGGACACATCGACCCAGTGTCTTTAAGTGAACAAGTGAATGTCTACATTTATGTTGTAACAAGAGAAAGACTGGTGCAGTCGGACACTACAATATGATAATTGTGATGTGATTATTAATTATTCGGGGTGTACATAACTTTCGAATTTGATCGATATACATAGTGTGATTGACTCGGGTATAAACTGTACAAAGTGTATAGAAAGAAAGAAAAAAAAGATTAAGATCAATGTGGCAGAACGTTTACCAAAATATTCCCGTCCAATATTTCTACGCAAGTATTACATCTTTTAATATTATATATTATTGTCTAAGATCTTCCGCTCAAATTGTAATGGAAATTTTGAAAAGGCCGCCATTCTTGCAATGCGGTGTTCACTTTTTAAACATCTTCTCAGTGTATTACACGCTTCAGTATAGTAGCAAATTATTATAAATTGTAATAAGAGCGTAATAATTAGTTCTTCTGATGGTGCATTTTTCGTGACAAAGTCACAAACTAGATACGTAATATTATTGGTGAATTCAATGATTAAGAGTTACAACTCGCACGTTTCAATGTATTTATTTTGTTTGTTGTGCTGTTCTTATTATACATTAGATTTAGTCGTTCACATTTTAAACTTCAATTCATAATTTGGTGCCATGGTCGCTATGATGTGACAATGCCATGCATTATTTCTGTTCAACACGTAGATTGGTAAATTGTTAATGTACTTTTTTTTAATTTTTAATAAAGGCTAACATCTTTACATAATCATTATCCAAATTCATACGCATGACGACCTTATAAATGAACTCATCTCGAATAAATTATTTGTTGCTTTGTTAGACAAACATGTCGTCAGCCTAGTCATGTTGCTAGGAATAATTCTGGGGGTATTAAAGTAGAAAATACATCATATTTGTGAAGGTTTTAGCGAACTGTGGTTTCTTAATGCTATTTAATTATATTATATTCGTTTTAATTATTATTTCGACCACTGAACAAACTATGTTTATCATGCTTTGCATTTAAACATAACGGTGTGTAATTATTTTGCGTTTATTTCCTTCTTCTAGAACGATGATTTATTCTTCATTCATTTACGTTATAAATGGACAACAATTTTCTAACATTATTATTGACTCTTATTTTTTTATTATAATAAAAAAAATCCATGCATTGCAGTTAAGTATGTTTTCTATCTTTTCGTTTTCGCTACTCTCCTGTTCGATTTTAAATTCAGTGACCTGATTTTGCTATGAATAAATAGCGACGCTCAGTATGTTCTTTTTTCTAATATAGTGCAAAGCGCGTAGAGATGA
Source organism: Echinarachnius parma (assembly GCA_037951105.1). Lineage (NCBI taxonomy): Eukaryota > Metazoa > Echinodermata > Echinoidea > Clypeasteroida > Echinarachniidae > Echinarachnius > Echinarachnius parma. The sequence continues at coordinate 352,547 of JBAMJV010001284.1, read as the reverse complement.
TCATATTATCATATTATAAACGCTATATAAATCGAACCTATCATTTTGTTTTATTATCATCATTAACAAAAACTATTATAACAAAATGTATTGCTTATGTATGTATATCAAATCGTTTTATTGCTCTTCCTACAAATTAATTTTGTAAACTTTTAAAAATTATAATAAATATATGAAAACATTATTTAAAATGTAATCAGTTATTAATTTCAAAGTCGAACCTGTTTATAGTGACCACCCAAGGGAGACAGAAAATAAAAGTGACCACCCTAAAGAGGCAGCCTCTATAGACAGGTTGACTTATACAGGTATATATTGACTATAGGGTACAAAATAGGTGGTCACTGTAGACAGGTGGCTACTATAGAGAGGTCAGTAACACATGTTTGGCTGTATAGAGTGTGAACACTGGTAATCCTATACTGGAGCGTAAACGCTATAAAGAATTTGACGTCAGAGGCGGGGGGGGGGGGGGGGCGGCCCAGGGGGGGGGGGGGGCTAGCTTGTGGCTCTAACACCACTTTTCATACATAAGTATTCCATGCTTAGGCAAAAGATTACTCATATTAGCCAAAGCATCTACAAATCTGTAAAAGACATCATGTATTCGGGCAAAAGCATCTCGATCATGTTCCGGCGAATGCATCTTATATTTAGGAGAATATTCCAATTAATTTGTTTTGTGAACAGATCGTGCTATTTTTTGCCAAACGTGTTGTGAATATGGAAGGAATGATAATTCAGAAAAAATAACTAGCCCCCCTCCCACACTGAGAAATATTCCCCGCACACCCATGTTTGTTTTTTTGTGTGTGATGATGATGATGATGATGATGATGACGACAACGATGACTATGATGACGATGGTGGCGATGGTGGCGATGGTGGTGATGGTGATGACGATGATGATGAACTTGAAGATAATCGGATAATAATAATGATATATTTATGACCAAAAAATGAACAAAATAAAGAACAAAAAAGATAAGCCATTTATAAGGGGCAACGATTCTTTAACAATGTAATTCTGAAAACGCTAGATGGCGTTATTCCACCTCTCTGTCACAGAATTATAATTATCTGGCCAGAGCCGAATACGGCTCTGTCTCAGTCTGGCCTCCCTGATTTCCGCCTGTGGTGTATGATCTATAGAAAAGACAGTCGTGATCAACTTTAAATCTTTGTACCCAAGGCGAGATCATGATCATAATTATCATCATCATCATTATCATCACCATCGTCATCATCGTCATCATCATCATCATCATCATCATCATCATCATCATCATCATCATCGTCATCGTCATCGTCATCGTCATCGTCATCGTCATCGTCGTCATCGTCATCGTCATCATCGTTATCATCATCATCATCATCATCACATATCATCGTCTTGGTCGTCATGGTCGTCCTAGTCGTCATCGATAATGTCATCGATATCATCATCGTTATCGGCACAATGAAGAAAATGATAGATACATAATTTACAAAATATACACAACACAGTGTAGCATTTGCATGTCATAGAACCTTTGAACGCAATGTCTATGTCATCGTAAAAGACTGAACGCCCTCTTGAGTGGAATTTAATATAATCACTCATCTGTTTCTGTGACATGATCATGATGATACATGTCAATTAAATGTTGCAAACGAACTGGGTTTGCAATTAAAAGGACATTTGTATTGGTTTTAGCGATCTAAAACTTTGTTGACATGTTCCAGAACTGACGAAGGTTGATGAAATGTGTAATTATGTGTTATGATATGTCCACTGAGTGATGTGTGGAAATTCCACGGTAAATGAACGTCATATATGACCGACTAATGGGCAGAATGCAGAGTGACATTTGCTAAAACATTTCAGTAACTTTGTACATGGTTGAAATTCCCCCGTATAGAGTCATATCATTTCATAGAGAAAAGAAGTATGTTAACCTTATAGAGTAAAACAAAATTCACAGTGAAAATGTATGGACGAAAATGCGTGACAAATGACTAAGTTGGATGGACTTTATATATGAAATTGATCGACCAAAGAAGAAATTGAAGTTGGCATTAGTACAGTCCAGGCTCCTCGGGACGAAATTGAAGTGAACATGATTGTATACAATTGAATGGCAAAAGTTTGAAAATGGACGGGAAAACCTATTATATTCTTTAATTTGTTTAATGCAGTGATATGTAGAGGCCACTAATCATTCGCGTGTCGCACTTTTATGCAAATGAGATGATCGAAATAGAGAACAAAGGAAGAAAATGAATATAACTATTAAACCAATTATCATTTATACATAATTTATAATGAATGTACTAATGGATAATCGTGTCACCTATTTATTAAATTTGTTAACCAATTTCAAACGGGAACCTCAAAGTTGCTTTATTAAAGGGACTGTCCCTCTTTTACAAAACGTCTGAACAGTTTCCAGTTGACGGATGGGGATGAATGTAACACACACACAAAAATCAGATCGAACAGCCCTGTAATTTTGATTCTACGGATAAAAAACGATTGCGTCCCTCCATCAAACTATATATCGGTCAATAAAAGAGTTTAACTGATTTAGCATAATTTTACAACAATATTGTACTTATTCTTATAAAGGTATTGTGAAGCCGACATTTGTAAAGGTATGTCACGGAAAAAATCTCAAAAAGGAAGAATATGTAATTACATTTAGTCAGTTTAAGGGAGGTTTGGTTATTTTGTTTAATATTCGGTCATGCTATTATTATGTATGTGCGGGTCACGTAGCTAGCGCGGGTCATGTAGGGGTCACGCATAACGTTGTGGTACTTTGTGGAATCCGTGTACGAACTTCCTCACTGGGTGAATACACGTAAATGCACAATTAACCGTTGGTTGTCGTTGTATTCGTTTAAGGTCTATAACTTCACGAAAAAAAGATTTCAAGCCCTAATTTGTTCAGGCATGCTATTAAATTTTCTTTCATATAAGACAATAACCTCGCAACTTTTGAAACTTGGCTTGCAAAAGAGGGAATGTCCCTTTAAGTCTATAGAATAAGAAAAATATATAGTGAACATAATATAAACCAAATTCATTAATTTATTTATTCACAATCAGTCAGTCAGTCTTTTTTTTTTCGTATAAAGAAAATTCCGTTCCGAAGTTGTTTCAGTTTCCCTGTATGTAAGGAAATGTTACCCAGTAATTTCATGTACACGATCTGATAACAAGACGTATACATATATCGCACTCGCTTTTGTTGTAAAGGTTTGATACTAGGGGATTGCGATTGTTTGCGTTTTATAGTGGTTGTGTCACACAAGAGTTCTTAATTCTTCTCTTCTCGTCGATCGTCAGACATGAAAAGAAAATAATGTCCTCTCTCTATTGCGACAACAGCTAAAAAGGGTAAATGTTTGCACGAAAAGTTAGCAATCTTGTTAGGGATGGTGACTCCGGGCTTACTGTTAAACAATGTTAAAGGGATCTAGTAACATATTGCCCAAATCCCCAAAACTTACTTTGAACTCTACATTACAGTAGTGGATCTCTCATAACTTGTTGTATTCGTATTACCAATAGAAGCATGGAACAGGTTTTGGTTGTTCGAAACTCCCTTTCGTTAAAAGGGATATTTACGATTGAAGTGTTCGAATGTTAAATTACCCACTGGAAAGATAAAACTGTGTACAAAGTCAATGCAATAAGTTAGCAAATATCATTGTGCATTTTTGCTCATTACTTGGCCATACTTATAATATACATTTAACTTGAAATGTTCACGCGTTACTCAGTGGAAAGTCATATCAGATCACAACAATCATGACCACGGGCGTAGCGACTTACGTAATACCTATTCAACTGGGGGGGGGGGGGGGTGAATGAATAGATCATCCCCCAGTTGAATGGGTATCAATGACATGTCTACGCCCGTGATCATGACAATTAATACACATTTTATCCACCATTCATCACTTTTTGCACTTGTCGACAAAATTACTAGATCCCTTTAAGATGAGAGACTGACTGTAAGGGGTACTTCATGAAGTAACCGCCCCTGTCCAAACTTTCATCTTCTCGCCCGATTGTCTCTCATCGTTTGCTCGCGAAACCGCGCTTCCCTTTGTGGATTAGACCCACACAATAATCTTAACAATAGATGCGCTTTCCAGGATTTACAACTTTTGGGCTTAGACATCTGAGAAAACGCGAGTGAGTGAAGAGCGAAAATGGTGAACCGCATCTTTCGTCTTATCAGAACCAACACCTTTTAATTTCGTACATTCTTTCAAGTTGGCGGAGGATGGGTAATGACTTTATCTGGGTATCTATGTTAAAGGTCAACGCGGATGAATAAGATGATGCGAACACCATTGAATACTAAATGGTACACATTATCTATAGACCCCAGCCTAATTGTGCTTTTGGGACCAGTAAGTCCAATATTATTTAATTGTGTTACTGTGTACAGGTGTACAAGGACATGTGCCTTACATTAAGGTTACGTAGTAAACAATACATTTTTTTTCAAATATCATTATATAATAGTTGCGGAACAGGCATGGCTCGAGTAGCATGACAAGTTTGCAAGCGGCTTTGCCTTCCTATTATGGGGTTAGATATAGATATAGATATAGATATAGATAATTTATTGTCACGTTAAAATACAATAACATAAAATTTGTTGCCGGACATTAAACAAATGTGTGCAAAAGTCAAAATCAGTAAAACAAATATCACAATTATACGTAACATACAAATCATACAGTACGAATAAATATCACTTACAATTGTTTAGAGGGAGAGAAAGTGAGAGAGAGAGAGAGAGAGAGAGAGAGAGAAAAAGTTATAGGTTCGAGATCCACAAAGCGTGTGTTTGCAATTACATAAGACAGTCTTCCCCCCAATATTCAGGCATAACATTATTTTGTGTTTGAAATTAAAATGTCCGCATCATAATTTCAGTTCACATACATTATAATTTATACATGCATCTTATGATTGCGATTCCAACAAACTACAGAGTGAGTCAGAAAAAATTTCCCATCTTTTAAAAGTTGTCTTGTTTGAAGTATGAACATTTAATCATGGGTTTTATGATATGTCTTGGTAGAGCTGCTATCCTCCACGCATATTTCGGTACCCTTCTCATTTGAATCTCTGCACGCATGACTGAACCCCCAGACAATCTTTACAAGACTGCAAAAACTCACTTGCGCCAAGTGGATGGATGAGGAATAAACAGTGTTTTGAACAAAGACAGTCAGACAGACAGAAACGCACAAAAACACACACCCCCCCACACACACGCACAGTAAAAATTGTTTCATATAATGCAGTGTTAAAGCATTCATTTTTAACAAGATCGCTGAATATTTAAGCGGCAATTCCCTGATAATCTTTCCCCTAACACATTCACCACCACCACCACCATCATCATCAAGTGCACATAAATCAAATTTGCTATCTCAATACGTAGGTACAATAACAATAAAAATGTATCTCATTTATGTATTTTGTTGGTTTACAATGTCAATTTACAATGGATATCTGTGATCCGGTTGTACTTGCCACCAAAGGGCTTGCCTGATTTGGCAGCAGTTAATTAAGTTGAGCCCTGTTTGAGTAGGACAAGTACTGGAATTATGGTTCGTCCTCAGTTCACCCCGCAACAGAGATAATTTTTGGTCACCGAGTATGCAAGAACTCAGAGTGTAACATAAGTTTTGCAAGGGTTATGCCACCGTTATCCCAATGTTCGGTGTCCCGGCAGTAAAAGTTATAAATTCTTTCACAATTTGTTTTATTCCTCACCCAGCCACTTGGCGCAAGTGTGATTTTGCAGTCTTGTAAAGATTGTCTGATGTTCAGTCATGCGTGCAGAGATTAAAATGAAAATGGTACCAAAATATGCTGGAAGGATAACTCTACCAAGACATATCATAAAACCCATGATTAAATGTTCATACTTCAAACAAGACAACTTTTAAAAGATGGGACATTTTTTCTGACTCACTCTGTATATTATCATGAATATTGCGTGGTCGCAGGGCGTTCTAACATCATTGTCAAAAATATCTTTTAACTATGACGGAATGGTCGTTTTTCTACTATCTTGTCAGATAGGGGACACTGCAACGGCATTAACTAAAAGCAAAACAAAACGCCTATATGAGACCGTGGAGAAGTACAAGTTCATCAACAAACATCTTACAACATTTAAACAAACGCACCTGTTTCCAAACACTATAGGGATCAACCGGAGCACGACTGGGCGCAAAGCCGAAAGCTCTGGCGTGGAATGTCTTGAGACAGCGTGTAAACCACTATAGAGAACTGTTGACAATCATATCTAAATATGTGGTGAAAATATACGTTGTTATTACCGATAAAATATAATAGTATACAGACCACCGAGAATCGGAACCGTATAGGTTATATTCACTCAATTTGCCAAGACATAGTTACCCAAGCACGTGTTTAGCTGTAAGAAATTGCGATAAAGACACACTTGGAGCAAATATGGTGCAAAATAGTATAACAAACATAACGTCCTTAGCAGTTTAAGGGTTAAATCTTGTTTAGAGACCGCATCTGAGTTTTTAACGTTAGTTTTTAAGAACCGGCATCAAATCATAAACTTTTCTCGAATAATAATCTCGTCTTTCTCATTTTCACTCTTGTACCTTAATCCCTTTTATTCCTTTTTCTTCTAAATTTATTAGGCAAGCTTATTTATCAGATGCTAATGGTTACGAAATTTGGGTTCAGTATGTGACGGACGCGTATGCCGTATCCGTGACAACGACGACAAATAATACTACTCATAATAGCTACTGATAACCATAATCGTTTGGTTTACAGTTCCCCCCCCCCCCCCCCCCCCCCGCTACAATGGTGACAGATCAACGGCTATGGATTTTTAAATGTGTACACATTTAATTATACTCGATGGGGGAGGGAAAGGGGGCGTTTTTGCTATATAATGGCGTATCCAGGGCTAATCAAGGCTTGGGGAGGTGGGGGCGTCAATGAGAGGGGGTGCTTGTTGGCAAAAATAAATCATGATAATTATATTTAGAGTTCAACCTGTCTGTAGCAGCCAAGCTGCCTTTAGTGGCCACAAAAAGTGATCCACTGCAGACCAAAACAAATATATATTGTAGAACCTGTCAATAGACATGATAGAGGTCACCTGTCTACAGTGGCCATTATATCCACATGTTTGTCGGTATTTTACTTTATTTCCCTTATGGGTGCAAGTATCCCCCACGTCGAGGATGTAAATTGCCCCCCCCCCCCCCAATAATTGGGGGCGATGGGACCAGGGGCGACCCCAATTATTTACGTCATTGGTTAGGATTAAAAAGAACAAGTTCTTTAGCAGTTTAGTAAGATGCGAAAGTCAACAAGATTCCGAAAGGCCGCCCTCTGACTCCCCGAGTTACAAACGTTCCGAGCACACAAACCGATTAAGGTGTTTCGCTTTTAGGTTGTCACAATTATGTCGACGGTGATTGTGTGTCTTGTCCGAAATTTAAAGTCAATAATTCCATCATAATCGTAGAATTCTATTGCGTATAATTATGGATTATTATTATCGCAAAATCGCGAATCTACAATGAGAAAACAGGCGGACGTTATGCTTTCCTTTAATTATGTTTTAACAATAATGCTATCCATAAAAAAGTCACCATTTATATAATTCCAAAAATCCAAAATATGTATACTCGGCTATTCAATTAATTTGTTTTTATTAGTCTATTTTTATTATATCTGCCATGTGGTAAAATTTTCTAATATAAAGAAACACAGGGTCATTCTTCAATTGTTGTTTGAAAATATGAGATGTTTTATTTATTTTTTTATTTTTTTAGAATTGCGTTTTATTGAAGCTCACACTTCCACTATATCTGTATAAAAGACGTATCAATATTGTTTCAGGAGGCATGATCATAGAACGATAGAGTCATGATAATAGAACGAATGAAACATTAACTTGACAGAAATGTTACTCTAGCGACAAGAAGCACTATTTTTCTTCAAGTTATGACAATGTCCAAACGAATTACCCGGTAACCTTTACTCTACAACGGAACGTTAGCAGAAACAAAAAAATCCGTCGGCGCAAAATCCTTTTAACATTGAAATAGAGTGTATCAGTGAAATTTTAACGCGATGGGTAAACATTACGTATTCTAACCATTCAGCAAGTTGCGGAGTCGATCTAGAAAGAGAAAAGAAATAATGTCTCATGGAATTGCAAAGTTGTACAGCCCCCTTTTCTTTTTTCTTCAAACATCTCTGCTTCTGCGTTATAGATTGATGGCGACGAGCAAACATCGCCTGTCACGACGACAATGGAGAAAAGAAAACATTGCTTTGGATTAATTTGCGCAAGTCTCTTTGCTCTTCAAGCCCCCTCTCCCTCCCCCATTCACCCAAATGCAGTAAGTCATTCAATGTATTTAAACTCCAATGACTTGTCCAAACAAAACAAAACTACGGCGTGTGTGTTTGATTCTCTTGTATACGGATTCTTTTGAAAGAAATCGAGTTAAAATGTTTTGTCGTCAAAAAGCAAAGTGTCTAGTTATTTTTTTCTTCTTCTTTTTCTCCTTCCACTCCTACTTCTACCAGCCTTACAAGCTTCTGCTTGTGTACTGTAGCTCAGAGTGATACATTAAGTACCAAGAAATGAGCACGATGGTACCAAATAGTAATCTGCTTCTTCTTAAGTCAACTTTTATATTCCCTTTTGATTAAATCAGTCTGAAAGCAAGCCATGCAGCCCCCCCCCCCTTTTTTTTTGTTGTCGCGGTGGGGCTTTGTAGTTGCCCAGGCTAATCAGTGTGTGTGTAGACTAGATTGAAATAGGTGTTTGCTGAAGAACGATTCCACTTTCTCGAGTTTTTGTGCCAAGATACAATGTCTAATTATTAACGGTTAAAACAAAATATAGGCTAGATGCCAGGAGTAAAATAATATAACGAGTAATACAAGCGCGCTGCAAAGAGCTAGCTCGCCGTTTTGCACTTTTGCAAAGAAATGCCGCCATCAACATCCAAGCTCTGTCATAGATGGTATTTTTTGGCATTATCCATCGAAAAATATATAAATTTATTTGTGTATCGATGGCATTACCTCTTTTTGAGTCTGCTATTATAGATCTAAAAAGGTGCTTTTCATTATAAAGATTCGAAGATACGCCCCAAACGATCAAATTGTTGAAATGTCAAGGTTCAAGTCGTTTTGGAAGGATTTACCGGATGCCCCAAGAAGATACTTCCCTTTCACAATTTTGTCAATGAAACCAAAACGCAAGATAACCGGTGCCAATGAACACTTATAATGCACTTGAGATTTGTCTTATTATGGTCTAGCCGATACGCAGAATATAGAATCATTAGTACAGACAGGTCAATACTGTCTTGCATTTGAGCAAAACAACTTGATAATGATACAAGTGGTTGACTGGAAGATATTTCCATGTAGCTTTATTTCCCACGCTGTCAATATACACACAGGGATGTTAATCTTGCTTTACTTTGTATGTCAATGCATGACGATGAAGACGATGATGACGATGATGACGATGATGATGATGATAATGATGATGATAATGATGATGGGGCGATGATGACGATGATGAAGACGATGATGATGATGATGATGATGATGATGACGATGAAGACGATGATAACGATGATCATGAAGATGATGATTAGAAAGCTCCCCAGGAAGTCGAGTAAGTGAACTGCATCCGATGACCGAGGAACATTGCTTCATGGGTGTCGATACTTACGTAATACCTATTCATCAGGGGGGGGGGGTGAATGAATAGATCATCCCCCCTGATGAATGGGTATCAATGACAGATCGACGCCCATGCATTGCTTCCATGGTTGGAGGGTGGGGACTTGCCCGTAGGCCCTCTAGCTACACCACTCTGACACATTAGAAACGTCCATGTCTGAAGTGACGTCACAATTGGGAGCCAAAGTGGCCAGACAAGAAGTATTGAACCGGATAACGTACTGTTTTGGGAAGTTATATCAATTAAGTGTAGTATTATTTTGTTAAACCAAAAATGGTATGCTTTAATATCAGTTTTGGTATTTGTGATAATCGGAAGTTATTTTAAGTGCATTTTTTCTACAAACATTGTATATAAATTACATACCTCATAACCAGAAAGTTCAAGTGCAGTGTTTTTGTAATTTTTTTTATAATCGGAAGTTGTTGTAAGAACAATATTTTTGTACAAAAATCGTACAGATTGATACCTCGTATAATCAGACAGTTGAAGTGCAGTGTTTTCTTTTTATGATTATCGGAAGTTATTTTAAGTGCAATATTTTTGTGCGCAAAATCCTACATATTGATACCTCATAATCAGATACCGTATGTTGAAGTGCAGTGTTTTGGTACCGATATCGTATTTTGATATTCGGAAGTTATTTTAAGTGCAAAGATTACTTGAACCAAACTGGTAGCTACGCCTACTAATAATTTGACGGTGTTTAGTATAAATATGAGATAACCCCTAACAACGGAGGACATTCCCATGGATTTGCGTAGAGTAATCTAAAAAGTTATATAGCGTACGTTTCCAAATCAAATTTAATTCCTGAGGTATAAGCACGTGTACCTTCTTCCAAGTACAACGTACAATGCAATTTGAATCGGCAGTAATACCATACTTTACTCAATTGAAAATAAAACTGCAAAAATGCTGAGCCTCAAAAGAAAAGAAATTCTAAAACAATACACCGATTGTTCTAAAGTTCAACAAAACTGTTTTATTTTTATATGAAAATAAATAAATTTAAATTGAGCTCTTGCTTACTCAGGGCATTCGCGTTTAAGGATCAAATTTGCATACCGTTTCAGGATGATTACGAGCTCCTTATTCCAGGAGTTATGTTGTGATTTCATATTTAATCAAATTTCTGTTATTTTAGACTTTTTACGGCAATTTTCGTCCATCGATCTGCACAGAAACCCCCCTAATGCTCTGTGCTGTTTCCCCCCTATTTGCGTAAGCAAAAATACTGCTGCCAGGTCGGGCACGAAGCGTTGTTGTCCTGCAGTGCGATGATCGCACAACCGTAACGATCCTTTGTCCAACACGTAAGCAATTGCTTAGGCAGTGCAAGCAAAAGGTTTCAGCACAAGCAAAAGCTTGTGCATATGAATTCAAGCAATTGCTTGAACTTGATCTTTTGCTTGACAAGCTCTTGCTTGTGCTTAAAGCAATTGCTTATAAGCAATTGCTTGTTTTTATGCATACGGCCCAATGACTCTAGTTACATTGAAAACGCATTTTGTAATTCGTTATCTTTTCGACTACTGTATGTGGTGGTTTTATGATAGAATAACATTGCAAATGGAAAGGAAGTTCATAGAAGTCATTTATAGATGATTTGCTTACATTTGTATATGTGTGTGAGTAAGTGTATGTGTGTGTCATTCTTATTCTTCTTCTTTGTCTTGAATTACCTCCTTCACTTCTGAAGATTCTTGCAATATTATATATATGTATGCGCGTGTGTTTATAGGGCTTGTGTGTATGTGTGCCTTTGTTTGTGAATATGAAAAATACATATTATATGTCATGCGCAATTTCTGTTGATGCATTACTATTAGCAAGGTTTAAGACAAGCCATTTTTTCATCAGCCCCCTCTCATCAATAAAAAAAAAACTTTCATTTCTTCTAATCATCATCCGAACGAAATACTTCACCATAGTAATAGTCATGGTAGTTCATAGCTGTAGCATGATCAACATGATCAATGGTACATCGCATGTTTACACCTTACAGATTATTAGAAGGAAAATTATCGTCTTTTGAGATACATATGTTTCCCGATATCAAAGCTTGATTTGCCGTAAGTTTGCCAAATCTATATTGATTAGGGTATGTATTATGGGTTGCGTACATTTCGAATGCTTTTACTGTAGCTTACAACATGATCAATGGCCAGATATTATACAGATTACCAATTAGAAGGATACCAATTGTCGCATGAATTACCATGCAGTTTGCCGATATTAACTTTTATGAATCTGCCGCTCATGTCAAAGTTCATTTGAATTATATGCTTAAAAAATGTGCACTAGGAATATAGAAAGATTTATCTAATCCTACCCCAAAAACCTGTCGAAATGATTGAATACGTTGGACTGTAATCATGGTTATTTGACCACCGATACGAATGGTGATGATGAGAGAGAACGATTGCACGGATCGTGTTTGATCAATCAGTGTCGGCTGATCGATATTTTAATATTTGTAGTTTGTTCTGAAATCATCCGATTGGTGTTGCATCCACATAATGCCCGGCGCAGACAGAGCCGACTCGACTGGTTGTCCTTCCGATCGTCTCAGTTTTCAGTGCCTCGCGACACACATTTTGCCAGTCGAGAGACAGTCGGATGCCAGTTGGGGCCGATTCAACACGATAAATCTGCTCCGACCGACCGGGCCCAACTCTAGCCTGATTGAAACCAGTCGGATCGGGTCGAGTCGGCTCTGTCTGCGCCGGGCTTAACTGATGTACACTTATTATTTACGTTACATTTAACAGTCCAATATAAAGTATGGTAAGAAAGCAATCGATGAAAGTTAATTGTTCAGTAACTGCTACACATTACATAGCCTATCCGATAGGCGTCGGGCTTTTTGGCAAGTACTAATCGCGTTATGGAAACGGACAACCGGCGAGCCCGAACAACCGGCGAGCCCGGACCCGAGCGCATCCAGGTTGTTCCGTCCACATAACGCGATTGGTACTTGCTAGAAAGCCCGACGCCTATCGGATAGGCTACACATTACACTGTTATGTAGGGGTCATGTTTTACAGAACTGAGCCTCGTCATTTGCTATTTTTTCAAGAACTACCATGTAAACCGTATCAATAAATTAATAGGGTAGGAACACAACTCTTCGACTTTCCGAATAATAAAGAGAAAATGGGCCAGTAGTTTCCTGTCTTTACTTTTTAAAATGTACTTGACATTGCTTGGGAAAAAAGTCTACAAAGAGTATTTTCTTATCATAGTTCATGAATAGAGAACTCCGCGAATGAATCGAGTATCTAAAGGGTCCTCTTGACCTCCCGATCGCAAGCAAACTCTCCGCATTTTTTTTTTGTCGAAAAAATGAGTCTATAGACACAAAAAATATCACATTTTGACACCGCTAAATTCCTTTATTTCTTCTTTCAATATCGCTCTTTAACTTCGTTTGTCAAACTCCAGTTGCTTAAAGTCTGCTGCTTTATCAATGTGCATTATCCCTTCTGTTTGGCATGTTATCTACATTTACCCGTCTTTCTCTCCGTCATTTATTCCGTTAGTTCCTTCTATCATTTCCCCTTTCTTTTTCACTTATTTTGCTTTTGTTTCCAAGAAATTAACAATGAACTCATTTTGGGTTTTGTTTCCGATCTGTATGAATGCAAGTTTTAGAAATATCGTGAATCAGAAAAGGTTTTATGAGACAGGTTACTTTTGCCGTTTCGACAGTTCTGTATTATTATTTCTCCCCTTCCCCCCCCCCCCCCCCTTCCCGAGCCCTCTCCTCTCCCCCACCCTATACCATGTATACCACACCTATCTTCGTGTTCTCTCTCTCTTTATATTTTCCTATACAAATTAATTATAATTCTTTCCTGTTTTCGTCGTGTTTGCGTGAGTATCATAAAGAGTTACCATGCAGGACTGTTCATTTTACCCTCCCGAGATTTACCCGATTTAGGAGGTAGTATAGTGCACCTGCAAAGTCGCCTAGACACCGGCGGTGGAGCAGTGTTGCTTTACCGCTGAAAAGTAACCGCGCGAGCTATAGGTTCGGAGAAGAAACTTTCTTTCCTTATTCAATCGTGTAAAAAGATCTCATTATCATTACAAATGTCAAACATTTGCCGTTTGCGGATTGTGTGCCCAATTACTTAATGCCTTTTTGATATCGCTATTCAATGATTGTGTATCGTCCGGTGCTGGGGTTGCGTACGGAAAATATAATCCTAAACGCAAGCATCTGGGCTTGCAGCCCTGTTTGCCAGCTATTTTACTGTCGAACCAAACACTTTCTTGTCCAATTTTGTTGTGAAGTCGGTGTGAAATTTCCGTCTCACGACGTTCGTTTTACAATTTTCACGCATTTACATAAACTTATTATCATGATTTTCTTGATATCAAATCAGCCTATTATTATTTTGTATTTAAACCATGTTGAACAGGCACTTCCGGATGTTTCTTTTTCTTCTTTTAATTGGAATTGAGAATATGCCTACATTTGTATCGCCGGCGGTTATATCGCTTCGTATGTCTTGAATTTTAAAATAGAGAAACCTTACGCGCCTCACGTTGCCCAGGTGAATAAAGCTCCTAGAAGAAATGTTGTCGCTTTTCACTGTCATATTAATCATTAGTATATACCCTCCTCACGAATAGAGACTCTAGCTAATTATATTGTTTGCTACACACGACCAATTGCCCATTTCACACGAGGATACTAATACCAATAAAGCAATAGGTAAACATTGTGTTTTTATACCCCTTGTACGTTTTAATTAATTACGAATAGGGGCTTTGGTTAATTAAACTGTTTGCAACACACGACCAATTGCCCATTTCACACGAGGATACTAATACCTATAATTCAATAAGTAAACAATGTATTTACCTCCTTGTGCGTTTTAATTAATTGAATCGCTAATAGCGCTTGAGTGATGGCGTAATTATAACATCATCATCGTATTGGTCAATTACGAAGACACTAATGATGCTTCCACAACACGAGTAATAAATTGTGTCAACAGTGGGCCAATTAAATGTACGAATTACAGTCAATAATGTGCTTAATGGCCGCAATATAGCTGAAGAATGTAAATAAAATGATGATACACAGTATAATGGTCATTGATTGATTTGAATCTGACCAGTCTTAATTCCTTTGTGTTGTATTAATGAATTATTAAGAAAAAGAAAACATTGCGTCAGTATACATATTGTCTTTTTAAAAAATTGTAAATGGAAGTCGTTAAAAGCTTATAAGCATGGAAAGTAAATATTACATTTGATAAGTGATTTCCATTTGCCAGAATCGTATCCCTAGTAGAGTTTAAACAATAAGAAACTCAACAAAATCATTTTGATAGCTGTCAAACGGCGGGGTGTTTCACTAACTAAAATCGATTTTAGGCCTAGAATTGATTTTAGTGACTAAAATCAATGCTACCCTCAAATCAATCCCCGCAACTTGTTTCACGAAACTGATTTTAGACGGGGAACGATCGAATCGATTTTAGCGATTATTGAAGAAAAAACAAGTTTTTCGTGATCGAGGCTGATGCCCATCTGATCTCGAGACAGACGACAATTCTGCTCTGGAAATGGCTGCGAAAGGGAATTTAGTGCTTAGTGAAACACCCCCCCCCCAGATTAATGCTTTGGTTATTATATAGAAATAAGAAAAACAAATCTTCTTAAAACAAATGAAGATATGGAAGAATGGGGAAGAAAGAGATGAGCAAGACGTGAAAGTGTCGTAGTCTAGTGGACTCGTCTTTCAATGCGATGTTCGCGGGTTCGAGTCCATAAATACATATACCTGACATGCCTGAGGGGTGTTTCACAAAGATCCTAAGTTCAACATAACTCTAAGTTGGACTTCAAATTTATGGAGAGCCGTTAGTTTCTTAGAAAATTGTTTGTAAAAGTTCCTTTAAAAGGCATAAAATGTTGATTCAAATCACTACTATTTTCTGTTATCAAGGAGATTCCATGTTCTTCATGTAAAATTTATGAAAAGTCTAAAATACTTCCTTTTTTGCATTTGAATATGTTCTACTCTGAGGCTGCAAATGGCTTACCATAATTGTTTAAGTCCAACTTAAGTCAACTCAGGATCTTTGTGAAACACCCCCCTGGCGTCTTTATTTGTTCATTGTATAGCAATCGACATTACTGCTCTCCTCACAGATGCATAAATTGGGCCACATTTCATAAAACTGTTCAAATTGTGGTAAGTGTCCAATTGTTGTAACTACCATGGCAACAGCTAAAATGCTTGATGCCGATTGGCTGTTGCCATATTAGTTACACTAATTTGACACTTACAACAATTGTAACATTTTTATGAAACAGTGCCGAATGGGTACTACATGTACTCTGTAATACTAAATGGTGTGTAGGTCAAAAGTAGCACTGGCTGGAATGCTCCCCATGGTGTGCAGAGAGTGCACATTTAGAGTGGATTGATTGTGAGTGTGTATCTAAGGCTCAAGTAGAAACTATAATAAGACACGGGGCGCTCTAAGTGCAAAAACACGTATAACTGTTATTTAATAAGATAAAAACACGAAAAAGAAAAACGACTAAAGGGAGAAAATGGGAGAATACGCTGCTCATAATAGATTTGATATTATTATGTACACGGTCCAATTAATTAATATGAGAAAAAGCATAGTAAAAAAAAAAGAGGTTATTTTCGTATGTCCATGAGGCGAGACCGTCTATCAACATTACTACCACCGTTTCACTGACAAATAACTTCCGAGACAAGCATTATAACGAACTTTGATAACATAACACAAGCGCGCAAAGAGTGAAGAGTGAAGATACACAAAAATGTAGCTCCGAACGACTTCGCGAAAGGCATGAAAGCGGTGTCAAAAGATCTCCCAAACGCAAAAAAGGGGTGTAAACATGGTTCCACAAATTGCCAGAAAGGGGGTGTCAATATGTTCCCGTTTCGCTACACCCCACCCTATTTGGAGCTCCTCCCAAGGGACCATGGCGGCAAGTTCAAGGACATCCTTTTTTTCATAATCAAGGGACTTGAGCAGAGGGAAGGGAAAAGTTACACAGTAATTATAGCATGTATACATATGATGAAACTTGAGCCCTCTTTGCTACACTTCGCTAATATAACCAGTTTAGTTTTATCATTACCAGACGTTTGCTGAAATGTATTAGTATCGAGACATATCGATAATGACGACAGACTATATATTCATCCCACCGCTTTGAAATAAACGCCCCATTATGCAAAAATAGAAGTAGCATAATTAAAGCCAAATGACAGTAATGGGAAAATTATAGAAATCCACTCTGTTGGTCTGACAAATTGATCAGCATGGTTGAACAAGTATATAATAGGGTTTATGTGGTAAATTATGAAACATATCATCGTAAAATGCGGATAAATAAGGGGAATTCCATCCGCCGACGATTAGATTGAACGGCGCACAGCCTGTTTGGCCCGCCGGAAATTAGCCGTCCGCGAATCTTGCAGATAGCCGTTCCGCCACGCGCGACAGGTTTGTGTGTGCTTTGCAATGTGCGGACGAACATTTCAAAATACAACCATTGGCGATATCGATCAATGCATTGATCGTTTTCTAACTTTGCATTTTAATTAGTAGGCGATTTACTCGCTAATTTATAATCCCATGTTAGGTAAAATATATTCTTTCACATGGTTGGTAATACGAGCGTACATTTCATTTGTTGTGTGTGGGGCGTTTCCCATTACTGTCATTTAGCTTTTACAAACCTAGGTGAAGTGGGTATCACGTTCGTTAACGGCATCTGATGTACATGATCATTATTCGATTCACCACACAAATTGACAAAATTGTAATAATGGAATACTATACCGATTTCTTTATTAATCTTTCTCCGGGGGGGGGGGGGGGGGGGGGTAACACCAACCGGGAAGGCTGTGTATATAGGGGGTCCTTCCTTACCCCCTCCTAATAAAACAAGACCCTGTAATTTAGCATAGGGCCTTTATAAACTGGAGAGTACACGAACAACAAGATGGGATTCGACCCTTCACATCACTCGTCAGCATCTCAACCGCGGGAGTAAACACCACTGACCCTCGAACAAATCCTCTACCCGACAGACGGGTACACGGTTATCGTTATCACTGACCCGATAGACATGATGCTCTTTCTCAGGAAGGGTTGTTATTTCTTTGTTTTCACGCCCTAGGTGCATTGTGGTATATTTAATATCCAGGTGCAGTATCTGTTTTTCCCCTTTATAAAGCTTTATTATCTCTTTCAGGTCAAATATATGCATCGATGGAAATCATTCAATGTCATAAATATCTAAAGACTTCAACATATCAAAGTTAATATCGATGAAATTTAGTATGAACTATTTTCATATAGTATAGTGTCCATTAGTTTTAATATTGACATTAATGTCATTGTTAACACAATCTTAACTATAAGCCAAACTTATTTAATGAAATAATGGAAAATACTGTAATGGATTCATCCATCTAAAGCCTTATTGTAATACATGCTTAAGAATGAACGATGGCATCCGAACTAATTCGAATACACATTACTTTGTAGCTACATGATGAGCAATTTGGTTATGAGTATTCAAACGTTTTGTGAAACAAAATTGAACATAGAATATTACACTGTCTGCATATTAATATTCAATCAAAACAACATTCCAAGTGAATGTATATGTCTTTTCACATTGCCATGTCAAAAACAGGACAACTTGTTTCAAGATAAATGTTTGTTTTTTCATCGGCACACCCTCATGCTCATCGAAACAAAACTTGTTTCGAATTGAAGAGGAGCATTGCACTTTCACTTAATATCCATGTTATCCCATCCTACCTCCCATCCTTTTACGCGTATATCTCGGTCAATCGCCGCGAAAAGTGAAAAACATAACAGAAGACTGAATAGAATCGGGGGCAAATTGTGATTGTTTCAGAGAACCCGGATCCCAATTATCCAATTATCAGGGGCAAGAACAACACCCCTGGGCGCATTGTTACCCCTTTCAACTCGATGCGCTACGATTATAAAGATGTGTATGATACCTCAAGTGGTTTATGGTGATGTGATGATCATGATGCTGAACGCGTTAATACGTCGGTCCTGACAGTTACTGACAGATATAGGTCTACAGCGATCGGTACTTTTAAAAATGTTGAAACAGTGGGTATACTATTTCCGTGGCGAAGTATAAGTAGATGGGGCAAGCAAGTGGTGGGGATTATTGCCCCCTGTTTGGCATCGAACCGTCAACACCCTGATTACTAAACAGACGTCGTGACCACTTGACCCAGCGAGGTGTTCCGATGGGTTAGAGCTTTGATGAAGCAGGGAGCAGTCAATATTTTTAGTTTAAGTAATTAGAATAAATTATTTTTACTACCTTTTTGCTTTGTCGTTTTAATTGCATATATAGTAATGTTAATTGATCTGCACTATTCTCCCAAAATGTTACACAAACTGTTAATATGTTTCCGCCGAACCACCGTCCCATGTCACACTCTTGTCACAAAGTCACATGATGGCGTTACGTACGTTACGAGTGCACCCCCAACAACTGTACAGGTGGAACAGGTTCCACGATTTTCCAGATATATACGATAACGTAATGGATGTTATCCATGTGAACTTTTGACGACTATACGCTGCGTACTTTTATTTGGAAGGGTGAAAATTATAGGAGGGGTGGACGAGTCTTCATCCTATATGATTGATGTGTCGGTAAAGACAGGTCGTTTGCAAACAAGCCCAAAGAGGTGTTATGACACTAAACAATAGCAATAAGTGAGTGGTGGGCTGGGCTAAATACTTTTGAGAAAAACATGGAGGAGATAGAGAGAGAGAGAGAAATAGAGGGGGAGAGAGAATATATTTTGGACGAGAGGAATTAAGTATCACGTTGGTATAATATATAAGAGCCGCGCCACCTTATAGGTGAGGGGTGTAAAGCGGGGCTTTACAGGTGATCTCCGGTCTCCAAGCCCCCCTCAGCACTCTTTAGATGCCTTCCCAAAGGTGTCGGTTCAGGGTCACTTGTACTTTCTCTCTTTTCCCCCATGCATGCCCATCTCACGTTTCGCGATTCCCTTTTTTCATTTTTAACGTTTCCGTTCCCTGCGCAATCGGACGTAGAATTGCTTTGCGAATATTCCGCTAACTCAAAGTAGAAATTTCTTATTTTATGTCATGTTTATGATGACTTTGCTTTGAAGTATAATGTCTTCCCTTCTATAACTTTTGTAGTATAAATAAATAAACAATTGTGCTACCAGTGCTAGTTGATAGCATTGCAAGCTACAAGTCAAAATGAAAACAAAAAACTATGCTAGCTATCTTTATGATGCTAGGCTTAGCAATATTCAACTTTAGATCTCGAGTGAAAATTTGTTATCGAACTAACCTAATTTGATAAAATGCATTAAAATCGATTTCATATGTTATAAATATATCTTTGTCAACGGGTCTAAAAAGGTAAGACTACGTTACAGGTGAGAGTATTAAGGTTTTGACACCCCCTCTCACCTGCCTATTTGGCTCTCACCTGGGCGGATCACTTTCTCTAGTTAATGGGTGGCCACTGGGTGGTGAATAATCCCCCCTTCACCACCACCACCACCGCCACCACCATCGCCACCAACACTACCACAATCTACTCATGTTAGTGATAACAAAGGCACATGTAGTATGATAAGACACATCACGTGTCAATTATTCCCCATATTACCTTGAATATGTCCAGTATTGTAATTAATTTAACAGTTAATTAAGAACTTTTAAAAACAACCTTTTAACAATTGTTAGTGATCATGTGATGGTGGTTGTAACAGTGGTGTCTGAACAGAAAATGGCATGCACACTACAACTTCTCGCCCCATTGACCCCCCCCCCCCCCCCCCCCTTGCCCACTTGTATTAGGAAATATATAATATATCGATTCGAATGAGCAGAGAACATTTACCAGGAATCGAACCCGAGACCCCCTGATTGCTAGACCGGTACCCTAACCCACTGAGCCAAAAGGCCCTTTTGACATGTTTGATGGTGGTAATTTAGGAAAAAACAATAATTTCAATATACAATGCTTTCTAGCTACGTATACGTTATAACTGACCCCACTTCAAAAGTTTAATCCACTGAACGTAAATAAGGGGTGCGCTCCCACACCCCTGCTGTACCCCTCTTGATCCCAGTTAGTGCACCCTTTCTTCTCACGAGCTGACGGTAAGACTCGGCAGGTGAGCCCGATGTTATGCTAGGGCTCACCGGCGATAAAGAAAAGGTGTCACAAATATGTCCAGAGTCTTTGCCTCAAAAAGCTTGTTTGGAAATTAGTCTCTTTTCCGCAGACAGGTTTTTTTTTTTATTTAGGTATTGTTTTATCAGTATATTTCAGGTGCTGGTTCACCGTGGACGATGGATTAAGGAAATTTGTAACAAATACATCACGTGTCTTTAAACCGAATCGATTGTTTCTCGATTTTAAACATTCTGGCTATGTAGTTAAAAAATATATATACTTCGAATAATTGTGCGTTATTACCACAAAAAAACACTTGCATAATGTGCTTATTCAATATCTAACTTAGATAGCACTAAAACTGGGTAAAGGTAACTGCACAGCGCTTCAAACAAATCGACACTGAGTGCTGAGTGGACCGATATTTTCTGGAATTGGTTCCTTAAATCGACTTGAAAGTGTGATAGAAATAATGTTGTTTTATTATGAGTATAAAATGTATGATAAAGTCAAACCAGCATTTAAAACCGTTACTTAAAATCGTTATTTTCTGAATTATTATTAACGTGATCAAATGCAAATGTTTAGATATGTTTTATCTGTCAAATTATACCCCTCTATCTTTCTGTCTCTCTTTTCTATCCAATTTATATTATTATTATTATTTTTTGTTTTTCATCGAACTTCAGTGGGTTATGAGCAGTCTGCATGTACGTCAACGCTCGCCGCATGGTTGGGAGGCGGCAGATAGAGGGAGAAAGCGACGCAGTCCCCGAATAAATATACAGCCGGCTCTAGCGGGCTGAGCTCCCAGCCGCGACCCAATCGCTATTGTCACGCGGCCTCAACCATTGACCTTGAGTATTTTTCTTTATTTTCCCCCTTTTCTTCTGCATTTTCTTTTCCTTTTTTTTTTTTTGCAGGCGATTGACTATCTTGATCCTATTCTTTCTCCCTTTTTGTGAGCGTGACTATTGAGCTTGAACTTATTTGCGTGGGACTATTGGGCGGCCTGGCCGGCTTGGGTTAGGGCGGGGGTGGAGGATTAAGTTGTATTTATAGTAGAATGTCGACAAGTGTTACAAGAATACAGATGCGGTTTATTAGGTGTAATGGCTTGACTGTATGATGTCAGTCGAGTAAGTTCCCAGCGGTTTGGGGAATATAGCCCGTAGGAGAACTGTAGAATTACAATGATCAGATGGCCGGAGGTAAATACAATTATTATGAATACGACTTGTTAATTATGATTATGTCACGTTTACATAAAATGCGTGAATGACTTCTTGCATCTTACTCTCTTAGTACATTTTATTTTCACCAACATTATATTTCCTAAAAATGTATTTCTGTTTAATATCCAAGATATATACCAATTTATGATATAAAACTTCAATTTTAAAAAAGATGATTCAGAAAGAGAACATGTAATATAGTAAAATTTGAATTAACCGGGAATGTAGCAGCCGAAACAACTAAGTTTACAGATAATGTGCATGGTTCATCTTATTTTCATCCCTTCCATTTCTCCTTGTCAATCATTATTTCATTCATCTTGTTTATATTGTTGGACTTTCAAGATGTTAATCTATTTTACAATCCCAGATTTTTACAAATATCAACCAAATATCAAGAAAGATGGATGGACGAGGAATTGTACAGGGATTTAACCGGTAATCTTGTGGCAGAAATATCCAAGTTGTGTGTACAGGTAATTTGGCAGGATGATTTGGCATGTCAGTCAGTCAGTCAGTATAAAGTCAAACAAATCAGACTACAGATGTGATTATGTGATGATAATTTCTTCATCATGCTGAATGAAGACCCAATTCAGATATTATTGGGACGATACTACATGAGATGGAGCATCTTCATACGAGTCATAGTGATCACACGAGTTCAAAATACAGTTAATAATTGAAGTAAAGAAAACAAATCCTTGTTGTGAAAATGTTAAGTCCGTGTTGTCATGGTTGTATTATTGATTTTTTAGTTTGTGTTTCATTTCTTTTTGACCACCGTTGATTGACGTTTATTTTTTAAACCTTATCAATGTGGAACTAATAGATAATAATGAGTAAAGAAAACAAATAAATCAGTAAAAAATACACGGATAAGATTCCTATCGTGAATGTATATGTGACAATAATTTGTTCATCGTATTTCAAATTGATTTTTGCATTTTAATGGGACATTTGAACTTCCGACTTAAAGCAAAGTGGTTAAAATCTGGGACTAACTTTTCAGTGTGAACTGCGCTCCTGGATCACTCACTAGATCTCGTGGCATGCTGTGCACTGTATTTATTTTCACGCCGAATCGTTTGTTACAGTCAACTTTTACTTGGCGTTGCGATTCCAAGTACAATCTGGACGTTGATGGGCAGGGATGGAGGAGGGGCGGGAGGGGGTTGCTAGACAAAGAAAGTTTGTTTTAAAGTAGGGGATAGATGTAAACAATCCTAACGCATTGTGATTCAATATTTTATATTTGTTTTCAATTGTTTTCCTTAGGGGGGGGGGGGGGGGAGTCTGGGGTGGGCTGTAGAAGGGAGGCTTCATACAGGGTTTAGGGGAGGGGTTTTGCCCCAATTTATCTACCCCTTTAGCTACGCCCTACCGTGAGCTCGTGCCATAGCTATAATCCCCGCTGTTGTCTTTACCCCTTCTTGCGTGAGATTATACATGTCGCGAGTTATGCTCGCAATTTTGTCTTACACATCATCATAATTCTAGCGCGAAAAATAAATATGACATTTTATACACGCAGTTGACACAGGAATGTCCAGTATTTAACAGTTGACAGAAGAGAGGTGAAGGATATAAACTCTGACAAAATCTCGGTATCTAAAGTTGACGAATGAAATTCATAGAAGGTAAAGCTGCCAGGGCGATTAAGCGATAGAGAACATACATGGTGAGGTGCGAGTGACGAGTTTGACAAAATTGTTCCAATAGGTGGGACTAAAGCGCGAACATTCCGAACGACCCACATTCACCTACACATTATTACACATCAGGGGTTTATCCAGCGACCATTTAGATGAGGACAGGGTCGGGCAGGGAAGGGGGAGGGGATCATTGTCATAATTTTGTCCAGAACAAATAATGTTACCTTTTAGCCTGCAATGTAATAATAAAAATACTAATTGTTGTATATAACATTATAATTATGTAACTATTAATTTAGTCTCAAAGCAGTAATTATAAACTTCGCTTACTGAAGGACACACGTGCCGCGGTCGGGAATCGAACCCACGACCCTCATATTGAAAGACGAGACCCAAACTCATATAGCCACACACTCCTGCACACACGGGGCTCATCGGTAGGACACCCCCCCCCCCCCCCCCCCACCCACCCCTCCCCCGCCACAAACCACATTTGCTTGACTGTCCTGGAGCAAGGGGGCACGTGTCCCCAGCAATCATATAAATTATAAGCGGAAAATGCTTCCAAAATACTTAGAGTTTACCCACAATAATTCTCGTGCCACCCTTATCATTATCAGTCCGACCACACTTCGCCACTACCCCCCCCCCCCCCCTCCCCCGGTTCCTGACCTATTTAAAGGGTAACCCCGTCCCCTCTTAAAGGGACAGACCCTCTTTTGCAAGCCAAATTTCAAAAGTTGCGAGGTTATTGTCTTATATGAAAGAAAATGTAATTTAATAGCATGCCTGAACAAATTAGGGCTTGAAATCTCTTTTTCGTGGAGTTATAGACATAAAACTAATAAACCGTCGTCCAACGTTTAATTGTGCATTATACGTGTATTCACCCGGTGAGAAAGTTCGCACACGGATTCCACGGAGTACCACATTGATATGCGTGACCCCTACGTGACCCGCGCACAAATAACAACGGCATAAGCAAATACTAAACAAGAATAAGTACAATATTGTTGTAATATTATGCTAAATCAGTTAAACTCCTTTATTGACCGATATATAGTTTGATGGAGGGACGCATTCGTTTTTCATTCGTAGAATCCAAATTACAGGGTTGTTCGATCTGATTTTTTTTGTGTGTGTTACATTCATCCCCACCCGTCAACTAGAAACTGTTCAGACGTTTTGTAAAAGAGGGCCTGTCCCTTTAAGAGTATACGGATCTAAATCGTGGGGTTGGAACATGATACAAATGCGCCAGCACTATAGGGTTTACCTCTGTTTATATAAGGTAGAAAAGGCGCGTTGATTTAACTCGGAAAATCGTAATTGTTACAAGAAAGTCGATACGTTCCTCAATCCAGATATAAATCCCGCTAGAGGTGCTCATTTGCCGCTTTATTTCTGTGAAGAAATATGAATGCGTTTACATAGAACTAACTGTTTTAGCCTCGAATAATTAGCATCATTCATACATGCTTCTAGTGTATTTTGTCATAAACAAATGATTGCTCGGAAACGTAACATCATTTTAAAACACTGATTTAAGTGTAGGCTTATATAAGTCTATATACATTGTGACATAAATCCAGTTTGAGGTGGCCGTATTTGTGCACTTGTTCCCTTGACGATATGGATGCGTTTATAAAGTACTCTTTAGCCCAGAATCAGCATACAGAATATGTGTTTTGATGTTTTCAGTGAACTTTTTACTTGAATATGATTGGTCTAAAACACGTACAAATAAAAACGTAAATTATAGGCTGGACAATCTATGTAAAGGCACCCTAGTTATGTCTGGGGTTAAACAGGCGAAATGAAACAAAAGAGCGATGCTGATACTTTGCAGCTTGTGCAGCTTATTTGATATGTCTGGAAAAGATCTTTCCCCCAAAACACTATTGCTGGGTACATGATACATTTCGCGTTTCCATTATATCATACGAGGCACTGTATGTTATACACTTTTCACTCAGCTGTACAGTTCCAATATTTCAATTTTGATTACAAATGATTACTAGAATCGATTTTATATTTCAATTAAAATACACTCATTTAGACTACATCACAAATTTGTCCAATCTTTTGTCACTGTGCAGCTTTCATAATTTTACCATGATGTACATACTATATCCTTATATGGTTCATGGAATATTTACTGAACTTGATGATACCTGAAAAGGGGATATTCTACCATTTAAAGGTCATCAAGCGTGGGGGTGCTACACAGCGGGTCGCCATTTTGAACTAGGCTAGTATGCGTGCACTGCATAACACTGAGCTAACGTGCATTACGCACCGTGCGCAACGCGTACCCAAGATGGCGCCGCGCATCTGATTTGACGAATCTGAACTACCTTTAACTCATTCTTTTCGACATTCTGGAATCCCAATACACTCTGTCTAGCCAAGGGGTAAACACCTTGGAGGAAATTCCACCCTTTTTTATCACATAAAAGACATTTTCTCTTATGACTTGATCATTTGTATTTACTATCTATTCGAACATCTATTTCCTGACCACGCACCGACATGTTACTATTTTGCCACCTTTTTATATTTACAAAGCTCTTGAACAAATTGGAAACGCAGTTTCCGCGATGAGACAAAATTCAATTTCACGCACATTTTGATGTTCAAGCACTTCACCTTGTTAACTATTTGACTTGCTATTTCGACGATACATTTCATTTAAACTCTGAAGAAAATACATATAAGTGGTCATTGAATCCCGCGCGCCTATTTTGGTTTTCAGTGTTTGTAGAAATGATTAACTGTTTATTTATTCCCCTCTCTCTCTCCTTGCTCCAGCTCTTATCTTTACTTAAATTTGTTTGTTATATGGCCAGTCTTTTTTAGATGATAATGTTACACCAAATTGGTCTATTTCTCTGCCTGCCTGCTACTAACATATTATCTTTCTCTATCAAGTACAGTATATCATAATAGGTCCTTTATCTGCATCAAACTATTGTTTTCGTAATCTATAATTTACCAACTAACAATAAGACTATTAATTTCATTGTCCATCGATCTATATTTCTATCTATGAAATTATATATTTTACTAACAATAAAGTTAATAATATGTACCATTTATTAATCTCGCACAATGAACTATTTCAAGTTACAGTAATGTAACATTGTCCTTTCAACCGCCATCAATATAAAGAGGTGGTTTCCTTTGTTATACAAGCAGGATATTAAAATAATGTTAATGGAATAGCTAAGGGCAATTAGCGATGCTTTTTGTCCATTGTCATTACATATTGGCAACAAGACACTTCTTCAACGAAGAAGTCGATGCTTCGCGTTCTTCTACCGGCAACAGGACACTTCCCCACCGAAGACTTCGCGGGTAAAGTATGATCGCCTTAAGGAACGTACACACTTTTCGTACGTGCTTTGGGGATTGTTGTCGGTTATGAGGAAATCATTCTATACCTCCTCGATGAATGGGGGGTGAGAAGCAAGGGTGGATGACTTTGTGAAATAGTATAAGAGAAAGAGAGGGAGGGAATACAAAATGGGAAATAATATACACAGGAAGGAAAAGAAAGAAAATAATGATTAGAAAGATAGATAAATATAAATAGATAGATAGATAGATATATAGATAGATAGATAGATAGATAGATAGATAGATATTTAGATAGATAGATAGATAGATAGATAGATAGATAGATAGATAGATAGATAGATAGATAGATAGATATATTTATATATTTATATATATAGATATATAGATAGATAGATAGATAGATAGATAGATAGATAGATAGATAGATAGATAGATAGATAGATAGATAGATAGATAGATAGATAGATAGATAGATATGTATATATATATATATAGATAGTATATTTCATAGAAAGGCTTACTGAGACTCATTGGTATGTTAATTGATTGATTGATAGATAGATAGATAGATAGATAGATAGATAGATTGATTGATTTTTTTTGTCCTAAATAAATATAGAAAAGATATGATTATTTAAGTAAAATGTCTTGATTAAGTAAGGTTTTTTTGGCCTAAATAAATATAGAAAAGATATACATAACAATAATAATAATATACACTATTTATATAGCGCCTATCACGATTGATAATCATCTCGAAGCGCTTTACAATTATATTATTACCCCGGTCATATGATACAATGCAAACCAGCACACATTGTGTGCACCATCTCTACTCCCTGGGGAGTATTCCTTCCAAGCGCTCAGTGGGCTCAAGAAGATCGTTCACATAAAGGCTTTCACCTCCTAAACGTCCCCATTTATACACCTGGGTAGAGAGCAGCATTGAATTATTCCGTTTTTATAATTATTTTTACCATAATACTTATTGGTATGTGTACTATTTTTTAACCAAAACACAACTTTCCACCAAAAAACACATGACATGTGTATTTTGATGGTCAGTTGTGTTTTGGTTAGATTTATAGATTCTATAGAAAAAGTTGATAAAACCAGTTGATTGAAAGGTAGAGGGAGAGATTAAATGTACAAATAAAGAGATTTAAAC
Organism: Echinarachnius parma; assembly: GCA_037951105.1. NCBI lineage: Eukaryota > Metazoa > Echinodermata > Echinoidea > Clypeasteroida > Echinarachniidae > Echinarachnius > Echinarachnius parma. The sequence continues at coordinate 324,094 of JBAMJV010001284.1, read as the reverse complement.
ATTGATTATAGGAGATAAAGAAAGAGAGATCGAGAGAGTCAGAGAGACAACAGAGACTGAAAAAAGCAAGAGGATATTAAACTTGTATTAATTGTCTTCCTCTTTGCCTTGCTACGCGGGGCGTTACACGATAGCCTCTCGACGGACGTGCGCGGTGGCTAGGCGGCCAGCTCCCCGGGCCTCCGTCATGTCCATACCCCCTCGTGGCGGCCGCGGGGCGCATAGTAGAGCATTCTCCCGCCCCTCAAACGCAATACATACACTTCAGATACTATTAAGACTTGTCGATAGAAGACAATTCATCCTAAAAAGTCCCCCTGTGGGTCCTGCATCCGACCTATATCGTATTATCCACTTCTTCTTATTTCTCTCCATAAAGACAGTCATGGCACTCGCCACGTGACGTCACACGCGTCCATTGGGATTCCGTTTCTTTATGATTAATAACATGATTGTATTGTGTGTAACAGTATTCAATCGACTTTTGGTCAATGATTTAAAATATATGTTTGTATTATTACTTTTTAAAATGTGAGTTGAAGAGTTAGTTCTGATCTCACCACATTCTCAACATGTACTCAATACACACAGCAGCTAAAATGCTCAAGGGATGCGTGCGTACAAGATGTTGAATTCACCGTTCTTGCTCTGTGAAATAGAAATAGTTGTTTCCATTGATTAAAGGGATCTAGTAACTTTGTTGACATGTGCAGAAAGTGTTGAGTGGTTGATACAATGTATATTGTTGTTATCTGATATGTTCACTGGGTGTTGTGTGAAAAATTCAAGTTAAATGGACGTTATATGGCCGAGTAATGAGCAAAAATGCAAAGTGATTATTCACTAACTCATGGTAATCACTTTGTACACAGTTTTCGTGGTCCAGTGGATAATTTAACATCTGAACACTTCAATCGTAAATATCTTTTTAACGAAAGGAAAATTTGAAAAACCGAAACATGTCCCATGCTTTTATTGTTAATACGAAATACAACAAGGTATGAAGGAACGTTACCGCTAGAATTCCAATTAGATTTTGAGGATTTGGACAATGTTACTAAGTCACTTTAAACAAAAAAGCTATTGGTTTTTCAACTGTCCATGTATCGTTTTCTTGAAAAAGTACAAGAATAGATTGGAAATAATTATTTGTTGGCATCTTTACTTATGTCACCGTATAACCCTTGGTAATTTGTATTACTAAAACACTATTACGGGATGTTTTGTTTATCGGATCAGGCTGAGAACTAAACCCGAACTAATTTGTATGCTGATACTAACTCAAATTTACATCTAGAAAGTAAAATATTTCAAATGTTACCACATGAAATGTTGTTATTTGAGGAAAAAGAAACTAATTGATTTAAACAAAATCAGAGTTCATTCATAAATAGCAAAAGTTTTGCAATGAATAGAAAATAAACACAAGGACGTATATTATATTACATTATATTCCACATACTAAGAATCTTGCTCTACGATTGGTCAAAAGTTAATCACGTGATGAAAAATAATTTCGCCCATCATTGAAGGGAGAAGAAAAGTTCGTTACACTGTGTACTATCTTAGGTGAAAGTACGTTGCACTCACTACTATCTTGCACTGTGTACTATCTTCAATTGTTCGCGCGCAAGTACGCGTGCGCGCGTTAGTGCGCAGAAAGGTAGCGCGCTGGTGCCATAGAAGTATGAATACACAAACCAACCCGTTTATAACTAGAAGGCTCACTTAACGCGCGCAAGTCACGTGTCCCATAGACTTTGTACATGGGCAACATGGCGGAGTGAACCGATTTTTGAAGCTCCCGTAGCCCACTTCTCTACGTCATCGCGTAGTGACCTAGAAATACTGGACCAATCATCATGCCTATGCAGTGCGTAGACTATCGCGCCTATTTTCCTGCGCACTGTCCTAGATTTCATCACGCTTATGAGAACAATAGGAGCCATTGTGACGTATGCATATGAACTTGTTTTATTGACCTCGATCCCGTGACGACGCGTTTGAACTACTCTGTGATTGGTTAACTGTAGTTCCCAAGTAGCCCATAATGCAACCAGTTGTGGGCTCTTCCGGTGAGCAAAAATCGCTGCACTCTGGCAGCAGTGACACCCCCCTGGCTGGTGCACAACGTTTACGCGCGGCTACGCTAAATAGACCAGGGGGGTGTCACTGCTGCCAGAGTGCAGCGATTTTTGCTCACCGGAAGAGCCCACAACTGGTTGCATTATGGGCTACTTGGGAACTACAGTTAACCAATCACAGAGTAGTTCAAACGCGTCGTCACGGGATCGAGGTCAATAAAACAAGTTCATATGCATACGTCACAATGGCTCCCATTGTTCTCATAAGCGTGATGAAATCTAGGACAGTGCGCAGGAAAATAGGCGCGATAGTCTACGCACTGCATAGCATGATGATTGGTCCAGTATTTCTAGGTCACTACGCGATGACGTAGAGAAGTGGGCTACGGGAGCTTCAAAAATCGGTTCACTCCGCCATGTTGCCCATGTACAAAGTCTATGGGACACGTGACTTGCGCGCGTTAAGTGAGCCTTCTAGTTATAAACGGGTTGGTTTGTTTATTCATACTTCTATGAAATAGACAATGGTATTTAAGGACGTTCCCCAGTTATGTTTGTGCGCATCCGAACTGCGCAGGTTGGTCAGATGACGCATGAATGGTTTTGCGCGTATCTAATTGTGACGTATGAATACGTTTACGCACCTCTGCTTCAAATCATAAACAAGGTTGTTATAATTTGATGACATTCAATAATGGCATGAATTTTTTACTACTACCTTCTTTTTTGCCTACCTCCCTTTTAGATAGGAAGTTCAAAACGACAAGGAAAGTATGTTTTTCATGTCATCTCAAAAGCCTAATACATTTCCATTTACCCATGTTTGACTGTTAACTATGTTGTCTTCACTAAGAATTGTTGTAAATGGGTACTTGACCAAATTTTAATCAAAACAATGTAAGAATGTAGGACTCTAGAGATGGCATTTGAGTTCATATTTATCATACGTTGTGACAATCACACGCACCTTCATTTATCTTGGTTCAATCCATTGGCAACAGAGGCCCAAACATATTTTGTTTCCAAGAGGCAAAAGATCTATTTTATCATCAAATTGGCAATATTACACTCACTATTTTGTTACAATATTTTTTCAAGGTGATGTATTTCATTATGAATGCAACAAGATACATTTCCTTTTCATTTTCGGGATCAAATACGGCCAATTTGATAATAGTGTTAAGTCAGCGAAATGTTTTCCAATTTGAGGATTGCCCGATCATTTGCATTTCAAGGTTTCGTGTGAGAAAACAACTGTACATTGAATTGCAACAAATTTGGGCACAAATTGTGCAGATATTATTTCTCTTATTTTTGACTCGTGTTAAACATTTTCACTGATACTAAGCATGATTTGTCCAATAATTGTGTTTACACTGTGAAACTCTATCAGTGGGTTAATTACCCCTGTTTCAGGGTTCTGTTTTTATTTTCTATGTTTCATTCTTTTTTGGGACGCAAAGTACATCGCGACAGCATATCAACAGCATATCAACCACTGCAACAACAAACACATGCAATCTACAATCAACACTATTATAGATCAAGAATTATTTTTTCATTGGGAGGGCAGACTAATATGTTACAACTCCCCTTTCCTGATTTGTCTTCCTCCAGTAGGCCTATCACTTTTTCCACAATTATGTCAAGTTTGGCGAAAGAACCTGTCCGGCGGTGTGGAGTTTAACACACAAAATACCGCATGGGGACGCTGCAAGTAAAACAAACAAAAAAAACACCAACACATGGACCGTCCTTTGTGAATATTTCCCCACCCTATCACGGCAATTTTGGCAAGTTTTGTGAAAGTGACGATGTTTTCTGCCGCATGGGGGCGCTGCTAGCATAAAAACGAGCACACGAACCCCCCATTTTTATAGTTTTTCTGTATTCAGTAATACTTTCTCTATAATTTTGGCAAGTTTCGTAAAAGTGACATGGGTTTTGAATGTACAGCATAAGTTTTATGAACTCACCCCATTAGTGCATCAATGGATAGGTTCCAGACCAGATTTTGTGGTCTTACGATGTTTTCTGCCGCATGGGGGCGCTGCTAGCACAAAAACGAGCACACGACCCCCCCCCCCCCCCCCATTTTTATAGTTTTTCTGTATTCAGTAACCCTTTCTCTATAATTTTGGCAAGTTTCGTAAAAGTGACATGGGTTTTGAATGTACAGCATAAGTTTTATGAACTCACCCCATTAGTGCATCAATGGATAGGTTCCAGACCAGATTTTGTGGTCTTACGATGTTTTCTGCCGCATGGGGGCGCTGCTAGCACAAAAACGAGCACACGACCCCCCCCCCCCCCCCCCCCCCCCCCATTTTTATAGTTTTTCTGTATTCAGTAACACTTTCTCTATAATTTTGGCAAGTTTCGTAAAAGTGACATGGGTTTTGAATGTACAGCATAAGTTTTATGAACCTTGCCCATTATCCCACCCCTAACAGAAAACGTCCCTGAGAAGGATTTTTAGGATATTGGTGTTTTCTGCCGCGTGAGGGCGCTGCTAGCAAGATTGAGAGCATACACCCCCAACTTTAAAACGTTTGTCCTCGTTTTGGATACCTTTCTCTACAATTCTCCCAAGTTTGGAGAAAATTACGTGGATTTTGAAAGAATTATGGGGATTTAAGTTTGCTATTGGACATTTTGTTGCCTATCATGGCCTTGATCCTGTAACGCTATCATTCTATACTGGACGTCAGATTGCCATATTCTTCAGAGTCCCGTAGAAGAAAAACAAGCACACGAACCTATGGTTTTATTTGCATATTTGGGCTTCGGATGGGTCAAAGTTACGGTATGGAAAGTTTGAAGAAACTGACATGGACTTCACTTTAACTGGGGAACGTTCTTAAGCGTCTTTGACTTTTAATCATAAATCTTGTTCATGTGAAGGATTGACGAAATTCAAATAAAAGACTCGATCAATTGCTCAATATTCAAAACTTTTTAGCCCTTTGTGTTAGTTATAGGTTGTTTGTGATCAAAATAATTGATGTGGAATATAAAGCAAATAATCACCTTTTGGTTTCAGGCGATGGCAAACTATCACTTCCTCGGCGATCTGAATGTATACGCTATCTTTCCTCAGCTTCGCTTCGGAAAGATAGCTACATCCAGATCGCCTCGGAAGTGATAGTTTGTCCCATCACCTTCACCAACGGTAATTATTTGCTTACTATAATAAAATAAGAGGAATGTTTTGAAATAACAATCAAATAGTTTACCTAATGAATAGTATGAATATTGGGTATCGTTTTTACCAGAAATATATATCATTGCAATTTATATCATTTGCCTTGAATTTCCCGAAAGATCAACTGGTATAATTTCATCTGTTTCGCGCAACCTGAAAATTATAATGAGAGTGCATGATATTGTTCAGGAATAATTTTGTTCATAATTGAAAATGCACATTGAAATGATAGCCTAAATAAACTATTATGTTGTATTTAGACTATACTTTTGAACTGTTTCCCTTCTTTTATGTCTTTGAAATTACAATATTTTCTCGGGGTAAAACTGTCAACATTTCAGCAAATTAGAATGTTTTTTCTTGATGGTGCTTTTTGTTGTTTATGTTTAGAATAAAACGGATAAAGGCAATATTGCCTTTGTATTTTATAATTACACTTCATGCATTATAAATCACAATTAAACTTATTATAACTGTAAGTATTTGTTTGGAAAATTGCCAAAATCATTTGTAATTAACAAGTCAAATGCAATACCTACGGTCCTATTATAATTATGTAAATAAAAACAGAGACAAAATACACAGCTGTATGTTAAAGTCGAGGTAATAAGATATAAACATCTTATTAAGGCAAATATATGACATTGTATATTTAATCAATGAAATAATCCTCTTTATTGCAAAAATCCTTCGGAGTATTAACCTTAATAACATTATATTACATCATGCTTCTCTCAGTCAGTTATTTCATTACCACGCTTCCTCACCAATAGACCGAGGCAGTGGTATTATATATGATACGCATGTGATATACGATACGAGCTTCAGCGGGCACATCATACATAATCCGACCGCCATAAACGGTTTTAATACAAGTTGTAATCTCATTTTTGACGTTTGATATTAGGCACTGATTCTCTCAAATTCGCAATTTTGTGCGCGGCGCAATAACCAAAAAAGAAGAAAAAGAAAGTGGGAAAAGGATAAAGAAGGTGAGGACAAAGTTGGAAAGTGAAATGAGGCTTGAAGCGAAACAATATCCTGTCATTGTTCTTGCCGTGTCAGTTATATTCACTTTCACTCATAGACACCAAAAAGGGGGGAGGAAAAGAAGAAAAGGAGGAGAAGTGACATGAAATTCAACACCAGTAGAATATTTAGCCACGAAAGCACGGCCCGTGAAAAAAAGGGGCGGAATGGCTAAGAGGCAGAAAAATGCGCACACGTGCGCGGTTCCCTTTTCCTCCCTCCCTATATACGTCCTTTCTCCGCGGTGCGCTGTTGTAAACCCCCTAAAGCGGTGCGATGATGTTTAGCGACAATATTAACCATTAAACGATCGCTTTATATTAGCTGCTAACTCCCAGCGGCTTTGTTTGTCAGAGATGTCTTCATTTTGTTCGATGGTGTAAGTGGCGTTTTTCTCACTTTTTTCTTCATTGTTTTCTCCAGTATTTTGTCTCTCATTTTGTTTCTTCTCGGTTTATACATTGTTGTACGACTTTTTTTTTTAACGACGACGATTGAAGGACTGCGGGAGTTTGGTCCCTAGGGGGCGGCAACACCTCGTGATCGGAAATGCTCGTCATCGAACAAAATCGATTCGAAGCACGACTCGAGAGAAAAGTAAAACACAGAAAGAAAATGCCGCGAGAAGATAGTGTAAAGATTAAGAAGCGGCGGGGATATGTAAAGGAAAGGAATTAATATATTGCTTTGGAGTTTTTAGTTTACAGTCAGAAGGGGGGTAAATAAAGTGTAAGGCGGTATCGGATCGCGCCAAAACGTGCCCTTCGCGTTGTTGCGCTTAGTTTGTAATAAATTTATCTCGGAAGAAGACCGCAATATACATCATGAGGCTTGTAATAGAATGTAAAAGAAAGACAGCAGTTGAACACTTTTCGGGTGCGATCTATCGTCAGTATTACGGTTTGTTCCTCTCCTGGCGGACCGTATCGCTCTGTGATCGATAGCGAACCTATTTAAGCAGGATATCGGTGCGATCGATCGATCGTTGCGCGCCCATCTAGCGTGCTCCAAACAGTTGTCACATATATCTCAGAGATGAGGCAGCCCGGAACGGCGGTGACCCCAACCAATGGAAAGGAGCTCGCTGCACTCTATCTAGACCCTGTTGCTCAACAAGACAGTTGTCTGTAGTTGTATGTGTTTTGTGGGGTATCTAAGTGGGGTGCAGGGGGGGGGGGGGGCTCTCTTTGGTGATCCGCGCACATGCCTTTTTGGCGTCAAACCGTTTGAAAGAACATATAAAGGAAAGTCTATAATACAATTTCGTATTATAGGGGGGGGTAGGGAACATTTGCACTTTCTCTGCACCAGCATTACACGCCCAACCCCGTCCATTCGTCTGGCTCAACCTTGCCTTTATAGCACTGGTTGGACTCTATATACGACCATGAAGCCAGGAAATAAGTACATTGCAAAAGTGATAGGAAAAAGGGTGTCATTTGGCTTTTATTAGACATGTAAGACTAATCAGCGTCGCGAATTCAACAGATTTACGTCTTTTTTAATTTGTTATCAAAGACTATAGAATAATTGAGCGTCTTTTGGTTTAATGCAACATTACTTTTGCCGTAAAAAGGTCCCATGCGGGGGAGCATACCAACATGACCAAAGTATACGTGTAGATCCTATTCGAGAATGTCGTTTCAGAATCTTGAATTAACCTGATTAAGACAGCTAGCTGCTACTTAACGACGTTAAGAGAATGAGAAAACATGAGTTCGACCTCGAAGTGGTGGCTATATTATGCCCCCCTCCCCCCTTCCCCTCCCCAACCACTATCTCCTTCACATTTTACCGCCAGGCTAGCTGAAATGCAGCGCTTCTCTATTCCCGCGCTCTTATTATCGAATGCGCAGGCGTGCCGTGGAAACTATTAGGCGATGTAACTTGTTAGAGCGGGGAGAAAATTCCCAGTCACGACCGGGCCGGGTTTGTTGCCGTGCCCTATTCACCCCCAATCTGAAAACCGATATCCGATACACAGATAAAAGGGTACGGGGCCCCTCACATTACCACCGTGACTTCTTCTTCCTAAATTCTTCTTCTTGTTTTTGTTTTTATTGTATTTCATTTTATTTTGGGCGTCTTGACACAAAAGCGATTCACGCGTGCACGCTCCGCCTTCCAGGCAAAGTGATAGTGTAGAATGTTCACCCCCCGCGCGCTCGCACACTCATCGACTCCATAAAACGCCATTTTAGACCACATCTCGGGGCTATTTGGAAGATCGACGAACATTTTTTTCAGTTTTCACCCTCATTTATATTTTCTGGCGCGCTCCTCATCTCATCGTTCTGGGGTTGAAATTGTTTTTTGGGGGTTGATGATGAGCTCTGCCTTTTTTTCTTCCTCATCTTCCCCCGGGTGTGTAAGCGCTCGCGTGGCGGACAGCCCGCGGCCAGATCGGGGCTTGTGTTACCCGGGATTTCCGCTCGACACTCTCATGACTGTACCCCGCGAAGAGTCACCGCGCTTTCTTCGTCCCTCCATATTCATGTTCACTCCCCCTTTCGCGCTCAATAATAAGCCCCCTGTTTGTCCAAACGGAAAAGTTTTCATTAGTCCCCAGCATTGATTTTCTCTTAATCCCGAACCCCTCTCCAGTTTTTTGTCTCATTTTGTGGCGTGTTATTATCAGTGTAAGCAAGGGAGAAGTGAAAGTGAAAAGAAGAAAAAACCCGTTTCTATATGTACACACCTCCCCGTCGCTACGATAACAACACTCGATTTGTGAGAGTCTTTAAGGGGGTGGAGCGCCTGCGTTTAACCCCCCTCCCCAACTCCTTTACCCCCATCGAATTTAACCGGCCTCCGGTCTCTTAAACATCGAACTGAAATTACCCCCTTCCCACCCTCACACCCCCCTTTTTTCAGGAGAAGAGCTTGGGTAAATAAATTTTAGAGTGCTGTCGATATTTTTGTCTTTTCTAGGGAACTTTCGTGAGCCCCTCTTTGCGTTGATACCCTATAATGACGATGGTTTAAGAGGGCCTATCGAGAAAAAAAAATTAATACGCCTGGCTAACCGCTTTTGGATTACTTTAGGATTACCTCAAATTATAAATACAGAAAATGTATTCGGGGCTTTAAGCCTACCACGAAATAGAATAGAATTGCTACTAAGTCCCATTGTAAAATATTCCAATGTATGAAGATAAATATACTTATGAAGATATCAATCTGTCAATATTGTTATTGTAATTAATTAGTAGGCGAAATCACTCTTGATTGACAGATCCCCCAAGTTGGTATTATTTTGTTGTGTTAAATAACTTCGAAATTCTCTCTGTAGTCACACAATCATGTTCGTTGTCATGATGTGGCTTAGCGTGGTCGTACTTTTTTCTTTGGGGTTGGGCGGGGGGGGGCGCAAGTAACATTAATATGAAACTATACCCATCATGTCATTTCCATTCCTAATTATACAATGAAAACATAAATTTTCCACCAATCTTTATTGTATTATATATTTAATACAATTATTCATAATTAATATTTGTACACATGTGTCTTTTGTTGTATTAAACTTGTGTCTTTTACCGTTAGTCATATTCCAACCCATTGTCTGAATCTCATCGCGACTGCGTGATCTCACCCACTCACGTAACACTTGAGTCTGTATTTCCTACAGCTAAATGAAATAAAGTCAGCTTTAAACGTCGATTGTACTCCTTACTATTAAGATCTCGTTATATCTTTAGGCTAAACAATCGTGAGTCACTAGCGGAGTTCGACATAGTTATCCTTATTACAAGTGTCGTGCGATATAGATTGATAAAAAAAAACAAAGGAAAGATGCAGTGAAATACAATTAAATGCAACCAAATATATTGAAATATTTGCTAGCATCATTGAGAAATATTATCCATTGTTCAATTATGCGTTATTTTATATCGATGGTGACCGACAAAGTAGGTTTGAAAAAAGATATTTAGAAATACAATATAAGTATATTATTATGCCATGTATACATAACAATCCTAAGAAGTATACAGCCGATTAAATGCTTTTTTAGTGCAGCTTTTTGTCATGTTTATAATTATTATAGCACCAAAATATGTTGATTTGATAAACGCTTAAAACGTTTAAAAGAGCATTGAAAGTAAAACGACATAATCACATATAGCCCCTAGTATATTGGTTCAATGAGATATGACTTTATTTGAGGGTCTATGTTTTTAATTGTCTAGTTTCAAATACTACTAAGATAGTATATCATGTATTTAATCACCGTTTTATAACTATTGTATTGATTTTATTTCAAATATGTAATGATGTTAATGGAAACAGACATGCTAGGGCTTCTGCCTTTTCTTTTTTCCATTGGCTGTTTTTAAATTGTCAATAAACTGTGAAATATTAATAAACACTGACTGCCGCTTATCTGATGAAGATAGTAAACAACTTTTCGGCGATTTCCCCTAATTCTTGCAAATTTCAGTCAAGCAACATTCTCTTAAAGAATATTAATCACTAAGAAGAGCGTAAGTATTTTTGTCCAGCTTGTGGACTTAAAACCTTCAGCTTCAGAATTATAGTTTACTATCTACTCAAGATCGAACAGACGTATTAGCTCAAAATGCTATGGTGAAAGATCCTTTTCTTATGCTGCTTCTTTCTTATGGAACAATCTTCCCCTCAATATCCACACTTCTCACAATGTTGATACTTTTAAATCGAGGTTAAAAACTCATTTGTTTAAATTAGCCTTTTGTGATCGTTAATTCTTCGTTAATACATACCCTAAAATTTAGTTTTGTTAATTTTGTTAATTTTATGTAAATATGTTTAAGCGCTTAGAGGCTCTTTGCAATATGCGCTATATAAATCTCTATTATTATCATATTAATATTATTATTCTCTCTTAAATATATAATGTTGTTTATAGTTTACCGAAGTGACTCCAGGTGGAAATACTTACAATCATATTGCAGAGGGAAATCGAAATTTTTCATTTTTAATGCTTTACAAGTATATTGATTATTAAAAAGAAATGTAGTTCACTTAATATTATTTGGCATTGAATAATATCTTTGCTCGTGGCGACAAAACGTTTTAAAGCGAGCTAAGAAATATTGAGCATTATGAATCGACCTACTACCGCGCCCATACTGGGACATGAAGTCCAGTGAACGTTGCTATAGTGACAAGATGATTGTTTAGAAAGGCTTTTCCGTATACATACTAAATCTTAATTCCTGGCTACTTAATACTCGTGTCGTAATTCGCGTATTTGTTACTCAAATTGCAACACAACCAATTTTGTTCTGCGGCATATTTTGTAATGTAGATTAGGGTTCAGATTTAAGTTTCTTGGGATAAATCCGACTCTCGATGATGCAAGGCATAGTGTGGAAGGGGATTCTTAAGAGGCTCGGTCGCTCGATAAGACAAACCAAGTCCTTCAAACTCCAACGGTTAAAAGAGGAAACCATCGACTAAATGCTCCTTGTTTATCCAACGTGCTTTTACACCGCTTATCGGTCTTCCATCTCTTCTACCACCCTTCCATCGCCCCTCCTCTCTCTTACTACCCCTTCCCCCGGCCGCAGCTGCCGCGGTTGAGCTCCACTAGTGTCCGGTGCTCATCCCCAACAGCTCGAGTGGATGTATGCAGTACTGGCGCGCTGTTTCGTCACGGGGTTGCAAAATGTCGCGTAAGATAGGGGCAGATAGAAATAGATATAGGGAGGGGGGGGGGGGGTATTTCATTTAGCGCTAAACTGGGAGAGGGATATAGTTAGGGTGAGAGGATGAGAGTGGAATGGAAATGCTGATGTAAATAAACTACAGAGACAGGCAGAAAGAACAAATAGGAGATAACATAAAACAGAAAAAACAGTTTTGATAGTTTGATAGATTATAGAGAGTGAAAGAAAAAGTGAAATAGAAATTAGAAGGTAGGGGAGAGAATCTTCAGTGAGAGATAAGAGGGAGAACATGGGACGGTAGAGGGAATGAAAATGGTAAAAGTTTATCAAAGTTGAGAAAAGGGCTACATGAAGATCAACACGTTGGAACTAAAAAGTAGATAAGAAATATGATGGATAGATAGATAGAAAGGTAGATATATAGATAGATAGATCGATAGATAGATAGATAGATAGATAGATGGATAGATAGATAGAAAGGTAGATATATAGATAGATAGATCGATAGATAGATAGATAGATAGATAGATGGATAGATAGATAGAAAGGTAGATATATAGATAGATAGATCGATAGATAGATAGATAGATAGATAGATAGATAGATAGATAGATAGATAGATAGATAGATAGATAGATAGATAGATAGATAGATAGATAGATAGATAGATAGATAGATATATATATAGATAGATATATAGAAAGGTAGATATATAGATAGATAGATAGATAGATAGATAGATAGATAGATAGATAGATAGATAGATAGATAGATAGATAGATAGATAGATAGATAGATAGAAAGGTAGATATATAGATAGATATATAAATAGATAGATAGATAGATAGATAGATAGATAGATAGATAGATAGATAGATAGATAGATAGATAGATAGATAGATAGATATATAGATAGATAGATAGATAGATAGATAGATAGATAGATAGATAGATAGATAGATAGATAGATAGATAGATAAATAGATAGATAGATAGATAGATAGATAGATAGATAGATAGATAGATAGATAGATAGATAGATAGATAGATAGATAGATAGATAGATAGATGAATACCTAACTAGATATATGAATAGATAGAGATGGCTAGATGTAGATAGACAGATATGTAGATAGATATATAGATAGACAGATAGATAACTAAATAGAACGATAGACAGATAGAAAGGCTCGAGTATAGACATATTGATTGATAGATCATTTTTTTGGAAAGACAGCTTCAACGTGTTTAAAGCAAACAAACACAGGAACACAAATAAAAAGAAAGATGCTGGCATTCTCATCGGAGAACGCCCGCAACATCCCCAGAGATTGGCGGCGCACAGGCCTAGCACCTCACCCTTCCTGTTCATACGACTGGAGGGCGACTCGTTCGTTTCTTCCCACTTTCTGTCACAAAATTACAAACAAAAATATATATTTTAAAAAATAAATAAATAAAAAACAGCCCCTTCGGATTAGCATTTCAATTCCCCGACCAATCCCCCAGCCACTCACCTGAAGTTAGCCACCCACTCGATTAATTCAAGTTGTCTCCGTTGCCAACTTGAGGAGCTTGTTCGAAGGTAGGCTTAGGGCTATAGCATGACATGGGACATCTTTGCGGGTATGTTTGAGGGTATTTTTTATTTTAACCAAAACGTTTCAATCGTTTATTCGGAGAGCCTCTCCCAAAGCTCCCACTTCTGTACTCACGATTTACATTAACTGACAGTCTCGGAGAGCATGCAAAGGAGGCGAAACGAAAACAAGAAGCAAGGATTTAACCGATTCAAAGGGACAGGAATCCGTTCTGGAGTGGGTTTTCAAGAGTCGTCGTGAATACCAGCTGCCTAAATTTGAGCCCAATAAATCGATCAAGCGAACGAACTTACAAAAACAGTTATGGTAACTTTCCTGTTTTATTTCTTTCTACTATACAGCTATAGTTGCTTTGAAGTGTAACTGAAATGTATGTCACGGTGTGTCTATACTGATCTGTTTGACATTGATCGTGTTAAGTTAACGTATTTTCATTGCAATCTATTTTAATTATGTTCAATTACGTCTACTAAGGGGTTTTAACAATAACCCGTACCAATCGAATACATTTAAGAATAAAACTCATTTCAAACATTAAACATCAATCGGTTTATACCTTGTCTTTAATAATAGAAACAAGATACGTTATGCCATTTTGTTTGATATTCCCTTAACAAGAACGCATGCATTCATGTTCATTGAGTAAAACATGTTCTTATAAATTATTATTATTGTAATTTAATACTGGACATGCAAATTATTTAAAAACGCATTATCGCTAATTCGGTTCTGATTGTTTCAATACCAAACAACAATTCGTGAGTTGTAATTTCCGCTCAAGTTTTACTCGATTTCTCCACTCGTTCTATGTTTTATCTGTCCCTCTCTCCCTTTCTCCATCTCTTTCTTCGTTTTTACTTTTAACTCTTACAAAATGGTTTTTATATTGATGGGATCATTTCCTCTTCTCTCTCCTCCTCCTACCATTTTCCTTCTACCCCTTTTCTTGTCTTCCTTCCAAATTATCACGATCGTCAGTTGTGAATGTCGATTATTTCATCGATTGATCTCCCTCTCTATCTCATTTTCCTTCTCATTCTTTTGTTTTCATTTTTGTATTATTACAAACTAGTGTTCATATTGGTGTGATTATGTTCTCTTCTTTCTCCCTTCTCTCTCCTCATTTTACCATTTTCCTCCTCTCCCGTTTCTTTCTCTTTCCTCCAAACTATCACGATCATCAGTTGTGGTTGTCGATTTTTTCGATTGAAATTCCTCTCTCCCCCTCTCCCTCTCCTTTTACGTTTTCATTGTAACGCTTACGATATGAAGTATAACGCTGATGTGTATTATTTCCCCCTTCTTTTTTTTTCCTTCTCTCCATCTCTCTTACCTTTCCTTTCCTTCTCCCTCTTTCCATTTTCTTTCTTCCAAACTATCACGATCCACAGTAATGGTTGTCGATTTTTCGATTGAAATTCCTCTCTCCCCAGGCCTCTCCCTCTCCTTTTTTGTTTTCATTATAACGCTTACGATTTGATGTATAATGTTGATGTGTATAATTATTTTCCCCTTCTGTTTTTCCTTCTCTCCATCTCTCTTACCTTTCCTTTCCTTCTCCCTCCTTCCATTCTCTCTTTTCCAAGCTATCACGATCCTCAGTTGTGGCTGTCGATTGTTTTATCGACTGACACCCTCCCTCTCTCTCAATCTCTCTCTCTCTGTTTCTTTGTTTTTATTTTTTTGCTTACGATTTTGTGTTCAATGTTTATGTGTATTATTTCCCCTTTTTGTTTCCGTCTCTGACTACCTCTCTTACCATTTACCGTCTCTCCCCTTTCTTTCTCTCCATTCCAAACTATCACAATCCTCAATTGTCGATTGTCTTATGGATTGACACCCCTCTCTCTCTCGTTCTTCCTCTCCTTGCTTATGTTCTTCGTTTTTTTAATTTTTAATTTAACGCTTACGATTTGGTGTTCAACTATTCAATGTTTATGTGTAGTATGTCCCCTCATGTTTTCTCTCTTTCTATCTCTCTTAATTCCCTTTCCCCCCACTCTCTCTTCCAAACTATCACGATCCTCATGCAGTTGTCGATTGTTTTATCGATTGACATCGTAGTGTTTCTGCTTCTTTTTATCTGCTTCTGCGCATACACGCACGCACGCACGCACTCTCACGCTTGGCGGGAAATGAATCGTCTGCTAGCTATACAGTTGCAGTGTTGTCTTAACTGATTGAAAGATAAACAGCACCGGATTGTGCTAAAAGTTTACACTGCTACGCATGACGGCAGAAATGCATTTTCCCCGTTGATATGAACGTTGAAATATTGATCTATAATCCGCGTTCCCTCTGTATATATGATTTATGGGTTGTAGGGGATTAGAAGTTAATGGTCATGATGGTCTTTTCTGAAAACAAACTTCTTATACCATCATTCCGTCACGTCCACTAATTGATCTCTTTATAAAAATAATGACTTAAAAAAAAGACAGATAGTCAGTGGTAGATTACTCCGAGACGTTTAGCCCGAGAAGCATTTCTTTGTGTGTTCTCTTATCCCCAGACTTACACTTAATGTTCATCATTCTTTCACTTTGCATCCCCCTCCATATAGAAAACTGCGCCAATCAGTGGCATCAATAATTACAAGTGGCTAATCTACCCGCTGTATTATAAATTGAAGTTAATAATTAAGTGACGCTGTAGTTATGATTTTGATTGGCATCTTCACAGAGATTATGACTCAAGGTCAGAACGAAGAATGCAAAGTAAAAACGTAAGTCAATTAAAAAGAGTGCTCAATATTCAATATTTAGGGCGAGCACTTGAACAAGAAATCGAAAGGATATGAGGAACGCTTTCACTTTGCCGATGCGTTCGTGTTCTTACCAACATCCATGTAGCTCACACCTCCTGAAGAAATACAAGAGAGCAATAAAATTACGCCATTTTAACTTTTTGACATAGGCTGGCCCCTCAAGGAAAAATAATGTGCTGTTTTAAAGCCCCCCCCCCCCTAACTGACTGCGCCACATAGGGAGAATAATAACTATCGAAATGGCCGTGGGTGCCGGTTATTCTATCATCTTGGCCTCGTTTCAGAAAGAGTTGCAATTTATTGTAAAATTGAAATTAATTGCCAGTCAAATGCGCATTCGAACCAATCAGATTTGCGCACTTAAGTCACATGATCTGACTTGCAATTAATTGCAACTTTACACTCGATTGCATCTCTTTCTGCAACTGGGCCCTGGAAAGACACAAACAAACACAAAGTTAGGTAGCCAAAAAATGACTGAGCCGCCACACTTCTTATAGTCGATAAATTCATTCCGCTGCTTTCCCCGCTATATATTCACTAAAGCTCTTGGTGTTTGGGCTATACAGGGGATTTGTTTTCTGTCTAATGCGATTTTACCGAATGATTCAGATATCACATTTTGCCCCAATAGATCCCAACTTGTGAATTGTAAGTACTATAGTTCTGAATTAGTACTGGTGTTTGTATAACAGTCAGTCCTACATGGTTTTAACCAATTTCGTTTTGATATAGACACCATCCTGAGTAGATTCTGTATCAGGAACCGAATGGGTTTATCAATTTGATATCGGTATTAAGATGTTGTTGGTATTACATATATACATACATTTTCACAAAATACTCCAACCCGAGATACATGTAAATAGTTCTAAGCCTGTCATTAATGGGTTAAGTAACATCGGTAAGTCGCAGTTCCGTTGTCAGGAGAGAACCATACGCGAGCATGCAGGAAGGCCGAAGCGAGACTCGGGGGAAATAAACTTCCACTAAACAAGGAAAGAAACACATCGCAACGAAAAAGGAAAACGAGTAAGGCAAAGGTAGAGAAAGTGGCAGAAATCACGACAGAATCAAAAGAAGGAAAGGATATTGGGGACTTGGGGGCGAAATCGAGAGGTGCTTTGGCAAATAGCCGCGGCATCCTTGGTGCGAGAGTTACTGCTTATATATGACATGTCATGTCGAGTTTCGATGTGGAGGGAAACAAGATTGTTAGCGGTTTCTTTATTTTGTTTCGAGTGGGTAGGACATCCCACCAACCTACCTCCTCCTCTATCTCTCTCCCTCTCTCGCCATCTCACTTCCCCTTTTCCATTTTCTCTTATTAAATGTTCAATTCTGCTTCCAATAGTTTAGCTCCGTCAAACTTCCTGTTATACACATGTTATAATATTTGATTCTTATTTGAGTCCCCCCCCCCCCCCCCCCCCCCCTCCCCCTCCTCCCCTTTTTTTTATATTCGCGCTTTGGGGATGTTGGGGGGAGCGGTTTAAGTGTGCGATTAATAAATTTCTTCCTTTCGGTTTGTTACCAGGGGGGAATTTTACACCACAGTATTTGACGATTTGTAAATAAGCAAAAGTGAGGGCAAACACACATTATACCAAGTACAATGCACGTCTAATACGAGTCTTGTAAATTATTAATTTGGCAATAAAGTAGTTTGATTTTCTTTCAAGAAAAAACGTTCCCTTCGATAATACTTCAGTCATATTTGAATTTGTCTTTTTTTTTTTCTACATCAAAAGGTTCAGTTGTTATACAATTATTACTATACTGTAATTTAAATGATTAATTAACTAATCAATTATCTATTTATTTGGAAAAAATAATGTCAGTTATTCATTGACGTATTAATATAGTTTACAATTATAAATTCTTAATCTTATATCAAGCACATCTCATTCTTTTGTTCTTTCAATTTTGTTAATGATCATGATATTGTAGAACAATTTAATTTAAGATTACTTTAACACAAAGAAAAATACACAAACACAGAAATATCATGGACATTCATGTATATATATAGGCCTTTATTTGTGCTTGCTTTATTTAATATCTATTCATTCATTAATATAAACCAAGATGTTGAGGAAACGGAATTCACACTGACTTAATTTAGCGGAGTTAGTTAGCATGCAGTAATTCGCTTCTACAAGAGGAAGACATTAAAAGAGAAAATAGGAAGGTGAAAGAGAAAAGCCGACGAGGGAGCGAGGGAGGAAAATAATTGTTTACGCCTTACCGACTATCTTCAATGGGCCAGCGCCCCGGTTAATAAAGGCAGCAAACGTGTCGGTTGATTTGTGACTTGTTGCGTATGCACACATACACACAGCAAAAATAGAGCCAACATAATAATACCTACTCGGGACTAGCTAATGAAATCAATGCGGCGTACAGAAGGCCGAGATTCGCCGCAGTTCCGGTGGGATTATTTTGTTTTGTATGATTTGTTTTTTTTTTTTGGGGGGGGGGGGAATTCGAAAGCGGGGATTTCAAACAATCAAATATCCGTGCTTCGCGAGAATCCTCTAATGACTTGAAAAGTGAGAGAGATATGTTCTACTGTCGATGCTACATTTTTTAAACGAAATTAATGTGGTGTAATGTTGCATTTATGCAACCCATGAAGATTTAATAATGTCAATTTCTGGGCTTTGAAACAAAATGCTTTAGTCATTTTGACACAATGTGAAAACAATAAGTAATCGTAACCATGAAGATACATTAATTGTTGTCGATGTTTCGTTGTGCTTTGTAAAATTTTTCATTTCATTTGTTTCTAAATAAAACCCGATGCAAAAACATGTCAATAATGTTATAATTATGCTTCTATCAACGCAATTTACTTTATGTCCCAGTACTTTGTCAGAACAATAGGTGATTTACTAGTTTATTTTATTATAAAAGTCCAGAAACAATTCCTAAAATTGAATATATAAAAAACTTTATTAACAAATAATAGATCACATTTTAATCCCAAATCTGATAATACATAATTTGGCCTTTGCTATTATATGAAAATAATCGTGCAATGATGTTGAAGTAGTGTCATTACAGATTGAATAATAACATAACAATATAACATTCTACCAACTCACTTTGGATTGTGCATGTTCTTTCAAACTTGTCAAATACATTCATTTCGACATTTATTACAGCTCTTTTACTTTGAGGATGTAGAAAACGGGTCATGCGGCTGAATATTTATCCACTCATCCGTCACAACGTGCATGATATATGCCAGCCAATGCATGTGTAAAGTTTATATTGCGCGCCCGCTGGCACTGGGCAAAAAAAGGCGGGAAATACATGGATGCTAAATTAAAAAATCTTTTCGAAACTACACGAGCAGAACAAAAGGCAACACGCAATGTCAAAA
The DNA here is from genome assembly GCA_037951105.1 of Echinarachnius parma. NCBI lineage: Eukaryota > Metazoa > Echinodermata > Echinoidea > Clypeasteroida > Echinarachniidae > Echinarachnius > Echinarachnius parma. The sequence continues at coordinate 304,369 of JBAMJV010001284.1, read as the reverse complement.
AGGCAATAATAAATGTAATAATAGAACCACCGCCTTCTATACCTATCTCATGACGGTTGATTATCATCATTTTTACCCTCTTCTTCTTCTTCTTCTTCTTCTTCTTTCTTTTTCTTTTCTTTTGAGAAGAATTATAGTGGCGGATAAACCATGCCAATTAGAAAAACAAATTGTATTCCCTCCAGTGAATATCCCGTTGAGCGTTATGTCAAATAATATAGTTGTAATATATTATTGTGTGAGAGATGTCCAATTTTGTATTATCCCACTGCATGTTTATTATTTTATTTGGTCTAATGATTCGACTCACGCCGATTTATTATTACTTCTGTTTCGTCGTTTACGTTAGGGCAGTCTTTTGTCGGCGGATTAAAATATAACTCTCGCGCGAATTGGTTTCCGAATCGCAGAATGAATTCCCGCCTTACCTTTATACGTAGCTTGAGCCCATTTCCGTTATGCGTTGTTCACGTTCGGGTAACTGGAAGGCTATATACCTCTCGGAATTAGCACCCCCAACATGAGATAATTTTTTCTTTTGCGAAATAATTTGTAGTTATAAAGGGGGCATTTGTTGAAAATATAAACCCCTTATATTCCACCCCTCACATGGCTAAAAGTTAAAAAAAAAAAAAAATTGAACAAATACATAAGTGCAGCGTTTTCCGACATCTGCATCAACGGAATATCAATTTAAATAAATTAAAACAAATTTGTAGACATTTAGTCAACATTAAAATTGTAATAAAAAGTAAGGTTTTTACAAGTACATAGCGAATTGTACATATGAACTGCCTTTATATTTTCAAAACATTATACAATTATTAACCCAATTGGCAACGACTCGGCACAAATAATTGTCGTTCTCATATTAAGCAGAGCACGTAAATACACGCTCTGAATTTGACGGGCGAATTCCGGTCACGAAAACGGAGAAAATGGTTAGGTTTTTGAAACGTAGATTTATACGAAGTGTCAACTGTCGTGCTTGATTAACGGAAGAAAAGCAAACTAAGGGTTTGTAAGTTTGGTTAATTCGAGCTTGTCAACGCTTTTTATATCCCTCTATGTCACCCCCAAAAGAGGAAAAGAAAGATTGATGGTTTAAGCGCCAAAGTCCTCGGAAAACACAGCAGCAATGACTTGTGTCAAAGCAGACGAGGATATTAATTTGGCGCTTATTTTTAACGCGGTGCCTCTGAGGAGAAACGCCCGTCCGATACGGGAGTCGGCTACAAACATTTACTTCCGTCAGTTTGCAGATTCTGAAGGCGGCAATTGCGGCAATTACAACATCTCATTAAAGGGAGCCTCACGCCCAATTGTATAAACCCTTTTATTTCGAAAACGAAAGGGTTTATCTGATTTGTTAAAGAAATTATTATTACTCGAAATTAAATGAATTATGATCCCAGAATTACGTCACGTGAATTTGAAAACTCGTAATTTGATAATACAAGTCACAACAAACGTGTGTCTTATACCTGAATAACATATATTTTGTCTAGACTAGGAATCCGTTTGTTTGTTATTCTCTTGCAAATAATTTTACACTAATTAGTCTTCTAATGGTCTTCATTATATCAGGCAGATGGTAGTAATCATAAAAGCGTGGATTTTTGAAGCAATCTTTCGCTCATCAAATAATTAATTTTTGGATGTTGGTGGCCCTTTAAGTTTGCAACTCTGAATACTTTCCTTTTAATATAATGCTCTTGTTTGTCATGACTTATTTTTATTTTCACTGCCATCTCGATCCCCCTCTCCCCTCGTCCACCATTTTCTAGAAAAGTTTCGTTCTGTTCCATTTTTTATTTACTTAATTTAATTCATTAAATTGGATTTCTGTGTCATTCAAACACTTTCCCTGGCAATGTAAATTGGCCATATTTATTTTGGAAACGTGTTAAGTAGCCACCGAATGGTTCGTTACAGATTTCTTGACATGTTGAAGGGGTATTTGGTTATTGGTTGTTCGTAATATAGAATCCGTCTTGGATTTTATTCCCTTTTTAACCAAACAACGATTTTCTTATATGTATACTCTTGAAATAACTGCAAGTGAACGTTGATCTATACCATGTATACGTTATGTTAATTACATACATAATTTAAAGTAGCCATTTAATTGTTTGCTACATAAATTATTTAGATTGTGTTTTATAGTATTATTATTTCATCCATCTTCCAAGAGATTTTCAGTTATTTATGTATTGGAAGAAAGTGTTTATTCATTTTCATCACACCATTAGTTTATTGTGTATTTATTTTGAAATGTTTGCTATCATATGTATATACATTATTTTATATACAGCCTTTTACTTTGAGATAAGTACGTCAATATAATTATTATACAAAATTCTTTAAATAGTCCCGTTGTAAAACGATCTTAAACTGAAAGTAATTTAAGGAAGTTTCAGCATGTATCTTTCGACAAACTTAACGGGATTTCACTAACAAGATATCGCACATTTGCGATTTTCTGCAACTATATATGACACAGTTATTTGTGACGTGTGTATTGCAACGCAGCATCATCGCGTAAATACGTCGAAAGTATCATTTCAAATTCTCCAACTGCGTATAGAATGCTAATCATCACTTTATTACTTCTTTATGAGTAATATGAGTATATTATGAGTGTATTATCTTTATCGCCGTTATTCATCTTGGATTGCGGTATCAGTTATATATACTTATTTATTACTGTGTCCAACGAAATCAATATTTTCTTTTCCGTTTCAATTTACAAATTGGGAAAGGAAATATCGTTACAATTTTTTGGAACACAATATACCCGTGGGAAGAAGATCGTCGTTAGGAGGTAGAGGTGTATCCATTTCGCTCATATTCCGACCAAATAATTTTTTTATTGAGGATAGCGAATGGGATGATTTCATATTACATACAGAATGTGTCATTTAAATAATAATTATAATAAAATATTCTTATTAAAGAAAGGTAACATCTTTAGTATTCCATTCCATCAACAAGTTCACAAAAATATGTTTCCAGAAAAAAATACATAATTGGAAAACGCATCACCATTCTAAAGCATGCGTTCATGCGGTCTGAATTGCGAAGACTAATGTGTGCAGAGCGAACGAATCGCCCGGGAATCTACTGTCTACAAACGTACGCGTGAATAGCATTGGCGCACTCGCAAATGGTTGGCCCGTACGGAACCAGGAAATAGTAGTGGTTCCGTAAGTGGTGGAAATTAATTGCTTTGTTTATGAATTACACAACCCTTTGCAAAATGTTGGGTATCTATTTGATATCACAAAACGGTACCAAAACTGCAAAACATATCATAATGTGTTGTTCTTTGCCTGGTGGTCCCCTTTAAATTGGATTCTTCGGAGTTTGATTCTCCATTTGGGAGTCAGCAGTATGTTATCGTTTACTTCCTCTTCTTAGATTATTAAAAAATATATTTAATTGCTGGATATTCACTTGTCCTCTAACTTGAACTTTTACTTGAGTTTTTAGTTTAGGTTTGAGTAGGGGGTGAATTATCGCTAGATTGGAAACCAGTGTAGTTGTATAGAGGAACGTGTGCACGAGATCACATGCATATAACGAAAGATAAAATAATGCATTCTTTACATTCTTGTAAACTGAAATAAATACCATAGAGTTGGAAAATTGGCTTATATCTACAGGTGATAGTTGTGTGGTAAAAATTAGAATTAGTTAAAGATCTGCGAGGGAGAAGATCGGAGAGTCAGAGTAAGAGAATGGAAGGAACTTATAGAGGAGAGAGAGAGGGGGGGGGGGGGGGGGGGGAGAACAACATTTCGTATGCGAGTAATGATATTCAAGGAGATCGATTCGGCAAATCCGTTCGGAATCCGAGGTGACGTTAAACAACATTTATCGACTGGCAATCCTCCCATCTAACCCCATCCGTACCAAGTAACGAGAAGCCTATTGGGTTATAACTCAGCCAACGTGTGCATCGGGCATTTTGGAGGCGACAGGGTTTAGCGCGGCGCGGAAGAAATTAAACACTGTTTCAACTACAGTTTTGGCAGCTGACTATACAGCCGATCGACGGGAGAATGACGGAGGGTCCCTGCCGGAGTTGCGGCGTGCTCTCGAAGGGAATTAGCGGTGTGAGCAGCTGCCGCTACTTGAACTTGTCAACACAACACTATAATGCTAGATAGTGAGTAAATTCGTGAAAAGAGACGATTTAACAGTGGCGTAGCTACGGGAGGGGGGGGGGGGGTAGGGACATGTGCCCCCCTCCCACCAATTATTATGATTGTCAGGCAAAATACCTGTGCCCCAACATGAAAATATATAAGGCCCTCTGCATCCACCCCTGAAAAAATAGCAACGTCACTGCGATTTTAAAGGTGCACCTGTAAAGTGTCTAAATCCACAAAAATTAATTTGAGCTTCCACATTTCTCTTCTACCGTGTTGTTTGGCTTATGGTAAGAGAAGAATAACTTAAGTTTAGATTTTTTCAAATGCCCCTTTAGTATGACGATATCTATCATTGGTAATCATTCAACTCAAGAGCGAACTTTATAAACGGCCATAAACGTCAAAAACGTCATACTGTAATTAGTTGTAAAAGCTGACGCAAATTTTCGCCTTTTTAACCAGGAAAGCAGTGTTCTTTTTCAATGAAACTTTCACACATCATTCGAACCATTCGGACATATCTTACAATGATTTTGGTACAATGTCATTTTGGGCAATAACTGACAATTTACATGTGCACCTTTAAGGGCCATCCAGGATCATTCACACCCAACATTATTGGACCTGTAGCATAGCCAAATTTAATGGATTATCAATATAGGGAGCGCTTATCCTGACACTAATTGTTTTATGTTATTTTTGTTTTCTTATTTTGTTCACTATTTTTTTTGTTCTCCATTGGGTGGCAGTGAGAAGTGATTTATACGTCTTAACGAGAGAGGAACATCGTCAACACTACTCGCCACCCCACCCCCCCCCCCCCCCCCCCCCCCCACCCCACCCCCACTAGCCACGTAACTAGAAGAGAGGCAATTTTGAGAAAATCCCATTCACACTGGAAAGAACGCGTTGTGTTTCGCAGTATGAACACACTTAACGTGTTTTGCAGTGTAAATATACCGTGGAACACATTTTAAACACACTGTGGCCACACTGTGAACACACTGTGACCACACTGTGGTAAACCTTGTGAGCACATACATCACATTGTCTTCACACTTTGTTTCACCGTGTGACACCACCATGTTTTGCAGTGAGGATTACATTGTGAAGACACTTCACTTTGTCAGCACTCATCACACTCTGAACACACTGGGATCACACTGTGACCACACTATTAGCACACTGAAAGCACAGTCTGAACACACTGTAAGCACACTGTGAGCACACTATAAGCACACGGTGACCACACTATAAGCACACTGAAAGCACAGTCTGAACACACTGTAAGCACAATGTGAGCACACTTTAAGCACACTGTGACCACACTATAAACACAATGTGAGCATACTATAGGCACACGGAAAGCACACTTTGAGCACACGGTAGTACACTGTGATGTCACATTATGAGCGCATTCATCACAGTGTGTTCGCAATGTGTTCACAGTGTGATGTGCTGTCCATAACATACTATTGGAGGAGCAGGCGGCACCTTTGAATGTTTGTAACAGGTGAATGGAACTTTATCCGTGTTGTGCAGTGATGATGATCATCACCATCATGATCCTCATCATCATCATCATCATCAACATCATCATCATCATCATCATCATCATCATCATCATCATCATCATCATCACCATCACCATCATCATCTTCATCAAAATCTTCATCGACATCCTCATCACCATCGTCATCATCGTCATCATGGGTCATCATCGTCATCATCGTCATCATCATCATCATCATCATCATCATCGTCATAATCGTCATCATCGTCATCATCACATCATCATCCTTATCATCACCATCATCATCACCAACATCATTATCAGCAGCAACATGATCATCATCATCATCATCATCATCATCATCATGTTAAATGGCGCATGCCATCTATCTACAAAAATACCTTAGATAATTGATGCACATCATCTTAAATTGCTATTATAATAATTTGTCATAACCACAAAATTAACAAATCGAGAAATGCAATGTTATATACAAGTGTAGCCTTTTGGTTCATTGTAATTCCGCGTCCAGTCTTATATTATTCCAAACAAAAAGTCACCCTTTTCATGTATTCACGTCTTCTTAAACATACAAACAATATTGCATAATTATTCTTTTTCATAACATGAAAATAGCAGAGTATATCGCATGTCACGCGTGTGTAGCGTTCTGGTTCAAAATGCCATAATTCCGGCCCTTCAGAGTCGGTCGGTAAAAGCGAGAGTGATTTGCATCGGAAAGCCGCGCGGTAGGGTACGGTGTGACAGCCGAAACGTGCCCGCAATACCTAAACAGCCAATCGGCAACTCATCGTCTATTTCAATTTCGCCTTCATGAAAATCAAATTTGAAAGGTGAGAGACACTCAGTTGGAGCTGTTTTCGTTTTTCTTGTTTACTCTCACTCCATCTCGCATACCTTTCGATAACACTGTGTAGCAGAATTATTTAAAATGCCATAATTCCGATGTTTGTCGCGCTCATTTTTCGTTCTTGTTTTAAAATTCAGCGAGGACGGGCAATTTTGGCGGCGTTCGTAAACGCGGTAGAGAGCGATCGTGCTCGTGAATTAGTTAACGGCGTTTGACGTCGTTTGTACCCGTTTATTCGAATATTTATAGCTGTTACTCCGTATTTGTTTTCCGTGATCTTCAAGTATATTTTGTCTTTTTTTTTTTTTTTTGCCACGAATAGGTGCTGATGTCCTCGCAAAAATCTGTTTACGATCGTTTTATATTCGGATATTCCAATCCCAACGAGGCACTTCGTTGCACCAAAAGCTGCACCCTTTTTCTGTATTCTTATTTGATGTTATTGTATTACTTTTGTTTAGCTTGTCTTGAATAGCTACGCTAGATTACTGTCTTGTAGTTATGATAGTTCGTTATTTGTGATGATTGCGTAAAACCACGAATACAATGTCCGTAGTTTAAATTGCTATTTGCGATTGTTGAAATACAATGATAAAGATAAATGAGTGCCTATTTTTTTAAACGCTGAAGCATGTTTTTGGAACGTATAGCCATGCGGTTTGTTTATTCAAACTTTCTTGAAGTAATACCACAAAGGTATTGATAATATTGATGAATTACGCTGTCCATTTCGCAGGTTTAATATCAGTGGTCGTATATACGTGTATAATAATAATAATAATAATAATAATGATGCATTTATATAGCGCTTTTTCCATGTCGAATGTATAAATATGTATAATGACTTGCCCTTGGTCAATGCAAAAGTTTGGACTAAAATGATCACGGTATATGGAGACAGTATATTTTATTATTAAAGCGTTATGTGTTGTATGTAATGCTCCTCTACTTTATACTTGTCTTTTTGTTTAATTTATAATTTCATATACTTTTCATATTCTTTTACTGTATTACACAAAATTAACCCAATCAACTTTAAATTTTCGCAGACTCGTTTGCAAGCATAGACAATTAAACTGATATATAATCCGCCAATCAAACGAATGATGTTTTTGTTTTCCTCATGGCAAAGAAGTCCCAATAACCTTTAACCATGCTAACCCGTTGTCTACTGGAACACGGAGTTCTAGTATAGTGATTAACTCCATGAAAATTCCAAACTTAACACTATAAGTTGGTTATGGAAAGCCATTTGTAGCGTTGGAATTGAACATAATCAAGAGCTAAAATGCGAATATTTGAAACTTTCCAAAAAAATGTCTCATCAATAACTCGAAGAGTCTTTGATAAAAGAGAATGTAAATGGTTTAATCAAAATTGTGCGCATGTTTAAAGAAATCGTTTAACAACTTTACAAAGAAACTAATGGCTTTCCATAATTGTTAAGTCCAACTTAGTGTTAAATTCGAATTGGGATCTTTGTGAAACACCCCCAGGGGGCAACGGGCACGACAATAAACCAGACTTCCAAACGAAATGGTTACATGAATTTTACCGCTCCAACGTTTTAGCAAAAAGAAACACACACACACACACGCATAAACACATACATACATACACACGTTGATGCACGCACGCGCACAAACACACACACACATTATCACACACAGACACACACACATTATCACACACATACACAGACACACACACACACACACATACGCGCACACACAAACAAACACACGCACACACACACAAACACATACACACATACCCACACACACACACGCGAACACATACTGTATATACCATCATCTTAATATTCATCATCGTCATTATCCTTATAATCAACACATCATAATGTTCTTGACTTTCAAATTCACTTTGATAAATAATGTTGCCACCAGGCCATCGCTGTCATTGATATAATTAGTAGCGTCAATATCAAGAGCTTAATTCCTAAATTCGCTCAACCAATTTCACATAAAATTGAGTTAACGATATGAGTTCAATGTTAAGCGATGTCGCTAAAATTATAATCAAACAAAGCACTCAATAGCAACATTATGGAAATTCTATTTTCATATTCCCACAGGCATGCATACAAAGACAAACAGATCAATCCACTTTTCTCCATAATATAGCTCGTGGATTTGCCACCTTTTGGAAATAAGGTCTTTATAAAATCAGAAGCATTTCATATTTTCGCAATATTACAAGTTATTGCTATGAAGTTGCATGCACTTTTATCATTATACAGTCACGCGGTTGATATTACATGTACTTAGAACGTGTCAGTGTTATCGTTGTTTTATGCTTTGAGATTATAATTATAGACTTTTATGAGTATTTGTAATGAACTCTATCAAAACCATAATTACCACCATCTCCATCAATAAATTGAATGCCATCTAAATCACAATGACTCTCATCATTCATCCGTGTAATTGGAGTATCTCAAGGTTTTCTACTCTCCACTTGAAGTGGAAAAAACTTAAAGGCACTTGATATTTGGTGAAATAGAGCCTAATGTGTTTCTCTTCCCCCCTTAGTACCTAATTTAGCGAGACGCACAAAAACACTTAGAGAGGTGCTGTAACAGCGTATATATACGGACTACTGAGACCGCACACACCCCTTACACCTACCCCAGCCCTCTCCCGTGAATACTCGGCCAGCCTCCGTAGCTTCCAGCTAGTAAGTCGATACCCGGACCATACTCTCAATAATTCTCCCAGTGTTTGGATAGTCTCTATCATTTTTTTTTTATCGTGGTGGGGTGCTTCACTTACCATACGCTTTTTACGCACGCGTGAACTATATAAAGGAAAGAGTTCCTCTTCTTCTTACGACATCGCTTCCGCAGCATATAGCTGCTTCATACATGTCATACGCTCTCTCATCTTGGTCATATCGAACCGTCCCCCCCCCCTCCCCCCCCCCCCCCCCCCCCCCCCATCAGCATCAGTACGCTGGGTGAGAGTAAGAAGGGCGTTAAGCCGACTTTTGGGGCTAAATTGAGTTTTGAAAATTACATATTGTAGGTTGGGTCAGAGTCTCAACTTTGTGATGTCTAATTCTCAGATGCAAATTTTAACAAAGTAATTAGGTAGTTTTAATAACTTTTGAAACATTTATCAAAAATTCAAGAGCGCTACATCTGGTTTCTAATGTACAGGGCTCCCAAAAACTTTCATAATGATTATCTCTAAAGTATGCACTTTGTCGTGTGTTGAATTAGCCTTTATAATGCCCTAAATAGCAGAGTAGCTTGGGCTAGTATGCTCCCCTGGGAGGTGAGATGGTGCGCAATATATTTGTGCGGGTTTGAACTGTACCTAATAACTAATTGTAATATTAAAGCGCCTCTCAATATGGTACATAGATAGATGGCGCTCTGTATAATCCTACTATATCATTTATTGTCATTATTATTATACAAAAACAGAGACCTTACGCCCTTCTTTCTCTCAACCAAAAGTAGTGAAAGTGGTTTACGCGGGCATCCCGGCCTCGGCTGACAAACACCTAAATAGGTACGATCTCGAGTCGGGTAATCAGTTGTGCCTCTGGCGGACCAATTACCCACCCGTACCTACTATCCCCCTTGTCATCTACTCTTTAGGTAAACCTAATCTCCCCGAATCGTCTTCTTCATCATCTTGCAATTTTTTATTTAGTTTCACCTTCTGACTGCGAAAGAAGACACCGATGAAGCAATTCGGTACAATTATTGCGTTTTTGTTTTTCTTTCTTGGCGACCACAACTTTTGTAAGAGTGTTAATCTCCCTTTTTGGTTAGTTTCAGGGATAGGTCCAAGTCCCTGTGGAACTCTCGGGGGTAAGAAAATAAATTCGACATGCATGCATGAGGAACAACAACTTCTTTTAAAAATCTGTTTCTCCTGAATGCTGAAGTGATTCGGTTAGGGTAGAAACATTTAAGTCTCCTTGGTTGTAATTTACGGAGAGATAAAGAAACGTATAAGAAAGTGAATCTTTTGGTCATCATCTTGTTTTTTAGGAGGTCTAATCGAATGCCTCAGGCTACGGAATATAAGACCTCAGATTTTTGAAAGGCTTTGAAAGAGTAACATGTGGGGGGGAGCTGCACTGCGGATCGCCATTGTGAGACTCGTTTGCATAACACTGAGCCAGCGTGCATTACGCACCGTGCGTAAGGCGTTCGCAATATGGCACCGCGCGTCTGATTTACGACTCTAAACTACCTTTAAAATACTTCTTTATGAAAATAAAACGGAGTTCACGGAAGTGCGTAGATTTCATATAGCTTTTACGCCACACGTCTTCAAATGAGAGATAGTTGAGTCATTGTCTGAGCTGAGAAGATAGAAGACACACAAGGCTGTTTTTGAATTTGAGATGATTGATTTAATTGAACAAAAAGAGAACGAAATAATAACAGGAATTAATGAAATATAAATAAATTACATGCGTAGATTGTAAAATGCACAGTCATTAAGATCGGAAAATCAATTTATATACATGTACATTACATTCTTGTTCACATATCAACAGTACCGATCCCCATGGATTGACGATGACGTAATGTAACACTTTCTCATATTTACAAAATAAAACGAACTATATTTTCATCGATTGTATAATTATTTACTTACGTCAATTTTACCGCCAGTATTTTATCTCTCAAAATAAAATGGCATAAAAAAGACCATTAGTTGATTTTACAACTGCACTGATATTGAGTTGCTATTTCACATACAATTTAAATTTATACGAAGTTTGACATAAGTTGATAACGTAGACAAACTATAAACTTCAGCCTTACTTGTCATATACGAACATTGATGTGTTGCAATGCAAATGGAATAACTATTCTGTTATTTAAAACAGCAACGAAATATGTATCTATAAGTTAAACATTTAAACTACTCCACATAATGATTTTCACATAATTATCGCTCTTAAAAAGAGCAAACAAAATAAATACATTTAGATACATTCTTATTGTGACGATGCTAGACTTGTTTTACATGTCAATAAATACAATAACCGTCAAACTCTGAAGATGAAAATATCATCAGATCCTATAAGTGGTATTTATGAAAACCTTTCTTTTTCATATTCATACAGACTGATAAACGTGCAAACGCAAAATGATGAAGACTTAATAAATGAATGGATTGTGTTTTCTTTTGTGTCTATCTTTTAAAGAGTAACATTGAATATTTTCATTATCTAGTACCGTTGTATGATATGATGCGGTCATAAATATTGTCTAATGTAATTTCGTGTATTACTCGGGAAGACTCATATAATTATCAAATATTCAGCATCATGGGTATTAGTTACATAAACTCATGAATCGGGTTTCACTTTGTCAAGGTTTGTTTATGGCTGTGGCATAAACAACAATCACAGAACAATGATTTGGCACTTTTTATGAATATTGTAATAAATACGAAAGCGTAAGCGTGATCATGATTTCGGTGTGATCCAAAAATCAGCGTACTGAAGAAACGTTAACAATACGACGACTCTAATTGGTTAATGTTACGTAGTACATACTGATACTTTGTTTGCACTAAAATAAAACCACGATAGTATCACATTATGGCAGTTTGATGGAAATGTCAGCCTTTTGCAAGATAATGACTAAATAATTATTGACAACGTGTATACTCTTTATATTCTTGCAAATATGCACTAACAGCCTCCAAGATACTTCAAGAAAACAAAACACGAGTACTATAGCTTGATATCATAAATATAATTTTGGAATGTAAAAAAACTTGGCACATGCAAATTAATCCCACTTTTTAGCTCGTTATATTTCGCAATAAATATTCTGATGGGGTTCTGATGGTGCCTTTCAACATGACCAGGATACTGTACACCCAACTTCGTAATTACTTGGTACTAGTATACCATGTTACCGTGGGAAGTTATTTGTTACTACACGTACTGTGCGGAGAATGGACTGTTGAGTTCAGAGTCAGATCTTTATTTAGCTTCGTCCAGTTCCTCATGCATTCCGTAGCACCTGTTCCACCCGGCTCTCCATAGGCAATTTGTTGGTTATTGGTTGGTTATTGTTTTTTCACAGACGCGTTCAATTTTTTTTTAGTATTTACGTCTGGGACAACACTTTATCGTCACCATCCGAGAGACGCAACCATACTTCGAACCCAGGCCGACTTGTGTGAAGAGCAGAGCTGTTATATACCACGAGACCAGATCTCCTCTTCACGAATGGGTTACTTCATCGTTTCTAATTGTCTTTAAATGACACTGTGTTCAGTCGGAGTCCACATTGCTGGTGACCGAGAGGTCAGCGATGGCTCCCGGGCTTTTCTCTGAGTCACTTCCGGTGCTTCCAGCCGGAGCTCTGGTGCTATGGAGACTTGGGTACTGGGTGCAGTCAGGAGGACATGTCGCGTAGGGCGCGAACAGGTAGCGGGGATACCCTGCCTCACCGGCTGCAGCCGCGGCAAGCTTACCGGACAGGTTCAGCGGATGCATCGCTGGGAACACGAATCGACCTTGTGCGGCGGCGCTCGCGTGGAGGTCACCCAACCCGGACGGCGCAAAGATGGGCGTCCGACCGAGGAGTGCATCCGTCTGGAAAGGGTGTGGTGGTCGGTGCGAGAAAAGTAGTGGAAGATGGGCCGAACTAGCGGGAGGCAGGGGTGTGAAGGCGGACTTGAGACCCACTGCGCCAATTCCAAGTTTATCGTGCAGCTGGGGGCGAAACATCGAGGTGGCGAGTCCGGGGATATGTGGGTGACTTGAAGCCGGGTGATACGAGTCTGCGTCTTTGTCGGGTGTCAAGCGCATGGCGCGTTCTGAACGTGATGACACGCTTCCATCTCTGCCTTTGGATGCTTCACCCGCCGACAAGAAGTGCTCGATGGCCTTGACGAGGTCTCCGCTGCACCCCTGCAGGACCAGCTCCAGAACTGCCTTCCGCTGGTGAGGGAACAGCCTCGTGAGGATCTCGATCGGCGACAGGCGTCCGGGTCGGAATGGCGACACGAAGCTCGCCGCCATGCCGTTGAACGTGTCTAGAGGGCCGGCGCTCTTTGGCTTCTTCTCGTCTCTTTCTTCGGCGATCTTCGGGCTTCGGGATGATTCGGGTTCGTTCGGAATCGTCTTTTTGGAAGGCTCGGGCACGCTTGTTGTCGGAGACTCCCGTTCGATCTCTTCAATCTTCGTTTCCTTCAGCATCAAGGCATCTTCCTTATCTGTGTAGAAAAAGAAGAACAACACAAAAAGAAGATATTTTAAATAGTGTTATTAAACGTCGACAACGAAGGGAAATTCTATGCCTTTCCCAAAGTACTGTACTTAATATGTAATTGTTTTTGAGTACTTTCTTCTTCATTCTTACAGTCCACCTGTGAAATGTATTGATCACAACATATAGCAAGATGGTATGCTTAAATACAGTATAACAGCACCAACAGCACCAACTCTAACTTGCAAATCAGATTGAGATTGTTTCACAAATGAAGATGTTCGCCTCGATCCTCCCATCTGTTGAGAGGAAACATACAATAATACATATATTATGCACATGCTTTTGTTTGCATTCGATGCCCCGCTTTGTGAAATCGTACCCCCCCCCCCCCCTCCATGGCCCCTCCCCGCCCTCAGCCCCTTTGCATCCTTTTCTGATATGAACCTGGCTACGCCACGTACAAAATGTGGGGTCTAATATACAATACTGATGAACTCCTGAGAGCCCTCCTCTGTATGAATAGCTGTTTCTATGTGGCCACGTACTCAATAAATAACATATCCAGCCTATGTCTACAAAGAGATATTGACACGTTAACTCTCATCACTGATCATCATATAATATTAATTTCCGCTTTATCATGTTTATAGACATTGTATGCGTAATATGTTTCCACTCATGGTATACTGTAAAAAAATAATGCTCCAATGGCATCCACAGTGGCCTAAGTCAATTTCCCAGAATAGATCGATAATATATTTTGAAGATACCCTCGTATGGTCGATACACCTCTGGAAAAGCAAATGCAAAGTGCAACATGTGTTTCACACTGTTCTGTACAGATAAAATGAATAAGTCATGTATTTGCGAATCCTCTATTGATCCCTGAATTCGATAGAGTATTTAGAGAGCTCAATAATAGGATAAAATAATGCACTAATATACGAAGACTGATGACAACTTGTTAAAATTGGTCAAACATAATTTTGTATTTACAAAATGTGATTCTTGGTTTAATTCAATATTTGTCTGGCATCAGGATCGATCACTCTGTGAACAGCATGTACATGGTGTATGATTCGTTACGCACGTATCCTAACGATGTAAATATTTTAAAGGGATCTAATAGTTATGCCCCTGTTAAAGGGACTTAGTAACATCGTCCAAATCCTCAAAATCCAGTTGGAATTCTAGCGGTTCCCTCATACCTTGTTGTATTGGTATTAACAATAAAAGCATGATGGGAAAGGTTTCAGTTTTCGTTAAAAAGAAATTACGATTGAAGTGGTCAGATGTTATACTATCCACTGGATAGTCGTAACCATTTACAAAGTCAGTGCAATCAGTTAGTGAATATCACTTCTGCTCATTTCTTGGTCATATAACGTCCATTAACTTGAAATTTTCACAAAATATCCAGTGGACATATCAGATAACAATAATATGCATTGTATCATCAATTCATCAATTTCTGCACAGTCATGTCAACAAAGTTACTAGCTCCCTTTAAAGATAATGGCCTACCCCGACCGGGGTGAGGGGCAAATATGCCCCCCTGGATATCATATGTTCCCCTCACAGACCACCACCTGTGTATACAACTAATTAAAATCCATTCAAATTAAAATTAATAAAATTATGCAAAATAGACCTTAAAAAGAAACCTTTAGCTACTAAGTAACTTAAAATTGGCCCAATCCATTGATGTTACAGATTTTTTGCTCCATTTTCTACATTTTATCCCATCTTCTGGTTGATTTAAACCCTCCGCACACAGAGTCGACTCGACCCGATCCGACTGGTTTTCAGTCAGGCTAGAGTCAGTTTCGCTCAGTCGGAGCCGATTCAACATGTTGAATCGGCCTCGAACGACCTCTGACTGGCTCTTGATTGGCAAAACTTGAGTCCTGAAGCAACGCATACTGAGTTAATCAGGATGAAAACCAGTCGGATCGGGTTGAGTCGGCTCTGTCTGCGCCGGGCTTTAGTCGACTTGACTATCCCGCTACACCTATATGCCTTTATGTACACAGTTACATGTACCCTATATAGCCAATCAATCACCTTAGACAAGTTGGTCTACAACAGATGTTGGACATTTTGTTTCGAAGTCAAATAGAAAAATTGTGATTGATTCAATTAGATTTTGTGTAACAGTATATTAATTTCTCATGGTAAAGACAAATCTTAAAGACGATTTTGAATTGATATAATTATGTCAAATAAATAAATATCCTTTCATTATTGATTAACAGTTTGAAATTGACTACCTTTTAAAGAAAATATAGGTCACTTTTTGAAAGAAAGAACAGCCCATCACTAAGGTGACTTATCATTTCTAAACAGATACCCTCGACTATTTAATATGACTTTTTATTTCCTGTAATTCTTGAAAGACTTCTGAAAGGTTTACATTTATTACATGTATAACTTTATCAAAAGACTTACGCATAATATATTTGTTTTCACTTGAATGACATATCAAATGATGTGTCATCTTTGGCTGATTCATTTACTGGACAATTGACACTAATATATCTTCCTCTATTATGCGGTTACCATGATGATATCATAATACATTCGCTATACATTATTCTATTTACACATCTAGCGTTAACCAAGTTGTGAATTTCGTGATCTTCGAGCGCTCTTTATTGAATCAATATCAATTGCCCGTCCGTGCCCGGTTAAATGAAACTGAATTACACCCCAAATTGGCACATTAATGCCGATAATTTAACAAGATGTGACTATTAAACTACAAAAGAAACGACACACCGGTTGCAACCATATACCGAACTGCCCTTCTTTTTTTTATTTCGGGGGGAGCGTGCATCACCTTTTAAACGGTGTCAGTTTGTTTTAGCGCGCAACTCTGAAAGGCGAAACAAACATGCATGCATGCAAAAAAAAAGAACAAATTCTATCGTCCGAATTTAATCGTACAAAGCGTAACGATCTGCTTTTGGGAGGCTGTTTTGTGTGGTTACATGCTCGACACACTGTCGAAATCTTGCGAGTGGAATTGTAAGACCCTAAATTGAGTAAATAACCAAGCCGAGGTAACACCCCAATTGCCGACCATTCTTCTCCCAAAACTAATATTGGCTCTTTTCAAGTTCTTTCTTTCTTTTTTTGGATCAACCAATGCAGTGGTAGTATACTGACAACGCAAAAATGGATTAAGCAAACTTCTATTGGATCAAAGTGAAAGACGTATAGAAATGAAGGAACCAGGAATAAGAGAGAGAGAGAGTGAAGAGGGGAACATGTCACTTTGAGTAAATGCCATTTAGTCACAGAGGGTAAATGATTTAGGCGCCGTATTTACCCTCAATAATAATATGTACCTGTTCACTATAATCGTGCTAATATTCCAATGTTATGCATGGATATACCATATTCAAAGAGGCTGTTCCTTACAGCCTGATATCTTGTGAGGGGTTTGTCCGACATAGCAACCCAAACCGATAGCCTGTAAGTCGAGAAATATCTTGATCATTAGATTATAAGAGAGAAAGAAATCACCTTAATTTTTAGGACAGAAGAGAGAGCCTCTCATACACATTTCAAGTGATGATATAATGCTCTGTATTCAGGGGGGGAGTAAACCATCTGTTTAAACCACATTTCAATATACGGTAGAGCGTTTTCGCGGTTAACAGCATGTATAGGAAATTGTCAATGATTATATTGAAATAACATTTCCTGCCCCTTAGACACCTAATCAATGAGGAAAACTCTAAAACAGCATGTTTAAAAATGCAGACATGATTATGGACATTAATGTAAGCTCATGGTCGAAATAATAAGCCGACTCATACATGTCATATTTCGCTGCCGAAAATGTTCCGAATAAGGAAATTTACGTCTAAAAACATTGATCCTGTAAAAGTGATTTTCGATCCAAGATCGCGGAAGAAAACCCTCATCAACATTTGTCAAGAATATATGCTTTCTGTATTCATGGTCGAAATCATAAGCCGACTCTCAAACATCATACTATTTCCATTATTGAAAACTGTTCGTCTTCATGAGGAAATTGAAGTCGAAAAGCCTTGATCCTGGCAAGGAAATGAATTTCGATCCATGTTCAAATAGTAGAAAGACATCATTTGTCATTATTATATACCCTGTGTATTCATGGTCGAAATCATAAGCATACTCTTGAAAACCATTTTTCATTATTGCAAACTACTGTTCGTATTCATGAGGAAATTTAAGTCAAAATCCTTGATCATGGGAAAGTAATGAATTTCGATCCATGTTCATAGTAAAAAGACTCTCCCGGACTTTCAACAACATTGTGTCATGATTATATACTCTCTGTATTCATGGGGAAATCATAACCGTATCTTGAAACTTGAATTTCACCATTGATGGTAAGCATAGCGCCTCTGCGAAAAGATTTATCACTTCAAATCGAACATTATATCGTTATCGGTCCAATTGTGTCTTTCTTCTTTTTGGCGCGAAACTACATCGCCACTTAACCGACTCGCTTCCTGCAAAACAATACCGCCCTTGTGGTGGGTTACAAAGCGATCATCATCGGTTTCATTACGGCAATGAAACGCCACCAAAATATATTTGGTATTTAAAAAAAAAATAGTCATGTGTCACATAATTTGTTAGGGAATACGATTACTATGACCGTCTGTTTTCCGTCTCAGCTTTTCCCACCGTCAGATAACACTTTAGAGAATTTCTGAAAAACATATTGAAGCGCTTAGGCACATCTTTTGTGTTACTCAATGTCACGAAATGGTATCCACGGTAGCATAAGAGTTGAAAAGTGGTTTTGGCGGGCAGCGATCGCAGTATCGTGTTGCAACGCCGATAGTAACCCACTCCCGCTTTCGCTGCCGGTACCTTCTTCCACAGTATCGAATGCGTACTTTCAACAGGCTATCAAACGATATTGTTTTCTTGCGAGTATCGCTGCGCACCCCGCGCTACGTCAGTCAATCGTATTCATGACCATGATTAAATGTAAAGCTTTGAATAGAGGAGAAACGGGGACCATATTAAAACCAAAGGAAAAGGCAGTTGGTAAGCTACCTAAATTGCTTCATCTTCAGCTCATCTCTTGTTACTGCTCCCGATCACGAGTTCGTGCTCGTGCTCGAGCACGGTATGGTGGCAACACTGACGCAAACACAGTTGCGGATCGGCTGAAAGTTTTTCAGGGGATAGTCTGGCTTCGATTACCGCGCCTAATAGCTAAAAGTCGTGCTTAAGTGGATATTCTGTTTCACTTACTCAATTTCCCCTTTTCTTCCTCCCTCCGCCATCACCCTCACTCCCTTTCTCAACGCCCTTTCTCCCCCTCTCTCCTCTCTACTTTTCTCGCTCTTTTTTTTTCTTTCTCTTTCTATCTATTATCTAACTTTTTCTCCTTGCCTTGCCTGATGGCAATGTTTTTTTAAATATTTTATTATAGCATAAAATTATCTTCTTCTGTTTTAAAGCTCAGTTTCCATGCCAAAACCACCAGTAACTTGTGTTGTAAAGTGATTACATGGAAAGATAACGCAATATGTTATTATTTATGTATATCTATTCCATATTCTCCATTAGCATTTTCTTTAGCCATGTTAAACATCGTTTTAATCTGCAAGATAAACTGTTATTTGGCCAAAAGCATTAACATTATCAAATCATCCCCCGTTGGTCTTTGGCACATATTCTAAGGGAAAAGACAACTTCGACCTTGCAACAGCTCCATTATTTATGAATTAAAGGAACATTTCAGGTGGCAATACGTATTACCTTCTATTCTATTGCATTGATGTTTGTGTCTAATTAGTAAAACGACGAGTTTTACTTCATCAGTTTTCTAAGAAAACAAAAAAATGAGATGATTTTCAAACTTCTGGGACTGAAGACTACAGTATACTATTTGCACGTAATCTGAAGAGAAACAATAAGGATTTCTTATATACTTCGATGGCGCGGCTGGTTCTAAAGACTAGCCGATGAAAAAATATCGTCTGATGAATTTCTAATCCCCCTCGTTGCCATTTTGGCGCGCATTTTTGAGTTGAAACTGTATCTCTCCCTCACTCGACTGTGACCATACAAGACTCCGAGCCACCTAACAAACATGCTAAAGCCAGTCAAGATGAAACAGGACCCGGGGATACTTTCCAGAAAAATTATTTACATCAAACCCTTCAAGTATATCCTGGCCGGGCGGAAGAGAAAAGAGGGTGAAGAATTAATTATAAGAAGTCAAAACATAGACGATTGTTTTTCTCGAGAGCTTGCATGCGTCGAAATTTTATCGCACAAGTAGCAAAGTATCTCGAGCCCCCCCTCTGAAAATATCCATATTTTATACAGCATAAACCTCGCTAATGAACAACAAGCAACGTCAAATCACTCAAGTGTATATCTCGAGTATGTTTTCTAACGGAAGGATTTTGTTGCCCGTCTGAAAAATCGCAGAGCTGAAGCGAAACATGTCGGTATCGTTGTTGCTACTGTATAATGCATTTAACTTGAGAGATCGTCAGGCATGCAATCGTGTATCTATAATACACGTATCTCGTGTATAATTGTATAATATTTGTATCTTGTGTAAGCAATTTTATTTGTAACTCGTGTATATCATGATGATGCTTTTATTTATATATTCAAACAGTACACTTTTGTAATTGTAGCATGCGTAACATAGAAGATATATTATTTTGAATCTTGTTATCGTGACTGTACATATCTCTCGATAGCGGCATGCATTTTGCGTTCTATGCAAGTATTAAGCATGCCTGCAGTATGGTATGCATTGCAGTTTATAAGGATTTGAAAAGACATATTAAAACAGGCCAAGCGACAATAACTTATCCGATACTTCCTTCACTATCTTCATGTGCATATTGTATGGAAGATTGGGGGTACAATATCAGTGAAACATAATGATTATGACGCCCAAAGAAGGAATGATACACTAACAGCCTTATAAACCAGTAGGATGTGCAATATTATTGTAGGCTGAGCAGCATTCAATAGCTGATCAGGTAGTCGAAGTTATTTCGAGCAATGAACGATATTATCATAAATTTCACGTTAATATTTATTGGATGTTTTTTGGGCTGAGATATGAGCAGGGGCGTCGATCTGTTCGGAAAACACAATGCATTGGGGGGGCGAGCATTGTTTGTGAACAATAGCTCGCCCCCCCAATGTATTGTGTTTTCCGGACAGATCGACGTCCCTGGATATGAGCAAAAAATGCAAGTGATATTCACTAACTCATTGTAGTTACTTTGTACACGGCATGAAATTATCCCGTAGACAATTTCGTATCTGAACACTTCAATCGTAAATCTCTTTTGAAAGAAATGGAAATTTGAAAAACCGAAGCCTGTCCCGTGCTTTTATTGTTAATTTGAATATGATAAGGTATGAGAGAACCTCTATAGAGTTCGATTTGGACAATGTTACTAAGTCCCTTTAAGATCGGAACGTGCCAAATTGATAATTACCTAATGAGTAGACAGCAGTGATTGTTGTCTGTCCGCACACTCTACAACCACTCATCATGGACTATCGTTCACTAAAATACACCCCAAGGTTTGTGAGTCAGTCATAATATTGTACGTGTATAATTAGGGTTAGGGTTAGGTTTGCAATGGACATAATACAAGTGTGTGTTATGTTGCCCCATTGCCCCATCACCCCCCCCCCCCCGCCCCAAAAAAAAAAAAAAAAAAAAAAAAAAAAAAAAAAACATAATAATAATAATAATAATAATAATAATAAATAATAAATAAATAATAATAATGATAATAATAATAATAATTAACAACAAATAGATAAATAAATAAAAATAAAATAAATTAATAAATACAAATACAACAATGAGAAAAAGAGAGCAAACAAACAAACATTGCTTTATCTGATGCTAATGCAGGTTAATGAACCAGCTGTGAAAGATAAACATGGGGAAAGGGAGAAGGGGTGATCGGTTGACCCCACCCCTCCCCCCCCCCCCCCCCTCAAATTGTTCCTTCTTTAAATAATTTGAATTATTGTTCAATGGCGAACTCTTCCTGACATCCATTGACTGCCTTCCAACCCCGGGGTAATAATTAGTCAGAGGTTGGAGATGTAATCTGGACAAAATATAAGTGAAGGATGTTTCGTTTAACCCAATAAAATAATACTTAAAATGTTAATTGTTTTATGTACGCTACTTTTTAAATAATATAGTATTATAGTATACTGTACTCCATTCATTGACTGTCTTCTAGCCCCCAGGGGTGTTAATCACAAATAAAATAGCCACTAGGGGTTGAAATTGAAGTCAGAGGACACTTCCTAGACGAAACTTTGAAAGGAGAAGAAGATGACATTGTGTTGGGCTCTTTATACCCCCCCCCCCCCCCAAAAAAAAAAAAAAAAAAAAAAACCACTTATTATGTGCACAATATCTTATTGTTTCTTATATGACATGACTGTATGCCTTCTAACCCTGGGGTTAATGAGTCATTACTATAAGGGGGCACTTTGTATAAATTATAGAAGGCTCTTTGGATGAGCTATTTATAGGAGGAGGGGTGTTCCGATGACCCCCTCCTCCACCCTTACCCACATGCGCCTTATTTGTTATGCCTTAATTAAACATGCGGGGATTGACTGTGTTGACGTGTTGTTCACTTACTTAGTGTTGATATTTTGATTTTACTGGAATACAAATTTCGTATATATGTGTAATGTGTGAATACGAAAGATATGTTTTGTTGGACAGTGTCTCGTATTAATCTCCAATAGTTGATTTTTCATTTCAGTACTTTGTTCTAATTTGCGTAGAATGTTATAAAGGAGGACTGGCATTTTTGTTTTAATTGATGAATTGATGTGAAGAAAGGACCCCTGGATGTCTGGAGCTAAGTCCCCGCGTTGCCCCCCCCCCCCCCCCCCCCGCAAGAAAAAAATTAAACAAATAAAATTACAATAGTAAAATACAAAATACAAATAATAATAAGTAAATAAAAAAAATGAAGTTCAATACCATTTGGATGTCACTTTCGCAATCACTACGCGCTTGATATAGAAATTATATATCTAATCATATTTTGACTTTGGAAACAAAAAAGATCCCAGCTACTGTATTGATCCTGACTTTAAAAAAATTAAAAAAAATATGGAGATAAATTCGCAGATCGTATAACAGACTAGCGGCTCAAGCGGGTGCCTGAGCGGCCCACGAATGCGCTTGTCGCCCGCACCACAGGCGTGATGGTCCACCGCTGCGCCACCCGATGGGACACTCCAGCACGTGCAAGATTCAGAAACCTTTTTTCCCCTGCAGTATCGTTACACTTTTTACGTGATATTCACTTCTCTTTTGTGAATTAGGTGCGATGCATCATGGACTTCGCGATAACTTGTCGGATTTCACCCATATCACAGTAGACCTTTTTTTTTGTTTATTGTAGTACGGTAGTTATACTGTCAAATCTATCATTTTATTCACAGTTTCTCTTTCTACAAAAAAACGCCTTTCTAAAAAAAACGTTTTCTCCTTAAATATGATGTCTCTTATTGATTAATTTCATTTTTTAAATGTCAATTAAAACCTTCTTTTCAGAATTTTCGTGAACATATTTAAGCTTCTTAAAAATTGATTTTCATAAGAATACATGCAGGCCTTTACTAATTGAATTAGGGTCTTTATATTCCATTGATGACACACTGTTACATAAATATATGGATCTGTGACAAAATTGATCATTATATAAATAAATGTCCTCTTTAATTAAAACATGTACTAAATTATAAAAAATTATGGGCGCTGTGTTAAGACTAAAGGCCTTCAATGTTGATTGATGACCCTTATCATGAACCATTATCAAATAATAATACATGGATTCATACGCCTTTGAATATTCATGTTAATTCTATAATAAGCAAAATATTTCTTTGTTAATTTGAAAAGACAAAATACTCGACATTCACAGAAGACACCATACTCTGGTTAGTTCTCTGTTCTCACATTATCGTTACGGTCGATTGAAATCCACGCTGCCTGACGCTCCGGCGTATGTTTACATCAGCGCTCCGGCCGCTTCGTCGATGACAAGGAGGATCAGATTCAAACGGCTTGCTAAATGCATGGTTAGCCTGTTGGGGGTGACTTTTGCGAGACAAAAGATGTGCTAATTGACCGAAGCCGCTGATATAATGAGTGACACTCAAGTTACAGTGTAGCATGATGGAAGATATTTAAGTTTAATTCACTCTCGAAAATGGTATATTCATGTGATCTTGTCTTTGATTAATTTTAAAGAATACTAGCGTGACTGTAATAAATTATGAAAATATGCAGAATTGGATTTATATCTATTTTAACTTCTAGTATATAATATATAAATTATTTTTAAATTGCGTCAATATTTGAAGCGAACAATTGATTGGAGTTCGGGTTGATAAATGGGGAAGAAAATGATAAATGTATAAAAACATTTCCAACTCCAAAATATCTCGTTAAAACCTGTTATGGTAACAACTCGAATGAATATAATAGTCCAAAGTATAAAAGCCTCGCACCTACAAGCGACATGATAGACGTTCACAGCCCAAGCTAGATAGATAACTGGTCCATCACTCGCTGTTGCGTTGATCCTCTTAAAACCTCTGAGAAATAAACATTGAGGAATGGAAGAGGTGAGGCGAACCATCATCTCAAAGAGTCGGTAAAAGGGAGAAAAGAAGACAAATCTAGCAATTATTTCGCTACGCCTTAATGGGGGCTGTAGAGAGATTTTGAGAATGTTTTGTTTTCGCCTCTAACAGGCCTAAAAAAAGTGTCAAATTTAGAGAGCGCGAAAGGAGTTTCGTTGTACTTTTATACCTCGTTAGTTTGTTTTCGTTGGGCGAGATTTTTTTGCGCGCGAACGTCATTATAACTTGATATCGTCATCGCGACGTATAAACTGTGAGAACAGTTTAGAGCATGACAGACCTTAACTACCATGTTTCCTGCAGTGACTGCAAGAAGGTCTTAAACTGTAAGTACGTGTAACCTTGTTTGGGGCAAAACGAGGGGTGGAGATCCTTTCTCATCTTTTATTTGAAAGAAACAAAAGTTACATCTGAAAATACGTTTTAGCTCTGCAGTCGCTCATCTGAAATACACCCGATGGAAACCAATGTATCTTTTATAGCCCTGTTATACCTGTGCACGTGACACCATCGTAACCTAAACTTCTTTTTATAATGACATGATTTCTTTTACCAAAACGTAACAATTTAATTACCGTGTGTGTACATTACCATGTTCATGACTGAAAATAGATCAGAGACTTTCTTGCTTATGTTGTCGAGATGGATATATGTTTCAATTTAAAAGGAAATAAAACCTTTGTCAAAATTGATGAAATCATACAGGATCTAAAGAGGTTCTACAGCAGTGCTTTTCGTCTGACGAATCCAACTCAAGACTCAATGTTGACACGATATAAAGAGTTAATCGTGTTAACATAGTGAGTAAAGGACGACACATCATCACTACATTAACCACTTCACCATGTACGTAGCCACCTGTCAATCTAAGTGTCTGGATAGGTGTGTGATGGACAATCAGAATAGGATTATCAATATGCTTTTTTGACAAAGAGGCATGTTAAACAGTAAAGAGCGATGTTAAACAGTCGTGGTGGTTAGGAGGGATGTTTGACTTAAATCCTTTTGTATGTCTATGTATGGAATGGGCGGCCGTGTGGTTTTGACCGCTACGGGCCAATATGCAAGCCAAGTGGACAAGCGTCGGGGGTGGGGTGCGGGATCTGACTTGAGTGTTTATCGTTTAGCATAAGTTGTAGATACTTAATTTGCCATCTCAGCATCAGCATCGACCAATGAAAATACAATTGAAGTAGCACACACTGTGTGCATTAAGGGTCTTCAGAGGGTTAATTAAACATCAATTTGAAATATGATTATGAATATATTATAAGACGTTCATCAACGCGCCATCATCATGATCACTAGCATATTAATATGAGATTATCTTTTAAGGGGTTAGAGTGCTAGACCCCGATTCGTGGAACACCCTCCCATCAGGTATACACCGTCCCTAACGCCCCCTTTGAGACCGTTGGGCGGACATTGGTCAGCCCCTCAGGTGGTGGTCGAAATGCGATATGGAGGGGGATTCTCAGCCTCCATGGTCACTGGTCAAGTGCGGGGTGGCAATGGCATCGATGTCCAGCCATGCCCGCTGACCATGCATTTAAACCGCTCGCAAATTTCGTTTTCATGACAAAATTATAGCGCTTGATAACGGGTATATTATATTCAATTTTCAATTTTTCAATTTAAATTTCAATTTCATTCTTGCTTCCAACAAAACATTACAAATTAATTATTACAATTGACACAAAATATTAATAAAATGCTCGTCCAGTCACGAATTAATTAATCTTTGTATGCCTTTAAACTTCTTATAACATACAACTCAATCTAACCCAATACGATTATGGTAATATGCTCGATTTATATAGCGCCTAGTATGATTGATCATCATCTCCAAGCCACTAATTCCAATCATGACAATGCTAATATAACCCCAATATCAGCGTTTGGAAACATTTATAATGCTAACGGTTAATCAAGAGAAAAAATATTAGTCCGAAACATTATTTCAGAAAGCTGATTCCGGGCTCTACAATACTATTTCAAACACACAAATAATTATACAGGGCCCAAGTAATGGCAACGATCGCATGACTTCAAGTGCGTGGATTTGGGCGAGCGTAAACAATAAGCGTTGTGGACCGAAGTTGGCACTTTCAAACCACAATCGCAAAGCAAACGAAGCCTCCTCCAAGGTCCAAACATGGTCCAAACATGTGTTTACCCCTCCCCATCTACGTCCGTAGGGACAGGACCCACAGGCGAGACCTTTCTCCCCCTCTTGTCTCGCGGGGCTACGATATGCAAATTGACCGATTGTGGTTTTTAATGCATTTAAAGTGTTTGAACTTGTTTAAGGTATTCTATTAAGTCTATCAATTAGAGGTGTATAACTTTTAACGAACTTAACAAAAGCTGGCCCGATGATCCCGCTTGTCAATCTTATTCGTTGATTCTACTTTCAACAAAAGGCTCTAACACAATGACACAATGTAGCGAGATATAAAACGCACGTCCACACATACATAATAACAAACACGCACATACATACACACATACAAACATGCAAGAACGCGATACAATATCCCCGTGCAAGTTAATTGCCAACCTGCAGAACTTTGAGTCTGTTTATATCTTCGCTCGAAGACTTTGGACATGCCAAATATAAGTTGGACAAAATCGTAGTTATCACTTTACAATAAACATGATAAAAAGGATTATTTTTTGCTTTATCTTCATTACATTAATTTTATATTCATCTTCATTATGTATAATCATAGCTTTAAAAACAAATTGCATTGTGTACTTTTTTTTTCTTGATTTAATGCAACACAACTTTTTTGTTTTACTAAATGATTTTATCAAAATGTATTTCTTTGGAAAAAATGTTGAAATAATTGTATCAAATATATTTAATGATTAATGAATTGACGTACAATCAGAATACCAACAAAGAGATCTAAAAAAGCAAATCAAACTATCAATAGAATCATTTCGTTGCTATAACTTTCAGTTATACTTGGAGGAGACGGTGGGGGGGGGGGGGGGGGGGGGGGTGCAAGCGAGTTAATTTCACCGGCCCTATATAAGCGAAAGTAAAATACAGAATTTGAGTGTAATTTGTACACATGCAGACTAACTTTCTGAAATTCCACAAAATGTAATGCTTTAGAATTAATTGAGCTATTACTTTGTGACCTCTTCATCGTAATACGTTTATTCACTACATTTAAAGGGATAGTTGAGTTCTGGTAATGAGAGTACAGTTTTGGTCAAACTGAATGTTAGTAACCAAAACCTGCACCATTACAACTAATAGTTATAACTCCACCATGCTCGAAAGGAATAACAAATTACAAATGACTACCGGTAGGTAAAAAGCCTGTTTTCATTTAAAAAGAGCCGTAAAAACTCAAAAGGGCGCTCTCTTTCAACCATTTAAAATAAAATATTGTGCATGTGATTGTTTTGTTGAAATAGTGATTAAATAGAGAGATAATAAAAAAAATATTTAAAAACCTCTTTTGTGAATTTTTGAAAAGAGGAAGCATTTTTTTTAAATGTGTAACGGCTGGTTCAAAATGATCGAATAATTGTGGGGCCCCACAATTATTACATGGTTATGTTTATAGATATTTCAGCCATTTCTGAACCGATTTTGATCAAATAAAGTTTAAACTGTCATTAAAATGGTATGCTCTTTCGAATTTGACACTCAGTTTTTCATTATCTCCACACACAAAATTGTGTAGCGCTCTCTGTACCAAAACTCAACTATCCCTTGAAGTCAGTCATTCAATTGTTTAAATTATACATGATTTAAGAAATATATTATTTTATACTTTTTTAGTGGCAATATTCATTAATTAAATATCTCGTGTAACGTACACAATAATTGAAACAAATGTGCAAATACATTATATCATTCATGCAGTGATGATTTAGTATTCTAAATAATTAGTCTCAAATCTTTATGAAAAGTATAAGACCATCCGAACATTACTTTTACTCCCTAAATTTATTTTTGATCGATTCACCTTTCTTGGATAATATCAATTATATAAATTTGGCGAGCTATATAGATAAAAGTGTTTTACATAATTACAGTACAATTTAAGTGATAGTCTACATTTTTTTTCATTTTATAGAACATACCAATTTTAGAAATATTATACTTATCTATGTTCGATAAACATAAATATGGAAATATCAACGCATACGACAAACATTTCTCTAGGAAAGAGCCCATAAAGTGTTTCTTTCAAAGCATCTCGTTTGTCGGTGATTATGCCAGGTGATTTTTTTTTTTTTTTTTTAACCACAACAGTATTTCTAAAAATCGTCTTTGCCATGTTCTTTCAAGGGGAAACACGAATTTAATAAGATTTTGTTGTAAAAAGTTAGTGCTTGATTACATACCTGGAGAAAGTGGCATGTCGACATCGTCCATGGCATCGTCACTAGCCGCCAGAGCTGCGTCTTCCTCGTCGTCGTCGTCATCGTCATTCTCGCCACACCTCCCGCCGCCCGGTGTCGGCGAGGTCGACGGGTTGGCGCCGAAGATGGGTCCCGGAGGGAGGTAAGGATAGGGTCCGTTCGGGGAGCAGGCTCGGAGGCCCAGGATGATGGCGTCTTCGGCAGCTTGTTGGCGCTTCAAGGCGACCTGGGCCGCCATCACCCGCTGTCGCTCAGCGATCAGATTACACTTGGCACAGCGACAGTCGCGGAAGCGGCAGTGGCGCTTATGCCCCTTCAACCAGGAGATGACGCCGTGGTTGCGGCAGCGAGCGCACTTGGGTTTCCGTGCGCCCTTCTCCGTGAGCGGGCCGCGGAGCAGCGACAGCGTCCGCATGTCGATGTGGTCCACGTCCTGGTGGTTCATCATCGGCTTCGTCTCGCGGTACAACGACGGGGAGCGGTAGAATCCGAAGCGAGCCACGATTGAACGATCACGTACTTGACGCAGCGCTCTTTAAGAAAAGAAGTCGAGAAAGTTCAGATGGTTCTCACTGAAAAACAACCCTCAAATCATTAGAGTACTTATCGTATTAGATGAATGTTATAGTCCAGCATCTGAAAATGAATTGTTTTAGCTTATTTTGGTATTGTTCTCCCTCGGGTGTCTGTATACTGTCAATCAGAACCAGTTTCAAATGTGTTTAGCTCAAATAGATACTCGCTTTACGAAAAGCATGGATGGAAACGTTAATAAGTCAAAACCCTAATTAAAAACTTCGAAGAGAAGAATAATCAAGTGAATATGTCGACTCATTGTCAATTTCATCTACCACAATTGTAAACCAACTGCCGGGTTCAAAATGTCCAAGAAATGAAGAAAGTGGAGTAGGCTAATGATAAATCAGCTTCCAGAGTAGGTCACCACTCTCTGGATGTTTGCTACAAAGTGGTCCACCAACTAAGTTTCCTCAAGTATATAGCTAGTGAGTATCTTGGCTGCGGATTGGTCCCTGTTCATTAGTGGCCGAGAGGGGACTCTGAAATTCGCCACCTATTTTTTTTTGTTATCCGACTTCTCCAACGTGTCTATCCGGCGATGATGGTTGTGTGGTTGAAAAGTCCTCCGAAAGATTAGGGCGACATCACACGACGGAGAGGTCTGCAATGTCATCGTCTTCGTGTGAAAGATCGCTGCGAGCGTTTATCGAACAATTAGTCACTCAATTGATTCACTTGCCGCTGAGAGCTAGCTAGCGAGGGTGCGAGCATTGGGTACGAGGGGTAACTATAAAGAACAAACACACACACGCACGCACACGCACACGCACTCCCACAGACACGCACGCACGCACTCACTCACTCTGTCTAATACATACGAGGGGTCTGATTGGATAGATCCGCGAACCAATCGGCGCGCATGTACTGATAATCGCTCCTGTAAGAATGCATGTCAAGGTTTATGTTAGCAAGAGGAGAATATTTTTGGTCGTATATTCCTTTTCATCATTATTAATTGTCATCGCCAACTTTTTTTTTCTCTTTTGCTTCTTTATGTTATCAATTGTGTCATCCTATCTATTGTCATTCCTATTTCTTTCGCATTGTCATAATCATAATCCTTCTCCACCTCCTTCTCCTCATCACCATCACTATCATCATCACCATCAACATCATCATCATCATCAGCATCATCATCATCATCATCATCATCATCATCATCATCATCATCATCATCATCATCATCATCATCATCATTTTCATCATCATCATCATCATCATCATCATCATCATCATCATCATCATCATCATCATCATCATCATCATCGACATCATCGTCTCATCATCATCATCATCATCATCATCATCATCATCATCATCATCATCATCATCATCTTCATCATTATCATCATCATCAATATCATCATCGACATCAACATCATCATCATCAACATCACCACCATCATCAACACAATACAAGTACTCCCATCTTCTGGATTACCATATGATCAGGCGATATAGTAGTCTTATACGACATAGTTACACTCAGAAAATAATGACACTTGCTGCGCAACATTTGGGCCACTCTAAAATCATGGAACCCTCCTTCTTCGACATCACTACTAGACAATGTTTCATCTTTATTATATTATTTTCTTATTTTTCTTAATGTCTTGTGATGACCCTCTCGATAATTCGATAATTCGATGTTTGATACTTTCCTTCTCGTTAAATTTTCCACTTTTCTCTATTCCTTCTTCTCCGCAATTTTCCTCTCTGTTTCGATCTTCTTTGTATTTTCGATGTCTTATAATCTGTTCTTACCTTTGTTAATGTGATGTTTGGTGCTTGTTCTTTAACCTTATTTTCGATTTCCTATTTCTCCTTACAACATTCTCTGTCGTTATTCTTCCTATTTGTTGTCGTTATAGTTCTCTTCTCTTCGCCAACTTCATTTTCCTCCATATCTCTCTTCTCCCTCAAATGTCTTATTCCTTCTTGCTTTGTCTTCTTCTTTTTTTTTTCTTCTTTTTTTTTTTTTTTTTTTTTTTTGGGGGGGGGGGGGGGGGGGTGCCTTCGTTGATGCGATGTTTGTTGGTCGGTTGTTACGGGGATCAACGCAGAGTTTGGGCCCAGGATCACTGTACGTAAACACGCAGGCTCAAGTAGAGTTTCGCGTTAACAGCTGAACATATACATACCTGCCTACTTGGTTTCCGGTTCGTGAGATAGGCATGTATGTCAGACAAAATTTATTTCTGGCCAGGCCAGGAAAAGGGAAAAGAGAAAGTCCGGGACAATTCGGGGGTTAGAAACTTTCCAAGTTCCCCTCCCATCTCCCTTGATCTTTGGCAAAGCCTTTCGCACCTAAACCTGTCCTTGGTCTTGTGTGTTTTCGATGCGGTTGTATGAGGACCTTAAGATCGAGTTGAAATATAAATATGGGTGGCATAGAGAAGGGAGAGCAAAGGAGAGACACCAGGAGATGGAGGGGTGAGGAGTAGGGAGAGGAATGAAACATCAAAAGAGATGAGAGAGAGGGGAGAGGGGGAGAGAAAGAGAAATTTGGAGAAAGCGGAGAAAGAAAGGAGCAAAGATGACGAGAGATGGGTACAAGAGAAACGGGTAAGATGCGGATAGAATAGAGAGAATTAGACCATGTAGACGGGAGGGGTGAGAGATTAATACAATTAAGAAAGTAAGGTATAGAGGAAGAAGGAGAGAGAGAGGGGAGGAGGGAGAAGGGGGAGGTTGAACGAGGCAAGGGAGGCAGAGTAGATGGAGAAGAAAGAAAAAGAGAGGGAAATACCGTATTGAGAAAATGAGAGAAAGAAGCGATAGAAATGGTACGGTATTGTTGGCGAAATAGTGCACAATTTGTCACTTCTAATGGACGAACGATGAGTGACGCCCGGAGATTGACACGTGACTGCCTCAGAGTCGGGTTCTCTCTCATTGGCTGGTTCGTGAAAACTTCTTCTCTGACGTCATCAAACTCTCCCCTTTGGTGGTTAGCGATGAGAGAGAAAAATAGACAAAAAATGTAGCAAGTTCAACACCGACCTACCATGAAACCACTGCCGAGAAGAACGGGGTTAAAGGGAATCTGAGGTTATTGCTTTAGTCCGGAATGACCACGCTTGCATGTATACAGTTTATTTTTTAATTTGATTAAAATTGTTGAACAATTATTTGCATCAGACAGCAATAACACGTTTTTTTCTTCTTCATCTTTCAGATTGCGCCTTGAATAGATAAAGAAGATTCAAGTTTTGCAACATGGAAAGTATAAGAACTGAAATTATTTGAACGGGAAGTCTCACAACCATTTCACATTTCGCCTTTCTCTGTCAAATACAATTCCTATTATCCAATAAATTGTAGTGATTCTCATAGTTATCACACGTATATATAGTAATACTTTCTTAAATGTTGCACTCCAAAACAAAAACAAAGTTCTAACGTATTCAAAATGAATGTACGAGTTATAACCAAACTGAACTTTAAACGGGAAAATATAAAGACGCTTAGCAAAAAGTTTGAATATATCCGTTCGGCAAGAATGCCACACAGCGCGATGTCGATGCGTCTTTCGTCACCGGGTTCGGGCGAGAAAAGCCTCTGGATAGTCTGCTTCCTTACCCTCAAGGCCGGTGATCGTCGACGTCGATCGCCAGAGGGCGAATACGATATCAAGAAAGAATACAGTTTGTTTTTCTCGCCGAGATCGCGGAACAATACATTTTGTTTTTGAGTAAGTTCGCAAACATGTGTTTTTTTCAAAACGTCCGGTTTCTTTTTGCCAAAGTTTATTTTTCCTACTGAGTTTTCCACAATGGTGCGATGATTGAAGTTTCTTTGGAGTTAGATTTTTTTTCTTTCCCTTTTTCCTATTTGGTTTAGCATGTTTTCCACAAAAGATGACATGTCGACATGATCGTATCTTTGTTTTTAGAATGATGCTGTGAAGTTCTGAAATTACTTTAAAACTAATTGCATTGGAACCTCAATTATACAAACCAATGCGAAAATAACAACGCATTGTCAAAATAAATTGAGTTTATTTTATTTTGAACATACATAAATTTATAAACATCATTTATAGTACCTAATCATTTATATACTGTAATGTGACATTATTGTGCATAAATACATAAAACAAACACATCTACTGCTGTGAGATGCCGATTCTATATGATTTTATTTGATTGTATTTTGACAATAAAACGTGCAATATACTGTTTTATAGCGGTAATATTTCCACATCTACTTCCCCATATTCGTGACAATAATTGGCTAAATGAATGTGATTGTTTTTATTCTTTACTTTTCTCTTTGACAAAAAGTAAACTTTTTTATGATATGACATAAGGTGAAAATTCCACTATTCCTTTATTTTTTTGTAGAAAGCGCTAATATTTCCATAACACATTGCACAAAATAATACGACATTTCAATGTTTGTTACAATTATTGCAATATTAACTTATACAACTAATACTTGTCAATCTTTCGGAAGTTCAACAAGCCATCAATCGAGGCCCAAGTAGCGAACCAGACACGGTGACGCCATTATGAAGCACCTGCAAACAAATAGTGCGTAGCTACCGGCTTGGGGGGGGGGGGGGGTCATAATATGCACCCTCCACACCAGAAAATATATTTGCAGAGAAAATGGACAATGAAATCGGCAAATGAAAATCAATTTCGGGCACATAATTGTTGTTGTATTGCTTGTTTGCCAGGCGAACCCTTGCCCTCTCATGAAAATACATTGCCCCTAGTGTACCCCCCCCCCCCAACAGGAAAAGTACTACTACGCCCACTGACAAACACAAATATTTCCATCGTCTAAGGCGTGTTTGATAACCAATAATACACCGACATATTTGGAAAGCAAGCAAACGAAATGATACTGAAAAGAGAAGTTAATGTCAAACATTGCAACATCTTGAAAACATTTTGTCGCAGTCAAACGTTAGACTTGCAAGAAGTCTTTGTATCGTGTAAAGAGACAATATGATTTTGTTGGATGTCCTTAGACATAGGCGTAGGAAGCGGGGCTGGGGGCTGCAGCCCCCCCCCCCTTTTTTTCGGGCAAAACGCACCTCAAAGTCGGGCAAATAATGCCATAGTCGGGCAAAACCATGTCATAGTCGGGCAAAACCATATCATATACGTGCAAAAATCATGTCATATTCGGGCTTATCCGTCGTATTCGGACAAAAAATGTCATATTCGGGCAAATCCGTCGTATTCGGACATAATAATGTCATATTCGGTCAAACTCATGCTCATTCGGGCAAAGTCAGCCGCGCTAGGAACAAAATTAATTGCCCCTGTACGCCTATGTCCTTAGATACATGTACATCTTATGATCTTAGCAACCCTATTATGATGTTTGATAGGAGAAAGCTAGTACTAGTTGCACAATGTTTCAAATGATTCAATATTTAAATTGTGGAAGTTCTGTGTGCCATTCAATCGTGGTGAAATCTTTCGAAGCTTTTCGCTATTGCGTCGTGGTGGTCAACACAATATTAATGAGTCATTATGAATCAAGCAAAAACAATATTTGTGTTCCTTAGATACACCTTAGCAACTCAGGAGGATGACTGATGGGCATGATATGTGGAAAGTAACGATTCAATATTTGAAGATTGAAAGTTCATGTGTAACCTTTAAAAAAAATGGAGATATCTTGCAAGCTTTTGTTGTGTTAGCATTGTCAACAAAATTCGTTGTCCGTAGACATCTTTGCACCCCAGTATGATGATTGATTAGGAGGAAAAGTAACAATAATGTCTTTAAACGATTCAATATTTGAAGTTTGATTAGGAGGAAAGTAACAATACTGTCTTTAAACGATTCAATATTTGAAGTTTAGAGGTTCATGTGTAACCTTTCGAACACGGTGAAATCTTGCAAGATAGACATACTTTAGAAGTATGTATGCATTCAAATAAAAGATTGTTTGGGGTTCCTAAGATACATCCTGACAACTTGGCGACTTGATCAATGGTGTAGCTACGGGGGGGGGGGGGGGGGGGTAGGGGGGCACGGAGGGCCAACGCGTGATCCCTCCCCATCAATAGTTTGATAAAAACAATATAAAACATAAGAGGGAAATCTGTGACAAAATAAAGAATTAAATAAGGTGTGCATGCCCCCTCCAATAATTTGCGTGTGCCCCCCCCCTCCCCTCAATCAGTTCAACCGCGCTACGCCACTGGTCTTGATTGATGGGTAGAAGTAACAATATTATGTCATGGATTACTCAAGATTATGCAATAAGAAGTTCATTCAAATAATAGTGCCATTTCTGAGGTAAATGTATAAATATTTGATAGATGGAAGTAAAGTGAGTGCGCCATATTTAATTTAACCAACAGTTAATTCCCCCGATTGCTATAGCATAATGAAAATTGCTTGCACTTAATGGTTGGTCAAAATTCTTGACTATGTAATTGTGTAGCATTTGTTATAATATCTCCAATATACAATCACGCAAGCCCGAATTTATACTGCGACAAGTTTGAAAGAGGGCGTGCAATTTATCATCAAAACTTTGAGAGTGATTTCATTATTATTGGTAATAGTGTCGCCGATAAATTGTACGCCCTCTCTCGAGCAGCAGTCGGGATTACGTGAATATACAAGTATTGAAGATAAAAGAATCATGACTAGCACTTGGTGTGGAATGTTAAAAAATGTGTGAGTTTTTAAAGTTTGGACAATTTCAAAGTACCTTAAATGTGGTGACTATGTGAGCTTGATTCCCTTCAGATTCCCGCATAATCAGATACAATTATTTAACAAATTAATACCGAGATTGTTTAATTAGCCATCGTGCATTAGCACGTAACACCCTTGATGTATATTGTGTGAGGCATTTTGGTTTATATCAGAAATGTATGATGATCTCAACCAAAAAAAACCCCAACAAATTAACGATTATAGCTTTATTCCGATTGCTTCGGATGATCAATTATTAGTTTGCGACATCCATACATTGTTTGTTTGTTTGTTCGGTTGGTTGTTTGTTTGTTTGTTTGTTTGTGTGTTTGTTTGTTCGGTTGGTTGTTTGTTTGTTTTTTTGTTTTGGGGGCAACTATTTGAAAACACTCGACACTTTTACGAGATATCTGATTATATAACTGACATGCTAATTGTTACCTGCGCCACCAGATTGTAATACAATTTCATATTGTACAATTGTACAATAAGTTTTGATAAACAAAGATAATTTGTAATGATATGGGGCCATTGATACTGAACTGAAACATTGGTTATTACTCTAAAATAATAAAAAGTAGAATTATGATGATCTTTAACAAATTCAAATAGAATGGTTACCTCAAATTATTGGAGTATAAAGACGCACACTGTCGAGATTAAATATTTATTGCATGTTTTTCATACATAGCATACATCTGTTTAATATGTCACGGAATAATTTTAACAACAGTTACGTACATGAATATGTATAATTAAAATTATAATTTTAGGTTAAATCTATGTATAATCATTTAATGTTTAGCAAGAGATATGCATTCGACATTGCGCCATATTAAGATACATTGTGCTGTTTTTCAAGGGCATACACATATCCTGTAGAAATATATTATCAAATTCAAATTGTTCATAATATATACAGCAATGTATTTCGAAATGAACTCGCATTCAAATGTATAATTGCACTAATTTTTTCTTAATTTCATTCGTCAGAATAAAATAGTTAAGAGTCTTTTTCAGTCTTCAAATAGAACAATAATTGTGCTCAAATCAATGTTATATTGCAATGAAATTCAATATTGTCAATACATTATTCAAATCTAATTAATTTATCATTTACACCATCCATGTAGTTAATTCAAATATGATTACATAAAAGTGGAATATACCTCATATAGTTTGTGAACAATGCAATATTTTATCTGAGTAAGCTTATGCTCATACGCATTACCGCTGCGGAGCATGCAATACGATATTTACACAACAAGTTCTTGAAGTACAGTTTGTACCGTGATCATCAGATGATAACAAAATTGAATCAGTGAATAATTTCATTCAATAATTAGCTCCCGATTAACGTGTACGTCTACAGTTCTTAGCTTAGGAAACGATTTATAACAATATAACATAATAACGTATAAAACAATACGAATATATACTATTCAGAAATTTGAATTATAGTATTCAGTTAGAAATATGTTCAATTAAAGGTATGTAAGGTATCAACAACAAAAAGGGACATTAAATGTCACTCTCATGATTTACAATAAGTACATCAAATAAACTGTGTAAAGTAAACAAATATAAAAACATGTAAAACATAAAGGTAGTCCAAAAGAAATATATTTTCTGATATATTCCCAATTTCTAGAGCGATTTGCTTTAATCCTGCTTGCCTCCCAAACATATACCAGCATGATAATTAAGAAAATAATTCATTATAAGATGTTGCACTTTTTGATAAATTATCTATAACAAATTTTGTAATACATAATGAAAGACAATTAGTGTACATAATATATTATTCCAGAAATGCATTACATTTTATGTACTCATTCAAATCTCTCCATTATTTCAAACATATGGAAACTTACCAGAAATATTTAATATATTGCCCATTTTCATTCATATCTCTATTACAAACAGTGACGAACGAGTATGAGAAAATCTGGAGAATCTATTTAGGTAAAAGGTTTTTTCCTCTAACGTTATGCATATGAAGTTTTTTTTTTCCAAAACGCAATATCTCATTTTGTCAATTTGCGATTATTTGCGATTAAAGTTGCTAAATTATTTTTTTTTAAATCATGAGGATACCAATAATCATAACTTCAAATATATACCTTTATATCATAATTAGCAATATTTCATTTGGGACGCCTGTGCGTATTTCTTTAAAATGGTCAAAATGTGCGTTTCTTGTATTTTTACTGAACTTGGACTACCTTCAACACAAGAGGGCGTTGATCTTGCATCAACAGCTGAGCAAAACAAAATTCTGAGCCGTTATGGTTCAATCTGTACGATCTAGGCCCCGTTGCAGACAGATTTGCAATCGATGGTAAAGTTGCAATTAATTGCTAGTCAGAAAATATGCATATTTGAACCAATCAGATTTGCGCAACTTTTAGTCGCATGTTCCGCAAATTTTACAAACGATTTCAGCTCTTTCTGCAACGGGGCCCTAGACATCATACGAGTCTTTATACAAACTACCTTTGTAAACATTAAAGTCTACACACAAACAAAAATCTCCGTAATATATTACTTTATAAATCGTATCAGTCTTCATCTTTTCATTGCACTACTTATATACTAACACCCCAAATACATTACTGTTGTGTCATTTTGTATAACAGGTAAAAATGGATTAGATAAAGAAAATGCAAATGAAAATTACTATGGTATCATCAAATAGGCTCTATAGATTAATAACAAAACATTGATGAAGATAAATTATAGGATTGGCAAGTAAAAGACAACGCTCACATTGACAATCTAGGACTAATCATATAATTATAAAGTAAAGACAATTATCTACACTGGATATAAACATACACCGCATGGTGTTACATGTAGATTAAGAAAAGGCGAATGATAAAATGAATAACATCACGGAATAGGATCTAGAGATTAATAACAAAACATTGATGAAGATAAATTAGTATTGGCAAGCATCAAACAATACTCACATTCAATATCTCGGACAAACCATATAGTTCTAGAGTAAAGACATATATCTATATAAAACATAAAATATACACATCATACCGGTACTCATAATTATATAAAAATTTAGATCTTCCGAGCAGATAAAGTAGAATTGTTAAAATATCAACAGAGAGGGCAGTATGCATTCTTTTGCGTCTGTAACGCTTGAGTGAAATGTTGGCAGTTAGACATACGTGGTGGAGAGGCTAGGGGATGCAGTCAGCCCCCCCCCCCCCCCCCCCCACCTAAAATATTTATAAACATCTCTGAAGTTAAAATTTATTTTTATCTACGTCATATCTACGTCACTAAAATAGTACAGTGTAATATTTTAGTGACGTAGATATGACGTAGATATAATAAATTTTAGCTTAAAATCGTTTTCAGAATCCACCCCCTGTATTAGGACACAAATTAGCTGATATATTTGGGAGAAATAATGACATTTAAACAGAGGATATATTCAGCCGATTCTCAAAATTTGCTTGTCACATGATTTGGTTTAACCACGCAAGTATACCGTTTAAATTATTACAATGAGTGTTATCTGCAACGTCCTGGGGAGGATTAATATGTTAGGCTGATAGAACCGAATTAAATTTATTTCTTGTATTTGTAACATCAATCAACTGTTATCCAAATAAAAGAATGAGAGAATATTCAGAATAATACGTGAATATTCGGCACTGGTAAAAAAGGTTATGTTTTTTTTTTAATGAGAGCCAACCAACCATCTAGTATTTTATATGAGAAAGGTAAGTACAATGTCCCTTTTCAATTCAAAAAGATATACATTGCTAAATTTGATTAACATTTCATACAAATTTTAATTTGTGCTTAGGTCAAGGTTCATCCAGTACAAAACATTGGAGGGCAATTATACTTTTCATCAATATTTACAAATGACGCTTGGCTGGCCACGCGTGACAGTTGTGGGTGAATTTAAATTAGAAAAAACGTGTTTATTCAAACACAGAATGTAAGTGTACATCCTCATTAATCACTATTATTAATACAGTCGCATATTATACAGTGAGTATGATATTTAGCTAGCAAGAAACAAAGCACAGTGGTAATGTTTTATAGGAAACACATCGATATTTGGGACATTGACATCGCAACATATATATATATTTTTTGCTTATACCAAGTCCAAGAGAAAGTGCAATGAATAACGCCATCATGAGTAGGCCTGTACAACAGTTTATTCTAGTTTTGATATAATAATATTAGATACAAAATATATAGGAGAT
Source organism: Echinarachnius parma (assembly GCA_037951105.1). NCBI lineage: Eukaryota > Metazoa > Echinodermata > Echinoidea > Clypeasteroida > Echinarachniidae > Echinarachnius > Echinarachnius parma. Next base: position 264,031 of record JBAMJV010001284.1, on the reverse strand, counting down.
TAATCAAGTCTGTTGGGCTATAATTACGTAGTAAAAAAAATCTAAATTCGATAATTCCTTGTACAGAGTGAGTCAGAAAAAATGTCCCATCTTTTAAAAGTTGTCTTGTTTGAAGTATTAACATTTAATCATGAGTTTTATGATATGTCTTGGTAGAGTTATTCTCCCAGTATATTTCGGTACCCTTTTCATTTGAATCTCTGCACGCATGACTGAACACAAGACAATCTTTAAAAGACTGCAAAAACTCACTTGCGCCAAGTGGATGGGTGAGGAATAAAACAGTGTTTTGAACAAAGACAGTCAGACAGAGAGAAACACAAACACACACCCACACACACACACGCACAGTAAAAATTGTTTCATAATGCAGTGTTAACATTTCCCCCTTTCTGATTAAGCATTGATTTTTAACAAGATCGCTGAATATTTAAGCGGTAATTCCTTGACAATCTTTCCCCTAACACATTCACCACCACCACCACCACCATCATCAAGTGCACATAAATCCAATGTGCTATCTCAATACGTAGGTACAATAACAATAAAAATGAATCTCGTCTATGTCTTTTGTAGGTTAACAATGACAATTTACAATGCATATATGTGCTTTTGTTGTACTTGCCACCAAAGGGCTTGCCTGATTTGGCAGCAGTTAATTATGTTGAGCCCTGTTTGAGTAGGACAAGTACTGGAATTATGGTTCGTCCTCAGTTCACCCCGCAACAGAGATAATTTTTGATCACCGAGTATGCAATAACTCAGAGTGTAAGTTTTGCAAGGGTTATGCCGCCGTTATTTCAATGTTCGGTGTCCCGACAGTAAAAGTTATAAATTCTTTCACAATTTGTTTTATTCCTCACCCAGCCACTTGGCGCAAGTGTGATTTTGCAGTGTTCTAAAGATTGTCTGATGTTCAGTCATGCGTGCAGAGATTCAAATGCAAAGGGTACCGAAATAAGCGGGGACGATAACTTTACCAAGACATATAATAAAACCCATGATTAAATGTTCATACTTCAAACAAGACAACTTTCAAAAGATGGGACATTTTTTCTGACTCACTCTGTATAATCAAGATACAGTATCAAGAATGGCCAATAACTCCTAGTATCGTGAAGTCATTTTATTTTCACCCATTCTTTTCCAACATTTCTAATTAATAATTAATTAATTAATACGAAAATAAAAGTACATGCATTTTTACTGTAGTCATCTCTCGTATGAAAAGCGGTTATCTGAGACCAGTAGCCAACTATTCGCTGCATCTCTAGTACGTTCTCGACGATAAGTAGACATCATAAGTTCAGTGAGTGGTAGCGGCATGCATGCTTATTCAACACAAAGATAACGGATAAGTCTGTTCGGTATTATCCGCTGCAATTCGAATACTGGTGCGACGAATACCGTATAGTTGATGCCGGGGTTGATGTCGGATTCACTTTTCTAGGAAACGGATTAGGCGATCCGGCATTGACAACCTTAGTCCCTTTCCTCGTTTACTGAATATAAAACAAACAAAAATAAGATCAGTGTCCGTGTTGAATCAACTCACGTCGTCTCGTCTCTGAGATACCGGATAAGGTGTTCAGGTATCAACATCCGCAACTCCAAGATTTGCTTGGCGGATACCCGAAGTCTAATGACGCGACGAGCGATGAACACTAGGGCCTGTGGCTGTCGAACTGCATGGGTAAAGTTGGTGAAGAAATGAAACACAAACGATTCGTATGATATAATTCATATTTTAATTATTTTGTTTTAATGTGGTTAGAAAGTTTGAATTTCGATGCGAGTTTTCTGAATATATGACATTTAATCGGTTCAGAACCAACTGAAATATCCATTTATATATCAGATTGGAATAAAATTGGTTGGGGACCAACTTTTATTCAATAATTAAAGAAATTATTTTTATAATCCTGCACATTTTTTTAAATATTAAAAAAATGCTTTTTTAACATAGTTTTGGATGATCTCTCTATTGAATGATTTTTTTAACCAAACATCACATTCGCATTTTTGATAGAAAATGTATTGGAACTTGGTGTATGGAAGGGCGCCCTCTAGTGTTAACGGCTGCATTTTGAAAGAAAATAGTCCTGTAACTTAACCGTGTATATTTGTTTACTACCATTCGATCATCAGTGAATTATTACTGATAGGTTTTAATGATGACTTACAAGTTTTAGTTACAAAAATTATGTTTGACCAAGACTGTACTATCACTTTAAATCATTTAAACATTTCAATGTAACATTCTGTTTGTCTTTTGATCAACTTACAGAAGGTATCCAGCCACCTGATGATTTCTTGATGACCCTTTCGCGTCGCGATGTCCAGCAGGTTATCTCCGGCGTGATTGCGCTCGGTGAGTGTCGATACACGGCTTAACGTTTGAAGAACCTACATGCAAACAAACAAACATACATAATTATAACAAGAAACAATTGGTTGTGAAAATTACGTTAATTCACCTGGACATTTACGGTATCAGGTTGAAGGTTACGTTTGTTAAAGGGATAGTTGACGTCTGGTAAGGAGAGTACAGTTTTGGTGAAACTGAATTTTAGTAACCAAAACCTGCATCATTACATTACAAACTAATAGTTATAACTAGAAAGGAACACAAAATTACAAATGACGTAGTAAAGATCATGTTATCATTCAAAAAGAGCCGTTAAAACGTAAGAGGGCGCTCTCTAAACACTCGTTGGTTTCAACCATTTTGAATAAAATATTGGGCATGTGATGTTTTGTTGAAATAGTGATTAGATAGAGAAATAACCAACAACTATTTAAATATCTATTTTGTAACTTTTTGAAAAGAGGAGGCATTATTTTGAATTGTTAACGGCTGGTTCAAAATTCTCTCATAAACCTGGGGCCCCAGCTTTATTATAAAATGTTATATTTATGGATATTTCAGCCGTCTCTGAACCGATTTTGATCAAACAAAGATGATTTTATTATTTAAATATTATGCTCTTTCAAATTTTACACTCAGTTTTTCATTACCTCACAAAAAAATAAGTAGTCTAGCGCCCTCTCTACCAAAAGTCAACTATCCCTTTAATGATATAATAATAATAATAATAATATCGCATTTATAGAGCGCCAAGTATCTAGGTGCCCTATTCAGAGGCGCATTATTACCCTTGGTCATCAGGTACAGTTCAAACCCGCACACTTATCCTGTGCACCTTATCAACTCCCAGGGGAGCATACAATGATATGATTCTGATGGGGTTCTAATGTGAATACATGTGATTCTAAACATAACACAAATACATGTAAGTGCCTCCTACGGCTAAGCAGCTACTCATAATTCCATAACCAAGAATTTTTTTTAAGATTTCGTCTTACCAAATTATAATATAGTAGTAATAAAATCATAAGTAAATATAAAAGTAATCTCTGTATTCTATACCTGGTCAAAACTTACATTGAGACAGGGGAAGGGGATTAACCCGCCCCCTAAAAAGGCTGCATCATTTCCTTTCATTTATACTAATGTACATGTTTATATAATCTGATTTTCTACAGCGTGAGGTCACTTCGAACTGTGCCCCACCCCGCCCCCCCCCCCCCCAAAAAAAAATGAAAATCTGCGACATTTTTTGGGGTTTATGATATTGTGTGTTTGCATAACCATTCCTACAGCGTGAGCGTGCTTCGACCTGTGTCTTGTGGGCGGAAATTAAGTTCAAAAAGTTCAAATCTTTAAAAAAAATTAACATCTGTTGTATCTGTAAAACAGTAGAGCTTAGAATAAACAAATACAAACAAAATTTAAAAAAAAAAACAGATCTAGATTCTTCTTATGAGCATTTTCCTAACGTTCTATCCGTCATGTTGCATTTGGTCATGTTGGTGTTTTCCCTATTTTATATAATAACAAACAAAATTAAAACGGAAACTAAACAGACAGTTTGATGTCTGCCTGTCCATATTGCATTTGGTATACAATTGGATATTTAACATTTTTAACGGGAACACAATGTCAGGACATGTACTAAATAGGGTATATACAGTTCCAGATATCGATAACAAAGCAGTGGCGTAGCTTGGTCCGACTGATTGGGGTATAGGCACGTGAGTTATTGGGGGCAAACTATTATTTGTTTTTAATCTTAGAACTGTTACTCTTTTGTTTTTGTTTAATTATTGGGGCGTATCCCCGTGTCCTCCTCCCGTTGCTACGCCACTGATGAAATGGGAAGTAGAAGTGATATAATTATTGTGTGCATGTGCCTTTTGTTTGATAATTGTGGTTATTGGGGCATTATTAGTGGTTAGGCGGAATAAGCACATAATAACAAATTTCGAAGTAATTAGATAGCTTCTGCAGTGCAAATATTATGCAGACATAACACAACAAATATTTTGAATCGTATATTATTCCACATTCATACTATACTGAACAAATGAGTCTCTGTTTCAATATTAGTTGTTACACTGAGACTACGACTGGCTCCACTCCCAATCGTAGTAGGAAGTTTTTAAAAATAACCCCCTATTTGGAGTTGGCTATTTCTGGCTACATCAACATAGTAAGTATAATAACCATATAAAGAATTATCATGATAGATCACCATGTATCTAGGTACACTATTCAGAGGCGCATAATCATTAGCCTTGGTCAACAGGTATATAGTTCTAACCCACACAATCGCCCTGTGCACCATCTCAATTTCCTGGGAGCATACTAGCCCAAACTGAGTATATATTAGTATTATTATATAGGGTGATACAGGCTAATGAAAACCCGACCAATTACCCATTTATCACGTTCATACTCCTAGGTAGCCTTTAAATCAGTCCTTCTCCTCGTTTGTTGTTTTACTCACCATTTCGTGATGGAGGGGATAGTATGACGTCATAATATTAAAGGACCCCTCCAGATCGAGATTGTTTTGTTCTAACTCCTGGGTAGCAATCAGCAATGTGGATTAAAATAATGCCTTCCTGAATGACATAAATGCCCGGGCATCGATTTGTTTCGAAGTCGGCTTCCGTGATTAGAAGTAAAACGCTTATCAGATCGTGCCACAACACCTCCAACAGTAAAACACGTATTTTCATCCGAAAAACTATTTTCAAACCTGCTATAGCGAATACCTGTATATAAAGACCACCTATATATAAAGACCACTAATCTTGACTCCCCTGGAACCAGTTTGCATGCGAATGACCTGTCTAGAAGACCACCTACTTATAAGGACTACTTATACTTTTATGTCTCCCTTACGTGGTCTTTATGGACAGGTTTTAATTTAGTGTGTTGTTCTTTACCTGGACGCGAGTTGGACCACCGTTCTCAGCGGCCAGATGAGCCGGTGTGTTCCCCCAGTTGTCCCTTGCGACGGGGTCGGCGCCGTTCCGTAGTAGGAGCTCGAGCGTGGCCTGGATACCGCTCTCCGCGATGTCGTGCAGGGGAGTCCTGCCGACGTGAATATCGCGCACGTTGACATCGGCTCCGTGGTTGAGAAGGATCTCGGCGGTGGTCGCACACGTGCTGTGCATCACCTAGGAAGAAAAATAAAAGGTTATCACATTGCCCTTTCCTTTATACGGATATGACAACTATACTGATGATGATGATGATGTCGATGATGACGATGATGACGATGATGATGACGATGATGATGATGATGATGATGGTGATGATAATGGTGATGATGATGACGATGATGATGATGATGATGATGATAAAGGATGATAAATGATGATGATAAATAATGATGATGATGATGAATGATGATGATGATGATGATGATAAATTAATAATGTGTATTTTTATTTTAAAATACTATACCAGAGCTACCTTTAGCACGAACTAGCTTTGTTTGTCAGTTAAACAAAATAATAATAAACTTTGCACATGGATTGGGGGCATTTGAGAAGGATGATTTTTGTCTACTCCATCTTCCCCAAATTTCGGCGCCCGTAGGCCTACAAATAATTATTAAATTCGAAATTACATTTGAAGCAGTTAAATACCTGCAAGGCTGTTCGTCCATACTTGTTTGTCCTGTTCACTGTTCCAGGTGGTGTTCCATCCAGAAGGTCTCGTAGGGTAGCAGAGTCTGCATTCGCAGCTGCCTTCGTGATCCTGTTGATTACATCATCTCCTATATCCCCGTCTGCCATCACTAGTGTTGCAGTTATCTAAGGGCGACAAAGTGTATTCATCATTAACATGATTATGACGATTTATATTATCAAGAAACGTATCGGTGCATCAATATATTATACTTATCTATACTAGTCATGTTTATAACGAGCCGCATATATGGTTCTATACCAAAATCTGGTCCAGACGTCGTATGCGTTATCACAACTGGATATCGCCAACAACTAACATGCACGTTATCCCCCAAGTCATCAAAAGAAGTGATACCATCGAAAGGAGAAATACATTTCAAATGTATCATGAAGATGGATGCATCAGGTAGCGTATTATACTGATGTTTAGATTATATAACCAGGCACTCATTACTGGTCGCCATTACCTGTGCGAAATCTTCCACATGTTCGAAATGAGACGTACAAATTTGTGATAATTATATAATTTAAACAAAAAGGATGCATAATTATACATAATTATATCAGCCAGTACACGCACGGTAGATCTCGTAGGGTATAGGTATATTATAATCTACCATGTCTACCCTGACCGATGCAGGCCCAATGTCATGAATTGACTCATCACCAGCTATTGTGCTATGCTGGCATCGCACGATTCATCTTCATGATGGTGACACTGAGAAATGTATCCACAGTGCATATGCAGTATCTGTGTTTCGAAAACCAACCATCATCGGAGGAAGCCAAAATCGGTACAACTCACAATCGTAGCATGTAGTATAGGCAGTGGATCCAATTTATGTAGACAACGAGAGATACGGCACTCGTATAGTAGTCAGAAATAACTTACTATTATATGGCGGTTGCTTTGTTAAATCTGAATTCCTATACTGCATATTTTAGTAGAGAAAGTCAATCAAGCCAGTTTTAACCGTAAACATGCGAAAGGCTGATTTTGGTGTACGCCGTTATACCATATGGCATGAAAATTATGTTTACCTATAATTATTAAGGTTTGCACAGCTGCATTGTATGCGCTGCTACAATGTTAAAACATGCATAATTGTATAGAAACGTCTGAATTAAAGGGTACCACCACCCAAAATTAATATTCTTATAAATGAAAGGTAACATTTTTAGTAGTCCATTCCATCAACAAGTTCACAAAAATATGTATTCAGAAAAAAATATATATATAATTGGAAAACGCATCACCATTGTAAAGAATGCGTTCATGGGTCTACATACGAAGACTACTTTGTCCAGAGCGAACGAATCGTCCGCGATTCCAGGAAATAATAGTGGTTCCGTAAGTGGTGGTAATTAATTGCTTTGTTTATGAATTACCCAACCCTTTGCAAAATGTTGGATATCAGATCTATTTGATATCACAAAATGGTACCAAAATATATAATTATGTGTTGTTCTTTGCCTGGTGGTCCCCTTTAATGAGTCAGAAGAACATAACTCGATATGATTTGTATAATTATATATTATAGACTTGCTTTTATATACGTATTATATACTATGTCAGCATACTATGAACACACTGCGTACCACGGTCACCATGCGGTGAACACCCTGCAAACACACTGCGAACACACTGTGAGCACATATTGCACACACACTGACATACAATGTGAGCTCATTTGTAACACACTATCACAGTGTGATTAATGTGCTCAGAGTGTGTTCAGAGTGTTTTTGTCGCATGCTCACAGTGTGTTCGCAGTTAGATGAGTGATGTCGACGACACTGTCAAATTCTCCAATTTAATTTGATCAACCAAATGTGTTTACATTGTGGGTTTCTATTGTCATGATTGTGAAACACATTGTTTTCTTTTCGGAAGCAATTTTACTAATTAACGTCCATGTCGAAAAGTCGAAGGACAATTTCATACGAAAATGGGAACAAAATCATACCATATTTATTCATATCAGAAATGTGGCACACACGATGCTTCTTTGTCTTCATTAGATAGAAGGCGGTAGAAAGTAGGAAGAATTATCCTTTCCCTTAAAAAAAATGGCTTCGTATTAATTTGATGGAGGAAATGTTCATGCAATCTTTATTCATATCATGCCACATTCATCGCTTAAATTTATTTAATAATTTCAAAATAAGAACATTTAGTAAAGCTGGATGACTATTTTCTAATTCTATGGAACTTTGAAAATGTACAATATACAATGTTTATTTATGCCAAACATGATGTCTGACTCTTTACATAAGACAGTTATGTTTTCAAAATAATTACTATGTTTAGTAAAGTTGGAAGACGCTTTTATATACACAACTGCATAATATACTAGAATCAAACTAACTTTATTCATATCAGTCATTATACATGTCACACGCGATGTTTGTGTATCTTCATTATAGCTGATAGTTTGCTTTGAAAATAACTATGCTTCATAAAATTGGATGACTATTTTCTGCAAGACTTAAACAAAACATAATTGTTTGTTTAGATCAGTCACTGAGTTAAATGACTGTCTCCACTTGAACGAAATTCGTTTTCAAAATGTCGTAAAATTGTAGGACTGTAATGTTCTTTAATCAGTAAGCTATAATTATACAATGATAATCCATATCGACGGTCATTGTGCAACACGCGGTATTTGAAGGTAGTTCATTTTCAAAATGTATGTTCCTCTTGTTCCAGTTCCTCATTTTAGTCTACCCAACGAACTTGGTTTTCCCCAAAGTACAAACAATATTTGACATTGCATAATATACCGTATACATGACTGTTCCGAATCATGTTATGTTTTTATTAAAGTAAAGACATGCCATTCGAGCTCAGTGCCCACATTTGATTAAATGGATCAATTAACTTCATAAGATTTGTCCAAAAGAGATATTTGAGACGTCAATCGTATACTAATGTCATCTTAAAGGGACTGTCCGCCTTTTGCAAGCCAAATTTCAAAAGTTGCGAGGTTATTGTCTTAATATGAAAGAAAATGTCATTTAACAGCATGCCTGAACAAATTAGGGCTTGAAATCTCTTTTTCGTTTCGCTCACGGCGCATTCCACGGAGTACCACGTTGCTGTGCGTGACCACTATACGTGACCCGCGCACAGATTGTAATCGAACAACGGCGTAAGCGAATACTAAACAAAATAACCAAAACTCGCTAAAACTGACTACATGTAATTGTATATTCTTCATTTTCGAGACCTTTTCCGTGACATACCTTTACAAATTTCAGCTTCACAATACCTTTACAAGAATATATACAATATTGTTGTAATATTATGCTTAATCAGTTAAACTCCTTTATTGACTGATATATAGTTTGGTGGAGGGGCGCATTCGTTTTTCATTCGTAGAATCCAAATTACAGGGCTGTTCGATCTAAATTTTTGTGTGTGTGTTACATTCATCCTTATCCGTCTACTGGAAACTGTTCAGACGATTTGTAAAGGGCGGACAGTCCCTTTAAGACCCTTCCGAACAATGTGTGAAGTTTTGTAGAAAAATAACACTGTTCACTTATCGTACATAGTATAATCCGAATTCGGATACTTCACACGAACGATCTGGATAGAATCTGACTTAAATTTAAGTCAGAGATCGTTCGTGTGAAGTATCCGAATTCGGATTATACTATGTACGATCAAAGTATCCGAATAGAATACTTGTGACTTCCGTCGCAAAGCGTCCCAGTACGCTTTCAATTTTAATATAAAATAACTCTATATAGGAAGACATTTGACAAATCAAAACCCATGTCATTATTCTGTATAAGCCAAACAACAAGGAACAACTGGGCAAGAGAAGTGGGAAAGATCCAAGTGATTTTGGTTGAATTGACAAACTAATTGGATCATTTTAACCCTAATAAGGCCGGGGGGCCATAATGGCACCCCCCCCCCCCCCCCCCCTCCGCGATTTGTTTGATTGCTCCAAAAAGCGTTAAGATGACGCGCCGCTGCTTGGTGACTTTTTTCTTTCGGGTCTTGCGCATATTTTAAAACAAAAATTTTGAAAATCGGACCTACCGTTACGAAGTCACGTGACCTTTTGTCTATGCATGTCAGCCCGAAAATTGCTCAATTTCGTAATTTGTGTACAAAACATATGGAAATATCAGTTTTCGTAAAAAGAGGTATATCATTGGTTATTTGGTCTTGTTTACATTTTATATGTTTGTTTTGGGGTTCTAAATAGTTGAATTATAGTTAGAAATAAAATAAACAACAAAAATAATAAAATACATAAGTAAAAAAGCAAAGAAATACATAAGAAATTATCAAAACAATAGAAAACATAAGGAAGAACCTGGCTCTTCCAAATTTTGTTGTCGTATTATCATTCCAAATGCTCTAAAGAATATATGTAGTGAAAACCAATGTTTAATTATAAAGAATAAATTACAAACATTACAAAATCACAAACATTACAAAATCGCTTTTTGAGAGTAGTAATTCAAGTTGATTATATGTACCCAACTGTAGCCCTGTTTGAACAAATACATTTAGATAACTTGGAACTCCGAATGATAAAACAGTTAGCACATACTGTTTATCAAGCTATAAATAAAAACTGTCCTTCATATATAAGTATTATTTTTAGGAGACGTGATAAAGTATATCAAACAAGAACTGGTGAACAATTAATGATTAATAGACCTAGAACAAATTATGACAAAAGGAAAATTTCTTTTAGAGGAAGTAAATTGTGGAATAGTCTTTCTGACGACATGAAGTATAGTCCATCGATTGAAACATTTTTAAAAAGATTGAATTCATTACAAAACGCTACTTTGATAGATATGATGAATTTTTAGGACAATGTGCTGTTAAAGGGTAGGGCCCCGTTATAGTAATCTTTTCTGTGGGTGGGGGGGGGGGATGTTGTTGTTCTTTTTTTGTTTTCTTTTTTGTACAATGTATCATTAACTTAGTTCTATTAATTTGTATTAATTTATTAATTGTCATGTTTTATTTTGTTTTAAAAATGTCATGTATTTTTAATTGGACCCCTATGAAAAACAGCTGCGCTGACTAGGGTGTTCCGCCCATTTGTGGAAATAAAAAAAATAAAAAAATAAATATATATGATTTATGGGTGAAAATATGAATTTCATGACCTTATTTGCATAAATTACCATAAATATGCAAATGAATACATTTTTCAAAAAATTAAAATTACAATTGTATTCTATACACTTCACTTATCATGCGTGCAAATTTTCACGGCGATCGGCTGCTTCGCGGCCGAGATCTTAAGGGGGCCATAATGCCCCCCCCCCCCCCCCCCCCGGCCGTAGAAAGACCTCAAATAGCCCGGCCTTTTTAGGGTTAAGTTATCATTGTGGGTATTCAATTATGTCAATTATTTTTGTGCGTGTAATGTTGTGTGCAAATGTAGAACAAAAAGTTCGAGCTTGTACATCGTTGATTGATCTGCTATTTTTGTAACATGTTTTTGTTCAAAGACGAAATTTTACGATTAAAAAAATAAATAAATCTCTCTTAATATCTTTAAAAAATTAAAAATATAGCGACCAAGCCCAAACGTCCTTTCAGCATCACATTATTCTTGGAGTATTAACCCTTTGTACCCCCTTTGTATGCCTTCAGTTTGAACGCTGTGTGACACATTGGTCAGTTATAACGATGAATAGGGGTTTCCTTAAATGTTGTTCTTATCTTTCAATTTGTATTGATCAGTATCAAATGATAAATATCAAACACATTCGAAAATTGTATGTACATTCGTAATCACGACTTCTTCCTCTTAAAAATAATAATAAGCATAAATAATGCACTGTGTCTTGTGTGAGTCATCACACATTTTCTAATTGAAATTTAAGGGTTAAAGTGAACCTATAGCATTTCAAACAAAATGGCTTCACATCAAGTTGTGATGAAACAAAATTGGCACATAAAGACTTCATTTATAGTGCGCAAAGCCGCAGACTATACCTGACCATGGTTACTGAACATGCTGAAAGGTGCACCTGTAAAGTGTCTAACTCCACCAAAATTACTTTGAGCTTCCACATTTCTCTTCTACCGTGTTGTTTACCTTATGGTAAGAGAAGAATTTAAAAAAGGGGTTAGATCTTTTCAAATGCCCCTTTAGTATAAAGATATCTATCATTGATAATCATACAGCTCAAGAGCGTCTACAGACGGTCATAAACGTCATAAGCGTCACTGTAATTAGTTGTAAAACTGCTGACGCAAATTTTTTTTTTTTTTTTTTTTTTTTTTACCAGGAATTCAGGAAAGCAGTGTTATTTTTCATTGAAACTTTCACACAACATTCAGACATATATTACATATTACAATGATTTTGGTATAGGATTGAAGTCTCAAATGTCATTTGGGGCAATATCTGACACTTTACAGGTGCAGCTTTAATCTTTGTGTTTCTATAGCGCAGAATTTCCCTTCCGATCCTTGCGTAAGTAAGTTCCTGTGACCGGATTTATTGGTCCGTCAATGCTTCCAGGTCGAGAAAAGTGACTACTTGTAATCGAATGCGGTATATAGGACAATAGAATAACTATATTGACCCCAATTGCTAGTATGTGTTTTAATTATGTTATGTTCCAGACTTCCAGTTGTTTCACTGTCGCCTTCCAGTACAAATACGGTATTGATACTCTGTATTGTATTACGGCGTCCTCAAGTATTTACGGCCTTTACTTTCAATTTTACCAGTCGTAAGATCATTGTGACCCCGTTAAAGGGATCTAGTAACTTTGTTGGCAAGTGCAAAAAGTGATGAGTGATTAATAAAATGTGTATTGGTGTGATCTGATATGTCCACAAAGTAATGTGTGAACATTTAACGTTGATAGGATGTTATTTGGCTGAGATTTGAGCAAAAGTGCGAAGTGATATTCACTAAGTCATTGTACTTACTTTGTACACGGCATGAAATTATCCCGTAGACAATTTCATATCTGAACACTTCAATCGTAAATATATTTTGAACGAAATGGAAATTTGAAAAACCGAAACCTGTCCCGTGCTTTTATTGTTAATGTGAATAGGTATGAGAGAACCACTATAGTTCCAAGTAAGTTTTTAGGATTTGGACAATGTTACTTAGCCCCTTTAAATGTTTTGATAAACATTTATTTGTTTTATTGCTGCCAGTTTCAATACTGTCCACTTCAAGTATACACTGTAGAAAACAATTTTTAAAAATGTATATATATACATGTAAATACAAACAAAAAAGAATGTCTTTGCAATGGGTCGTTATTAATCAATAGACCGCTTCTGTAATGTATGCAAATAATATGCGTATGACGTCAGACTCCCCGTTGGCAAGCTTAACAATAGTAACTAGGTCCGGCAAGCTAAGTTTGCCGGAGTGTTTCGCGGCCGAGCTCTGAAGGGGCATGTAACGTAAAAATAGTAAATCCACTTCTTTTTTCTACGAAGAGTTAATAACACTTTATTTTTTATAAAGAATTGACTATGTAATAAACATTCTGTGATTCATGGTGCATCTAAACCATGACAACTAGTTTGTAGCAACGTGGTTCAATCGGGGTTCAATCCACCTAGTAATAAGACAGCGTAGATATACCGGTAGTTGATTATACTACCCACTCTTTTACACAAGTCACCCCGCCCCCGCATGCAGCGACCACGTACGTCCAGGTAATACAACATGATTAATGGTGATGTAGGAGGAATTTCAATGAAAAAAACAACCCTCTTTGAAGAACGCATTAAAGGGGACCACCATGCAAAGAACAACACATTAGTATATGTTTTGGTACCGTTTTGTGATATCAAATAGATACCTAACATTTTGCAAAGGGTTGTGTAATTCATAAACAAAGCAATTAATTTCCACCACTTATGGAACCACTGCTATTTCCTGGTTCCATACGGGCCAACCATTTGCGAGTGCGCCAATGCTATATTCACGCGCACGTTTGTAAACAATAGATTCCCGGGCGATTCGTTCGCTCTGCATACATTGCAATTCACCGCACACATAGCAGTCTGCGTAATTCAGACCGCATGAACGCATGATAGAATGGTGATGCGTTTCCAATAATATTTGTTTTCTTTATGGAAACATATTTTTGTGAACTTGTTGATGGAATGGAATACTAAAGATGTTACCTTTCTTTAATAAGAATATTATTTTTGGGTGGTGGTATACCCTTTAATATTTGTTCTAATCGTGTTTACCAGATATTAGAAATACATAAATACTAACAACGTTATATTTATATCTCATTATCATAATCATATAACGGGTACAAATTGAAACCCGCCCCCGCATAAATCACTTCGATATAATCTACAATAGTTTCATGATGCAGCAGAATTTTCGACCCTGTAAAAGAAAACAAAAACGTATCCTCTATAACATGTTTAAAGAATTATTTCATTATGGTATCGTTGCTTTTACCAGGCAATACAAACATATAAACAACGCTAATGATAATTGTTAACAAATTGAACAAAATATTCATTTTTACTGAAACGAAAGTAGGATTGATCGAAACGTATAGGTCACATTAATGAATTATAATGATTGATACTGTTTCCAATATAAGTATACATTATGGGCGTATATGGAAAATTTCATTTCGAGGGGGTCGCGTACGATTGGGGTCTGCATGTCATGTCATTAGCAAAAATTATGAATTTTGCCCCCCAAATAGACTTATTTTGACACAAAGTAACCTGTATTCAATTATCTGATTATGATATGAATGTTTTGCCCAAATATGTAAGGGTTTTTTCCGAATATGAAGGTGTTTTCACATCTTTGGAGGAGGGGGAGGGGGCGGGGCAGCCATCAAGCCCGCCTTATATGCCTCGTCCATTATATCCGCTGGCCCGGGACCACTACAAATTAATTTCGGGCCACCAACTGCTCTCCTGCCAAATTGTCTTCTCCCCATGCACAAGGCAGTAAATGTTTAATGTTTTTCTTTGTTTTTATAGATAACCAATTTGTTTTCGGGGCCACCAAAATTGGAAAAAGTCTCAATATTATTGTAATTGCACATCTGGGCATAGGAAAACGATAACAATATTTCAATTGTAAACGATAGTGTACTTTTTAACATATAAAAGATAATGTATTCACATCCTTTCAAGTTTTCGTTTCGATATCACGATTTGGGAATCCCAACTAATTGTGCACAATTATTTCCCAATAACGCGATGCGAGAACTAACCTGGGAATTATTATTTCGTCATAATTGTTATCTAATAAAAAGATTATGAATGTCTAATAAAGAAAAAAAATATATGTATGGAGTTTTAGACGGAAACCTCACTGTTCCTATATTCATGTAATAAACATGTGCATGCATGAATGTGATCATCAGTGGCGTAGCGAGGAGTGGGGGGGGGGGGGGGGGGTTACAGGGGGTACGGGGCTCAGTGCCCACTCTTTTAATTTTGTTTTATTTTGTGGCAATTAGGAGTTGCTTGTTAGCCGGTTGTAGTGGGTATATTTTGCTTTTTATTGTTGGAACTCCCCCCCCCCCCCCCCCCCCCACCCCTATACCTAACATATAATTTCTGGCTACGCCACTGGTTATCTAAGCACAATAATAATCATGAGTATTTTGTTTACGTTACATAAAAACTACAATATGTTTATTGAGAAGGATATTAAATTTGTTGATTTATATAATTACATTCATTAACCAGTGGCGGAAGGCCGGGGTATATAGGGCTTCATCAATCACTATTATTTCAATAGTCTTCTTTTTGTTAGTACATACTTTATAGGCCTAGTATTAATGACATAGTTGTCAGGAAAAACATCGTATACGTACCTTGACAGATTAAAGGCGGTATATGGGCACGGTCAGTCTTATCCTTTCGTTGTCTTCAGTGAATCAGCATCGTTATTCTGATGAATATACTGAACAATCACCTAGGCACCTGCACTAATTAACGGTGGTATTCACTCGCGCACGTTGTCATCCAAAATGCTCCACGGGGAGTTTTAAAATGTGCATATAGATTGATGGGCCTATTTATAATGTTCACCACTAGCTACAATGGTGGTTCCATGTCGCTCGCTTGAATTGTATAAACCTAAAATTAATTATGTTCACTGGGCACATAATGTTACATCGCACTTGAATGTTATATATAAAATTACTGGTCGATCGCTCTCTTCCAAAATGCTCCAAGGGAAGTTTGACGATACTCTCCTTTTGGCCACCAACTATTAATAACTCAATATAAATCACAAAAAAACTATAAATAATGTCTAAGTATATCCTTCGCCAGACAAATGAATTGTGATGTTTTTAACCGGCTAGCTTCCGACCTGCTGCTACTGATATCTCTAGACTATACTGAGACAAACATCATATTTTGATATATCCAGGGCAATTTAAAGTCCACAGACATGGAACTTCCCTGATTATGAGCTGCAAGTCGTGACACGTTGCCCGCTAGAGAACTTTTTTTATTGATAAATTGTCATACATCTATATGACGCATCATTATTACAATCAAATACATAAACAAAACAACGGGGAAGATCAAAATAAGTGGGCGGATACTAACTAACTCCGTTTAGCTGTGTACTGCACTGTGCATCCGAATTTTATTTCACGTCCGAACAAGTCACATTTGAGCTCAGAGCCTCAGTATATGAAGCTATTTTTGCGTTCCTTTCTGTTACGTTTCGCACGCACAGAATGTAAAGGAAATGTGCAGATTCATATTCTATACTTTTAGCGATTTAGATACTTCATTATATATTCATAATTATGAAAAATAAACATGAATAGCTTAGGATTGAGCCAGGTAACCAAGACCATTATTATGACGTCACCACCAGCTGTGCATAATAATAAGGGCCATTTAATGATGCAGAGCGCATGCTCAGTATTACGACATCAACAACAATGGCGGCGAACAGAGAAGAAATACTTGCAAATTTCCAGGTATGATATCATTGTTTTCTACCAATATTTCTTTACATTTTGAGAGCCATCTATGTTGAATAGAATGTGCATCATACACTGACTTATGGGTGTTTTTAAATTCACTCCACATTGTTTCATTGAGAAGTTATGATGTTATACACCGTGTCAAACATAAAATCACACGATCACGATATCGCCACAACACACTGCACTGCGTTGTGCATGCATTTCCATTGGCATGCCACGGCAGCACAGCCACAGCGCTGCAAAATGCACAGCACACGACACGGTCACAAGACAGTCACCATCACGAAGATCACAGCTCAGTCACGCACACAGTCGCAGTGACACAAATGTCACATCTTTCAATGTAACATAAGTCATAACTTGAGAAGTTGAGTGGCATAATAACATATCTGGGTTATCCTGCATTGCATTATTTGTTATTGTAACTTTAATTTGTGTCGATTGTCGGAACTCAGAATAGTCCTGAATGAATATCGCCTGGATTAGAAAATTAAAATAAAAACGCAACATTGACATTGTGACATGAAAAACTATTGCTAATTCAATTGAGTAATTCATGCATATTTTTGTTATTTCATTGGCCCTTGGCCTGGGTTGACTGGTTGTGAATTGTGCTGAAAACAAAAATGGGTATCCTGCACTTTAGGGCATTATCGTGAAATAAGGCTCCGGGGGACAGTTCGAACCGGACACCTTCCTACCAGCTGACAAGTCAAATTGCGGCCGATATGATCTATTGCGCGTCGCGTGTCTGCTTCCACAAACTAACAAATATTACATTTCGAGAATATTGGGTTTATTTCGTCAGAACGACAATTCGTAACATTTTCCATTCCTAATCTCCTCTGACGAAATAAACCCAAATAATTATAAGATTGGGTTTATTTCGTCAGAATAATACATCAAAGAACCGTCCAAACAAAATAAACTGCTTCAAGTAATTATGAAAGTCAATGTTCAACTCTCTTTACTTACTCTAGATCGACAAATCTATCGCTTTCATGGCCTTTTTGACATTATTATTGTTATTTTCACTGTCGGCATTCTAGCGATAGACGCGACCGATACGCGGTGCCTTAAGAGGCAAGAACACCGTAGCTCTACAGTAAAAGTTACTTACGGAAAATCATTTTTTTTTGCACATAAAACACAACATATTTAGTATTTTGAGCGACATTTGTAGCCCTATCAATACATTTAGGGCTGTTATAATACTTTAACTCACCGATCTCGTGTGTCACTATACATGTCATTCTATAATTACGGCGAATTGTGAGATTTTCCACAATTTTCCATCACTCTTCGTCGGTCTTTCGCCGTTCAAACTGCCGTTATCGTACACAGATGCAATAATTACGGTATCGCTAGCGTGCACACAAAAAAAAAAAAAAAAAAAAAACGACGCAAAATTTAAATGAGTTATTTGA
Organism: Echinarachnius parma; assembly: GCA_037951105.1. Classification (NCBI taxonomy): domain Eukaryota; kingdom Metazoa; phylum Echinodermata; class Echinoidea; order Clypeasteroida; family Echinarachniidae; genus Echinarachnius; species Echinarachnius parma. Next base: position 245,585 of record JBAMJV010001284.1, on the reverse strand, counting down.
CTTGACAAACTGTTACCGCTACATTTTTAGCAAATAATTGTGGGCCAGTGATTCCAATAATTATTCGGTAGCGGTAACAGTTTGTCAAGTCAAATAACTCATTTAAATTTTGCGTCGTTTTTTTTTTTTTTTTTTTTGTGTGCACGCTAGCGATACCGTAATTATTGCATCTGTGTACGATAACGGCAGTTTGAACGGCGAAAGACCGACGAAGAGTGATGGAAAATTGTGGAAAATCTCACAATTCGCCGTAATTATAGAATGACATGTATAGTGACACACGAGATCGGTGAGTTAAAGTATTATAACAGCCCTAAATGTATTGATAGGGCTACAAATGTCGCTCAAAATACTAAATATGTTGTGTTTTATGTGCAAAAAAAAATGATTTTCCGTAAGTAACTTTTACTGTAGAGCTACGGTGTTCTTGCCTCTTAAGGCACCGCGTATCGGTCGCGTCTATCGCTAGAATGCCGACAGTGAAAATAACAATAATAATGTCAAAAAGGCCATGAAAGCGATAAATTTGTCGATCTATACTTACTCGTGAAATAAGGCTCCGACCTGTACAAACCTATGGAGCGCCTTCCATAGAGTGTACATGGCGGAGCCTATATTCACGAGTAAGTAAAGAGAGTTGAACTTCGCCAACTCTCTTTACTAACTCGTGAAATCAATGAATTCTAAACTCCTCTGACGAAATGAACCCAAATATTTATGAGATTGGGTTTATTTCGTCAGAATAATAACATCTAAGAACCGTCCAGACGAAATAAACTGCATCAAGTAATTATGAAAATCAATGTTCAACTCTCTTTACTTACTCGTGAATGAAGGCTCCGCCCTGTACAACTCTATGGAAGGCGCTCCATAGGTTTATACAGGGCGGAGCCTAATTTCACGAGTAAGTAAAGAGAGTTGGCGAAGTTCAACTCTCTTTACTTACTCGTGAATATAGGCTCCGCCATGTACAACTCTATGGAAGGCGCTACATAGGTTTGTACAGGGCGGAGCCTAATTTCACGAGTAAGTAAAAGAGAGTTGAATTATTGAACTGTCTAAATATTATACAGTTTTTGGTTTTACTACTGATTTGTGGAAGCGATTTATGTGTTTTTGATTGCGATTACAAAATTTGCAATTATATGTCTCTTGTGATACTCGTCCGCATCCGTGATTATTGTTTCTATGGGAAAACGCGTGGTGGAAAGAAAACCCAAGAAATCCCCGCTTTCAGGCGAGTTTCGCAGCGTAAACAAAGGAAATCTATTCAAGATTAGTAGACCGAGAAATCCATCGAAATTGCCGTAAGTTTGGTGCTGTAAAAATTGGAGTCCCCAGGTGACTAAACCACGATATAGCCCACTTTAGGCCAGGGGGATATATTATTTTTGGTTGCTAATTTCAACCCTAACCCTAACCCTAAATTTGGTGGCTATATATTATTAGATTTGGTGGCTATAGGTCAGATTTAGTGGCTATATGTCAGATTTGGGGGCTATGGTCCGATTTAGTGGCTTTTATTGGCTATGGTTAGATTAGTGGCTATGGGTCTATGGGCAGTATGAAAATTGAAGTTAGCAACCAAAAATAATATATCACCCTAAAGTGCAGGATTACCCAAAAATGAAATCAAACCTAACTACAGTCTACATGTATGTATCACTATCATGTATGCAGTTGTTAGTTTACATATGTACAGTTTTACTTTTGACAGAGTTGTACGTTTGATAATGAAAGTGTGTATGGACGAGTATTGATATTTTGTGCGTATTCAGCCATCGGCATGAGAAGACGGCAACACATAATTACCAACTTCATACCAAAGAGCAATCATCTAAAATTAGCAAACAAAAATGAAAATCTATTTCTGAAGAAATACTATCTTTTTGTGGTCTTTTTCTTAAATCACAAGTTTGGTGTCAGAACAAAGATATGGAGGAGGAAGAATCTGCAAATTAAATTCATCAATCTATCCTTCGAAGTCAGATTCAGATTGCACAATCTTCCTAAAAAGCTTCACAACAGTGCGCGTATTAAATTAATAATGCATTCATTAGTGCTCAACTTCACGCTGCAATTGAAATGCATGTTAAAGTTTGCTAAGTACACTGGTCACTGTGATACGTCTTATTATCAATGTAATGACAGATTCGTCAGAAAATGTAGAACTATATTGTAACTTTCCATGCGCAAGATGCAGTGGGTCCTGATTCTCCTGAACCTAAATATAATATCTTCTTACTTCAGCCGAAGATAGACCCCAACTATTCCTAAAGGCCAAACCTGTGTGAACACTGAACTCAAAGGCCCGTATTCACAAAGGAGGTTTGTACAAACCCCGGTTCAAACCGCGGTTTACATCTATGGAATGCCAATTGTAAACTGATGGAGAGAGAATGTAAATTCCTTACTTGTTAACAATGTTGATGGTACACATTCCCTCTCCATCAGTTTACAATTGGCATTCCATAGATGTAAACCGCGGTTTGAACCGGGGTTTGTACAAACCTCCTTTGTGAATACGGGCCATTAGGTCTGACTGATTATGGATTTTGTAGGTATCAGGGCCCATATTCACAAAACCACACCAACTCTACTTTCCAACATGTGTCACATCTACCTGCAGGTAAATGGTCAGGTAAGGACCATTTGGGTCATTCCACGGGGTTGGGGCAATTTTTGTGACATACCAGAAGTGAGAAACTGTGTCTCCTATCAACTGTAACAATGTTTGCTCAAATTGAGTTTTGCATACAAAGCATAGCCAACTCTCTTCAGAAGTACTCAAGCTTCATGGTGAATCAATATTATGGACACAAAATTTATGTAATGTTATATGAGTATGATGTCCATGTAACGGTGGTACAAAGAGAAATGTGTATTAAGCAAAGATTTTGAAGAAAAGCAACTGAAACAGGAACGATTCTGGTAGGGCACTACTATATAATATTCATCGCATAAAAATCTTCACCAGATGATTACATCTTCCATGTGTAGTAGAAGATCTCATACCACCGTTACATGGACATCGTCATATTTTTTGCCCCAACCCCATGGAATGACCCATTTACTCCACATTAAATACTCCTCTTCAGACTTCAATTCAAATGTTTTCACTTATGACTTACTTTTCAGGCATGCACAGGAATTGAAAACTTTGAGGAGTGCCTAGCCCACCTGGAGCAGAATGACTGGAATCTAACGGGGGCCATCAATTCGGTGTTGGGAGCCCAGGGAGACTCGAATCAAGATGAGGGTGGCACGGGCAGAGTGGGTTCATTTCAAGAACCGACTATAGAACCAATAGGGTAGGTATTGTATATTATAGGTACATTATATCCACAGGTACAGTGTATCTCCCTCTGTAACTTGCCGATTGGTCTACAGCCATTTGGTCTACTAGAAAATTATACATTTGGGGGCTTATGATTATAATTAGGGATTATGATTAGGGTTAGGGGTGTGGATTAGGGTTAGGGTTAGGTTTTGTGTTAAGGATCGTGTTTGGAGCTGGGGAAATTGGAGATTAAATGCATCAGGTAGTAGACCAACTGAGTTGTAGACCAACTGAGTATATAGACTAAGCGAACATAAACCTCTCCCTTGACCTTTCTTTGGAGGTGGTCAAAATGACACATACATTGGAAGGCCCCGTTGCAGAAAGAGTCGGAATCAATTTCAAAGTTGCAATTAATTGTGAGTCAGAAAAAAGGCATATTTTAAACCAATCAGATTTGTGCATTTAGTCACATGTTCTGACTTTGCAATTAATCACAACCTTACCAATCCATTGCAACTCTTTCTGCACAACGGGCCCCAGATAGGCTCCCAGACTCCCACCATAGGCTTGTGCTTTGTAGATATTAATTTGTTGGTGGTCATTACAAGAGTTTCTAGTGGCCAAATTCAATTTCTGGTGGCGTTTGGCACTCGGACACCTTTCAGGGCAAGCCTGTGGTAGGGGAACTTGGCCGAACTATTGAATTTGGCCACCTGCATTCCAACGTACTGCTGTTTGTTGACAACAACATTTAGGTTGAATATGATTAGTTTTATGTTAGGGATATAATTTTGCGTCAGTTCTGAGAGCATGTCACATGATTCATGCTTTCAGTTGTACTCAGCAATACAGTTCAATGGGCACATTATTTGTCAAGCGTGGGGGTGCATGCTACAATGCAGATTACCATCTTGAACTAGGCTAATTTGTGTGCATTGCATAACACAGCCAGTGTGTATTATGCACTGTGCACAAGGTGTTCGCAAGATGGCACCGCACATCAGATTTACAAATCCATTATAACACCTTAAATTACTGTACTCCATGTAGTGTATTCTTCATTACATGGTACTGAGTGTTAAATATCTCACTCTCCCTTTTTATAGACCCACTGTAAGGCCTGTTGGGGACTCCACAGTGCAGCCGACATTCTCGAGCAATTCTGGACCACTATTCTCGGACAATGCCGGACCGTCGATATCAGCCTTTTCCGTGCCGAGGCAACGTCTGCGCTTCGTCCACTTCCACATAACATACAGGGGAGAGGTTATCAACATCTCACTGACAGATGAACATGCAGTCGGTAAGTCAGTGCTAAAAATTAACACAGGCCTGCTGGCCCTGGGCCACTAAAAATTAGCTTAGGGCCACCAAAATTCCATCAGTGCCGAATTATAGTTGCTCAAATGGGCAACCAAATGTGTTTTTCTTCGTTTAGGGCCACCACATTCAGGTATCCGGCCACTAACATTTGTAAGATTATGTTTTAGTGCTGGATAACCAAGGTCGAAGGGTATAGGAAACTGACACCAAAAAATGATATTCTTATAAATGAAAGGATTTTTTAAAAGTTTTTGTTGTTCTTTCCACCAACATGTTTGTAAAAAAAAAAGGTTTCCAGACAAATTCTATATTTTGAAAACTTATCACCGTACTTAATTATGTGTTCATGGGTCATGGGTGCCAGTCCAACATGGCCAGATAACCATGGTCGGACGGTCCAATTTTGTATTCTGTATTTTTAATATCTCTCTGTTTGTCCATGTTTTTTTGCAGATCACTTGAAAGATCTCCTGTCAAAGCGACTGAATGTCCCCAAGGCAGAACTGTACCTGACAGGATGGAACGAGCCCACGCCATCACCAGGTGATGAGGTACGTAAAGCAGGGCTTCACACTTACCTTTTTTGTCAGTGGCGCGGTTGGGCCAGTTAAATAATTTCTTCCCCTTTTCTGGTGGCCCGAAAGAAAGATTTACTGGCCCGAAAATTTAAGTTCATGAGTGAACTTTTTACTAAAATATCACTCTTTGCTGATCAAACCTGTGATTATAGATGAAGCATGACATGGAAGAAAACAAGATTTTTCTAATTTTGTCAATGTCGGGTTGAAAATGTGCTTGGCCGATCGGGCCACCAAAATATGACTTTTATGCAATTTTGCTGGCCCGAAGTGCAATTTCACTGGCCCCGGGCCAGTGCGAGTGTCGAGCCCTGCGTAAAGTCAAACCTACTTTAGCATTAAAGACCACTAATCTTGACTCCCTAGAAAGCAGTTTGCATGTAAATGGTGATGATGATTACTAGTGCTTATAAATCCAGCTAATCTAGATACCCTATGGAGCAAGTAAATGAACCTGTCTTTAAAGACTACCTGCTTAAAAAGACCACTTAGGCCAAAAAAAAAAATTTGTTTGATTGGCGTAACGGGCAACCAAAAATTAGGGTAGGTCGGTCGGGATTTTTTTTTTTTTTTTTTATACTTTTTTTTAATATGCAGATATGCATGCTGGCCCTGGCCGGCGGCATAAACATTGTACATGCATGCGCTGCATAGGTACCGCGGGGTATTCGTACGGTACATTGCATGTACTGTATTCGCGCCTTCATTGCCTCGCGGGGAAAAAGCGATATCGCAACACTTCCGGGTTTTTAGTGCAGCAAATAAATCGATCGCAAATGCAGCGCGATACTCAGGCGATAGCAATTTTTTCGCTTCGATATACACAACGATACATAACGATATTGATCGCAATCGGCAAAAACATCTAGGGTCGGCGGTATTTTTAGGGACGGGCGGGTTACGCCAATTCAACAATTTATTTTTTATGGCCTTATCTTGATTCCCTAGAAAGCAGTTTGCATGTAAATGGTGATGATGATTACTAGTGCTTATAAATCCCACTAATCTAGATACCCTACATGTAGTTGAAGCAAGTAAATGGACCTGTCTTCAAAGACCACTATTCTTGACTCCTGTGAAGCAGTTTGTATGTAAATGGTGATCACCTGCCTATAAAACCCACTAATCTAGATAACCTAGTTGAAGCAAGTAAATGGACCTGTCTTCAAAGACCACCTTTTGTCACTCCCTATGAAGCAGTTTGCATGTAAATTGACCTGTCTTTAAAAACCACCTGCTTATGAAGACCACTTTTTTCTGTTTCCTTGGGTGCCCTTTGTAGTCAGGTTTCACCGTAAACAGAAGTTTGCTCCCATTTATGAAGATGATACATGAATGATATTGCAACGATAGAGGGTGCTACATTACTTAATTCAACCACTTGCCCCTTTTGGCAAGGTTGAACAGTACTTCCTTGAATTAAAATTTCACCTGCCCAAAATAAGATCTAGTTTTTGTAGTTTTTGTAGGTTTCTAGGTTTTGTTGCCCTATTAGGGATGCGATGTCTCTTGGCATTGTGAAATTAATGGTGTGAATCTGACCTGTTGCAACAAGTAGTTATTTGCATTACCTCTGCTTTTACTTCGTTCAAATACATGGGGACTCTGGGCAATTGAACCTCCAAAGTGTCAATGAAAGCTGTCCTAAATTTACATCTTGAATATATGTGTTCTTCAGTGAAAAAAAATACATGGGGTCTCAGGGCAAAATCGCCCCCGAAATGCCAAAAAGAGCCCCCGAAAAAATCATAAAAGAGCCCCCATAAATTTGCATAGCGTTCAATGCAAAACAAATTTTAAAGTGTTACTTTCATGCAGGCGAGCTTGAAAAGCAGCCCACAAAAGATAAATATTAATTTTTTCCCCGGTGTTCTGACAAGGTCTTTTTCTTCTCTCTTACCTAGGTATCCCTCTCGAGTTTACACTTACCGTCCGAAGTCAATTTAACCCTGAGCGTACCGACCATAGCTGCGGGAGAAGAATCAACCAGTAGAACATGTCCACGAGCGCCTAATGGAGAGGAGTAAGTTTCCGTAAACTTTGTAACTTTAATGGTTTTAATAATACTCCTGTCTAGTAGAGCCTATCTAAGGACGTCGAATGGAGAAAGTAAGTGTGTATAACTGTTTTTGGACAGATCCACGTGTCTAGTGTCTAGGCAATTATTTTTTATTATTTTGTATCAAGTCAGTTTCACCGACAGTAGTTGCAAGAGAGGATGCAACAAGTCAAACCTTAACAAGAGCACCTAATAAATTTAGAGGAGGAGGAGTAAGTTGATTGAATTTGTGCAGTTATAATCCTTTTAGAAGATAGAAATATGTCGGGCTAGGTGTATCTACCATTACACCGTCGTGGTTCACATAGTTTGGAGAAAACAACAACAAGAAGGAAACGACCGTGAGAGGAAGACCTGTGTACATTGGTGAACTTCCTCTCCTGTGCAACTGACATCCGAGCTCTTCAACATGCCTACATGTGCGTAGGAACATAGTCACGTAGGAAAGCTGAACATGTCAAGCGGAAGATAACTGAAGTATCAGATAACTAGGAAGGTAATGATACAGTGCCCATAGCTTTTAACAGTCAGACCTGACTTAGTGGCCACCTGTCTATAGCAACCAAATTTCTCGTGGTAGTCAAGTTTATCTATAGCAGCTAACCTGCCTATAGTGGCCACCAAAAGTAATCCCCTGCGGGGAAAAGTGGATGGTTAGGTTCAACTGTATTATGTTTCTCTTGGATAGGGTAATGTGACACACTTTCAATCAAACTGTAATAGCCAAGATTTCTTTTGTAGACCACCAAAATCACCCTTTTATCTCTCCTGATATTGCCCATTTGCATAAGGCAATGATTGGTAGTAGTGGCAACAGCCTGGACAGTCAATCCCGATTTACCAGGCCATTATTTTCTGGCCAGCTGACAAGACAAACATAATTATGGGTCATGCACGTGTATGATTGAGCAGTTTATAACCTTTATTAAGAGGGCTGCATCTGCGAGACCATCTTTTATGCTCTTGATTTATTGAACGTATCTCCACTTTGTTATTCTGCTTCATATTCTGACTAGTCTATCATTCTCAGACCGTCTGATGAGACAAATGGAGCTAGTAATCACACATAGATGGCAGAGCACTTTATAACATGTAATATTGAAGAAGCCTGGAAGGCCATCTCTCATGCTCCTTGTGGTATGAATGCATTGAAAGAACAAACTAGAGTACAATTCAAAGATAGAGTTAACTCACAAGGAATATATAATTAAAAGAAAAATGACAATAATAAAGTATCCCTTTTTTTCTGTGTTTTATTTGTTTACTTACTTAGACCATCATTCTCAGATCGTCTGATGAGACACACAGAGCTGGTGATCACACACACAGACGATGGAGGAGTTTACAACCTGCGATACGAGGGCTGCAAAACCATCCTCGACGTCAAACAGGGCATCTATGCACTGACCAATGTCCAGCCAAGGCACCAAGAGTGGATGGGGTGGCCTGACGATACAGACACTGTAAGTAGAGTAAACATTCACAAAATAATTACGATGGGGTACAAGTAAAATGTATTAATTAACATTATTTCAGAGACATTTTGGAAAACATCCTTCAGTACGAAAGCTGCAAAAATAATACAGGCCGTTAAACAGGGGGGGGGGGGGGGGGGGGGTGCGCACAGACCACTGTATTGTTAAAAACAAATATTAAAATATAAATAATGCCTCTTTACATCATCAGATGACACTTGAAAACCAAATAGTACTTATGATGTGTACCTTTTATGCAGTACTTTTTATCACATCCTTTCTTTGTATTTTTTTCAGCTCACAATAGCAGCATCAGGTACAGACTTCCCCCGCCACTTCCTCTCCTTCAAGAGAATACCAGAAGCACAACAGCAGACCAATAACAGGTCACAGGTAAAAATAAATGCACGGATGTTTTTTTCTATCCATAAAAATCAGTTTAAATATTTGGAAATGAGTATACTGATTTTCCACTCAGAGAGGACAAAATGCACATTCCAATGCACTTTCCAATCTATCCTGAAAATCAGTGAAACATATTGGAAAATAAGTAACCTGTTTTGTTTTGCTTTCTTTTTTATCAGAGAAGTGAAAATGTTGCAAACTTGAGGCAGCAAATCAATGAATTACAGTATTCAATTTAATTGAAGCGTAATGTTTGTAATATTTTGTAGGTATTCTAAAAGTTGAATATTCCGATAGGTGAAAAAGTTTAGATGGATTGATAGTTATGTCTTAGGAAGATGATGATGGTATTAATGAACTTACATAAATTAAATTGAAGCGTAATGTTTGTAATATTTTGTAGGTATTCTAAAAAGTTAAATATTCTGATAGGTGAAAAAGTTTAGATGGATTGATAGTTATGTCTTATGAAGATGATGATGGTATTAATGAACTTACATAGAATATGAGCCACGACCATGTATTTTCAACATACAATAACTGGACATGAAAAACCAGAATAAAAGTTTTGCTTTACATTGTGATAGTGACAATGTTTGAAATTAACTGTTTTGTCTTGTGGCCCAGAAGGGCATCTAAAAACAAGATATTTCAAATTCTAAGAATTAAAGACCTGTTAAGACATGTTAAAACCTGAATGTGTTGGCTCCAAACAAAGAAAGACATTACAGATTATGTTTTACTTGGCTGCCTTGTGCTAATTTCAAGTATTGTCTTTCATGTCATTTTAGGATATGGCCAGTGCGAATCATGACAGTAGTGACAGTGATGAGTTTGAAGACGCACACGACATCATGGATCTGGAGGACAACGCCATGTTTGGAATGGAGAGCTCTTCGCACAGATTTGCAGCGTTATGTAAGTATTCCATTGGATTTCATACATTTGAACTTTTATGTTATTAGTATTTATGGTTTCTATTTTAGTTACTAATTTTTTCTGAACTCTGCAACTCCACCTACTGAGCTATAAGGTAGCAGTGAGAATCAATTTTAATTGAATAAAGCAATCATTGTCGTCGTCATCGTCATCTTCTTAATTTTCATCATCAACATCACCACCATGATCACACCATCACTACACTAACATGTATTATTGGTATCATGGTTATGAATTCATATTGATATTTTTCTTTCATGCAGTACCAGACAATTTTGAGGATGTAACCGAGTCATTAATACACTTCTCGCAAGAGTTTGGTGCGCGCTACGGTAACACCCACCCCAGCTTCTACATGGGCCCTCTGGAGGAAGCCATGAAAGAGGCCTTCAACGTTTCTGCCAAAGATGTGAGTCTGCTCTTCTGAAGTGATCCATTATTAAACTTTATAATGTTTCTCCAAAAGTGATATTTGAGACTTGAATCATATACCAATATATCATTGTAAGATTCTTCTGAATGACGTGTGGCAGTTTTATAGAAACGGATCACTGTTTAATAACCAAGTGAAAACAAGTGAAAATGAATGCCAGATTTTAACGACTACTGCCCATTGATTTCGACTACAAATCAAAAACGATCTTGAATGCACAATTATTGACAGTAACAGTATGTTACTCAGTTTTTTTCTCATGATAATCAAAGATTTGCTTGAGTGCTCTTAACAGCAGTGACAGATTGAATCCTTTTTTTTTTTTTTTTTTACTAAATGTGGGCAAACATACTTTTTGGGGAAAGATATTTTCTTATAAATCTATACATGTTTTTTTTAATTGTATGTTGTTTTTTTCAGATAATAAAATCTTGTTTCAGAAAAAAATTCCTTCAACCATTTCTCACTGTTAAATTAACTCACTGTTTAAGGAACTGTTAATAATATTTTGTATATTTTGTTTTCTTCCTCGACAGAGAAAATTACTAGCCGTCTATGTCCATCACGACAAGAGCGTACAAAGCAACGTCTTCTGTAGCCAACTGCTGTGTGCAGATAGTATAGTCTCGTTTCTCAGCCAGAACTTTGTCACTTGGGCGTGGGACGTAAGCTCACCGAGAAATAGGGAAAGGTAAGAGCAATATCATTCAGAGCTCGACTCTAGCACTTGCCGTATTGCCCGGGGCAAGTAAATATTGTTGTTGGGCTAGTAAAATATCATATATGGCCTAGTTTGGTTGCCCCGATTGGGCAACTAAATTATTGGTCAACTACAGGAGAAATGTGATTGCCTACTTTTAAATCTTATCTAGAAGTAAGTGGGCAGGTCAATTTTCAGTTCGGGTAGGTACAATTCTTGAAGCTATGATTTCACTTGCCCAACCTGGCCAGTAGAGAAAAAGTTTAGTGTGGAGGCTCGTCATTTTTAACAGGTTTTTGTTTAATCCTTTTCTTTCAATATTGGAAAATACAGACAGCAAAATGAGTATGTGGGTATGCAATTATCGTCTTGCATATTTTTGTGTTCATATTCCTACTTCCATATGTTATAACATTCATTATAAGGGGAAAATAGAATATGAAGTTAGAACATAATTAAATCTTATGCAATATTGTAAAGTAAGCAACACTTGAAGTGTTGTTGTTTTTTTGCCACTGGTTGTCTTCTGGTCAGTTTATTACTAAGAAGAGCCTTGAAAGCAATAGAACTTTGTTGAATCATTCTCTGAATTAAGCCATGGAACAATTACAAATGTCTAGCCTTTTGTTTAGAATTATTACAGTAATATACAAGGATACTAGCATCCTAACTAAAAAAAAATACATTAACAAATCTTGTTATTAACTTAGAAATGACTCTGTAAACTTTTATATTTAATGAAAAACAGTAGAGGGCCTAAATACTTGATCCTAGCAGAATCTTCATCGGTGATCAGTTTGCTTCTGAAGAAGATTTTGCTTGTATCGCAAATGTAGGCACTCTAATAATTATAATAATAAATTACATTTATATAGCGCATAATATGAACAAACATTTGTATGCGCTCATTTTATTATACAGGCATTATTTTAGTAGATAAGCAGTTTTCATCGCTTATATATTTAATTAGATAGTATTACTTTTATTTATATCTCAGATTATTACAAGTGTGCACTAGGATATTTGGAAGTGTGACATCAGCCACATAAACAAAAAACATAGTCAGGACAAATTGAATCCGTTCCTGTTCAAATAATCATTAATAAATCATCTTATTCATGTATTTATTTATTTTATATTTGCATCCCTTTACTCAGATTATTACAAGAGTGCACTAGGATATTTGGTAGTGTGACGTCAGCCACGTTAAAGAACCTCCAGCAGGACAAGTTCCCCTTGTTGCTATTAGTGATGAGAGTGCGCTCAAACACAGAAGTCTTCTCAGTTCTTCAGGGTAAGTTCATGAAACCCACCCCCATTCATACATCCTTACAAGGCCCTAACCACTGGGAGATCTAGGTGGTTTAGTGGTTATGAAGCCTGTCTAGTAATCGGGAAGTCAAGGGTTCGATCCCCACCCAAATCCGCTTGTGTTTTTTTCACTGCGGCTTAAAGCGTGCACTTGGTATGTAGTGCCATAATGGTGTTAAACCTATGCAAAAAGGTGGAAAGGATCTTTAATGAAATTAATAATTTGAGAGTTGTCAAGTTATGTGATATATTAACAGCATGCTCATTGACTTTTCTTTTCTTTTGATAAAACTGGGTTTAATTAATTAGCTTTACATATACAATATGTTCTATACTTTCCTCTTTTCAGGTAATGTGTCATTAGATGAACTAATGACCAGTCTAATACATGCAGTAGATGTCTTCACAGAACAAAAAACAGCCGATATTGTTCAAGAGGTAAGTCAAAGTAATTTCAGGGTAATTGGACACAATTCAGTTAAGTTTATTTGGCAAATTAAAAACAGAAGTAGACAATCAATGTACATTTCATAAATCATTGCTGGGACCTCGAGGGAAGCAGCATGTGCTTAACCCTAAAAAGACTGGGGGGGGGGGCTGATTTAGCCCCCCCCCTCCTCTATTTTCGCGATAATTCCGCAACGCGCGCAGATATTGTCGCGCGACTTCATGAGTTTTTTCATTGAAGTCTTGCGCAACTTTTGAGACCAAATTTGCGACGACCGGGTATACCGTTCAAAAGTCACGTGACCTTTTGTAAGTGAACGTCGGGCCGAAAATCGCTAAATTTTGTGATTTGTGTACAAATCCTATGGAAATTGATTTTGTTCCTAGAAAAGACAAAATCTTCATTATTTTTCATTCTAATCACTGCAATCATTTAATTTTGGGCTAAAAATGGTTGAATAATGGTCAATAATTATTTTCATTGAAAAAACAATAAAAAACATAAGTAAAACAAACAAAGAAATACATAAGAAATGCAATTTTCGCATAATTAATTAGCTCTAATTAGCATATTATAATTAGAAAAAAAAATTTAACTATGCAATATTGTATGGCTCATGGACATCTATCACCATGCCAAATTTGGAGTTGATTGGAGTTTCGATTGCCGAGAAAACTACGAAAACTACAAAAAAATACAATTTTCGCATAATTAATTAGCTCTAATTAGCATATTCTAATTTTAAAAAAATGTTCAACTACGCAATATTGTAGAATTTATGGACATCTATCACGTTGCCAAATTTGGAGTCGATCGGAGTTTCGGTTGCCGAGATCTTATGGGGGGGGGGGCCCTTTTAGCCCCCCCCCCCCCCAGTTTTTTCAAGTTTCAAAATAGCCCAGTCTTTTTAGGGTTAAGCATGAGGCCCCAATATAGTAAATTATATATCCGGTTGCAGATTAAATGGAAATGAACATAAAATTAAATTTAAGTTGAATTAAAAATAAGTTTCTATATTCTATTAATAATCTCAACATAACGTTTTTCTTAACTTTTTAGGATGAGAGGAGAGCGTCCGAGATGCTGAGGCTAGAACAGGACGCGGCCTACCATGTATCATTATTAGCAGACAGAGCAAAGGTAATGCCGTAATTCAGAACTTGAAAATCAAATTAAGTTCCTCACTGCACATGGATTAATTTCAAAACAATACATTTGGATGTAAAGTAAGATGAAGGGATAACAAAGTGAATTTCAATGTGTAATTATTCAATAAAAAAGATTACAGAGTTGTAATAGAATCATCAATGTGAGTTGAATTTCAGCCGGTAAAGACCACTAAACTTTGTTTACCTATGAAGCATTTCACATGTAAATCAATGAACCTGTCTGTAAAGACCACCTTTTCTGTCTCCCTTGAGGGGTCTTTAATACATGGGTCTTAAACTGCTCTTCTTTGTATGAGGCAGCACAGCTTCTATGCAACATCGCCCAATTTTCCGCAGCCATTGGATTGTATCTGGGTCCAAGTTATTTAGGTTTGGGTTACCGGATGGATGAAGGATGGGGCACTTGTAAATGATGGGTTCTGATCGTACAGATTTTTGATGTGTCAATAAAGTTTTTTGTTTTGGGGGAATTTCCATCACTATCAAATCTCCATTCACCTGTTGTTTTTTTCATTTTCAGCAAGAGGAGAAGGAGAGGCAGGAGCGGGAGGAAGGGGCGAGAATCATGAAGGAGCAGCAGGAGGAACAGATGAAGCAGGCTGAAGAAGAGGTAAGCGAAAGGAATGAGGCTTTGAGAGGAGGAGATAAGGGAGGAGGAGGGGGATGAGTTGGGGATTAAGGGAGGGAGAGGGGGAGGTAGGGGAGAGAATCATGAAGGAGCAGCGGGAGGAACAGATGAAGCAGGCTGAAGAAGAGGTAAGCGAAAGGAATGAGGCTTTGAGAGGAGGAGACGAGGGATGAGGAGAGAAGGGAGGAGGATGGAGGGATGAGTTGGGGGATTAAGGGATGAGTTGGGGGATTAAGGGAGGGAGAGGAGGAGGAATGGGAGAGGATCATGAAGGAGCAGCAGGAGGAACAGATGAAGCAGGCTGAAGAAGAGGTAAGCGAAAGGAATGAAGCTTTGAGAGGAGGAGATAAGAAAGGAGGATGGGGGATGAGTTGGGAGAAGAGGAGAGGAAATGAAAGAGGCCTTGGAGAAAAAAAAGAGGAAAGGGAGGAGAAGAGGATTGAGGAAGGGAGATGAAGAGGGGAAGAAGGGAGATGGAGAGGGGAAGAAGGAAGGAAAGAATCATGAGGGAACAACGGGAGGAGCAGCAACTTGCTGGGAGTGAGGAGCCTGATAACGATACAAACTTACCCCTCAATATCTTCCAAATTCAATTCCATCAGAGATCCCATTTTGTGTTCCTGATGCATATTCCAACGTTGTTACTATTTTACAATTTTTTTCCAGGCAATCCGGCTGTCTCTTGAACAACAACTGGCTGATGAACCGGACGAGGGCGCGGGTGCGCCCCTCAGCACCCTCAGGATGCGCCTCCCCACCGGCGAGACCCTCACCCGTCGCTTCCTGGCGTCTGAGAAACTCCAGATGCTGATAGTCTTCCTAGGTTCCAAGGGGTACCACAAAGACACCCACAAGGTGCTCACCACGTGGCCAAAGAGAGATGTAAGTTTGAAGCTTTTTCTCTGACTTCTAAAATAGATTGTTATTTGACAAAGTCTTGTTGAAATAAAGTGTAAGCTATACATGAGTCAAGCCTTCCTATGATGCAAAGGGTTCAATCCAGACACTTACGAGGTGCTCATCACATGGCCAAAGAAAGATGTAAATTTGAAGCTATCAGAATTTGAAAACTCATCCCTCTACTACTAAATCATTCTGAAGAAAATTATCATCTATTGTCCAGGAACATTAGGGATGATTATGTCCCATGAAAATAGAACTAGTCTGCTTCTTTAGACTCATGAATAATTGTAGCATTACTTAATACCTTAATTATTAACATTTAGATTAAATATTTTTGCAAAGACTATGGTTGTTGATGGAAATCATGGAACGGATTTCTAGAACCAATCATTTTAAATAATTGCGCTTGTACAAAAATATTTTTACACTTGAAAATAATACTCCTAGTTCAATTATTACATGGTTCGATTTCACTCTTTTTGCCTACAGTTAACTGCATTGGACGGCCATCAAAACCTCCAACAGCTGGGCCTGTGCCCCCAAGAAACTCTATTTGTGGAGGAACGCTAGATGTTCTACATCTCACCTGTAAACATGGAGAACAAGCATTCGCCAGCCATGGAAGAAAAGTCCTACCAAGTTCAGAGCCAACGTTTGATTCGACCAGGTTAACATCCAACACATATTCAAGCCTAGAGCTATCACATGACCCTTCGAGACAGCATGATGATGAGATTATAGCTATTACATGACCAAGTGTATAGCTGTCACATGATGAGTCTACAGCTATCACATGATCTAATCTGCAGCTATCACGTGATCAGATCTGCCGCTATCATGTGATCAAATCTGCAGCTATCACTTGTGACCAAGTGTGGAGCTGTTGCTTATAGATAGCCACCACATGACCAAGTGCAAGACAAAAGGGACCATGCAAAATGTTTTACACATAATTTTTTTTTTCACTCCACCTTTCCTTCACTGAAAGCATTTATATTTGGAAGATGTGATGTTTTAAACACTTTCAGGAAAAAAACTTTACATTTTGAATAGGCCTTGTTCAAGACTTAAGCTTGCCAGACATAGCATCATATTAAAGGAAAGGAGAATAACCTGCAACAGGTTCGCCAAAAAGTGGTTACTAGGGCTGTTTATAGCAAATGTTTGTATCATTTGAATGTAATATGAAACTGGTCTGTTGGTATCCGAATTGCATCGGAGTTGTACGACACATATGCTTGGCTTTCTACAATAGCTTGTTACGTTTACAGCTCAAATGAAATGAAGCTTTTATCTCTTGTCCAATGCATACACACTAATGATGAAAAGTATTTTGTACAGTGTATGAAATGAAAATTTTGATTAATACAATTATATTTATATTTTGTTGGACTGCCATTTTAGACATGCTAGTTAGTAACGCTGGCATAGCCAGGGCATTATTGTTTTTCTGGGTCAAGCAATTATCTCTGCGAAGCTGAATATGAAAAAATAAGAGAGAAAAAAATATTCACAACTTCATTTGTAATAAAAACAAATATCTCCTTCCTACCTTTGGTTGGTAGGCTTGGGGTACATCTAGCGATTAACCTCTGTGGTTCTACCAATGTTACTGAAGTAGTAGACCTTTTGTTTTTTTGTTTGTGCATTGTGCTACTTCATATGCAACCCGTCCTGTTTTTATTTGTTTGATGATTTTGTTACCTCACAATGATGCGCTGCTGTTGAACTCCATGATGTAAAAGTGGTGCAATTGTTTTTTTAGAAACCTCTCAAATAAAAAAAAACTCAATATTCACGCTTAGTGTCCAAAATATATAAGAATACAGCATACATACATTTTTGTATGTAAAGACACAATTAATAATCCAACATTCAAGTGATCCAGTAACTTTGAAATATTTTTCCAATGGTGATATTTGAGACTTCAATCATATATCAATATCATTGTAAGATTCTTGTGAATAATATGTGATATTATCATAGAAAAGGATCAATGTTTACCTGGTGAAAAAAAGAGAAAATTTATGTCAGGTTTTTATCCCTGATCATTTGCACAGTTCGGATACTATAGACGATTGAGTATCCGAATTGGTATACTCTTGACTAGGATCGAAAAGCATTCTGAAACGCTTTTTAATTCAATCTTAAATGTCTCCATAATTAGGAAAACATTTGACTAAATCAAAACTCATTTTATTCTCCTGTTACCATTAGATTAGCCAAACAACAAGGTACAATAGAATTGTGAAAGCTCCAAGTGATTTTTGGTTGAATCTTACAAAGTTAATGGCCCGTATTCACAAAGGAGGTTTGTACAGTCCATGGTCTAAACCCCGGTTTACATCTATGGAATGCCAATTGTAAACTGATGGAGAGAGAATGTAAATTCCTTACTTGTTAACAATGTTGATGGTACACATTCTCTCTCCATCAGTTTACAATTGGCATTCCATAGATGTAAACCGGGGTTTAGACCATGGACTGTACAAACCTCCTTTGTGAATACGGGCCAATGGATCACAAAAAAATGTCTATGACCACCCATGGTACAGTGGTCTTTGTGAGTATTTCTTATACATCCAAATGGTTTTCTAGCATGTATGGTCAAACCTGTCTAAGTTGTCACCTGTTTATAGCAGCCAACCTGCCTATTGTGTCCACCAAACCCTGCCGACGAATGCAGTGTTATGGAACCTGTCTATAGAGGTGACTTTTCTACAGTGGTCACTATATACAGGTTTGACTGCAAGTTAACAAGTCTTTATCAAGAGGTGGTCTTTCTGTATATGTGGTCACTATAATTTATTTTGTTCTGTTCTTTTTTGTAATCATTACAAAAAAAAAGACCCACTTTAATGTATTTTAATCCTTAACTATGGCCTTAACTATTTAAAACATATAGGCCCAAATCCTCATCGGTAGCACAAGTTTATTCTTGGCTTAAAAAAACAGAAGTTACCAGTAACTGGTCTTACCGTTTCACACCTGTAAAATTCCACTAGCCCTTTTATGGTTGTCTTGTTCCAACAGATATTCTCCTTGTGTCTTTTCATTATCCAATCAATCTCTCTAGTTCTGCGTAGGCATCAGAAAAGGGTTACTTGCCATTCCAATGGTAGTACAACCGATCACCAGTAATGAGTTAATCTAGGATGCAATATTACTGGTGACCAGTTATCATACAACTGGAATGAAGACAAAGGGCTAGTCAACTTTCATATGTTTACTATGGTTTATATAAACAGTTACTGGTAATGTCTCTCTTATTTTAGCCTGGACTAGGGTTGTGGCACTGGTGAGAATTTAGGCCATTGTGATTACTGTTCCTATGGTATAAGCTGGGTAAGACTAAAAGTATCTGCCTGTTCAGGACGGATTGATTTTGCTCTAACATGTATTCTCCATAGACTCCAGCTCTGGTATATTCGGGACCAGTCCTGAATGGGCTAACGTATAATATGTGCAAATTTGTGAAGAAAACACATCCTTAAAAGTGCAATGTTGCAAATGAAATAGGTGGTTTGGCCAAGATTAAAACAAACGGGATTGGCTTGTGCCAAAAAAAGGACATGAACTTCGCATTATTTTTATTTTTATGTTTATTTTTTTCTTTGATAACCCTTTCAAGGTAATTTAATAATGATTTATCATGATTTCTCCATAGACTTGAGTATTTTCAAGACCAATCGTGAACGCCATAACTGGGAGGGGGTTAGTAAATGGTTATTGAAATTTACTTTTCAAAGTATTTCATTATTGACAAATATTTTTGCAGCATCTAGTATTTCTAGCAATATATGTTTTGCTTCAAAATATTCCCTTTTCAAGAATTGGGAGGACACCAAGAGATATAAAATAAAACAATTTAAAAACCTGTGAAAAGTACTTATTAACATTTCATAACAACCAGTAAGGAATAAAGGATACACATAATCCCTTGTATTTCTATCTAATATATATTTGAAATTACCATACGCCACTTTCATAGAAGCCAAAAAATGTTGGTGTAGGTAACTTTTTTTTATATTTTTAAACAAATATGTGTTATATCGTGGTGGAAATGACATACTGACAAATTCGTAATGATTTTAAAGTAAATTTTGTGTGTGATTTACTTGCATTTGACAAATTGTTTTTTTGCCAATTTTTAAGAAAAAAGATGTGATGTTGTTGAAAGCAACTAAAGAGTTGTCCCCCTCTTGTTTCCTCTAGCGTTTCTCAACGCCCATTTTGCAACAGTTTATTCTTCGCCCATTTTCATGCATACTGCACATACCCCAATGCTATACAAATTTACAAATAGGATATAATTTGTAATGGGGAATGCTATGCATTGATATAACATAGCATAACATGCTATGCATTGATACTAAATAATGTTTGATATGATTTAAGAAGAAAAGAGATATGATCGATCAAAATTAAGTATCCAAACTTTTTGGATGGGTTTATATTAAACCCATTGAAGATTCGATTGCATATACATGCGTAGTAGGACCTTGGTATATAGACCTGTGATATAACAATACCCTGTTTAATAAAACAAATTGATTTTGACGGAACAAGCTCTTAATATTCATTTGTTATTTCACCCAGATATATCAAGGTAACTTTCATGGCACCAAGCTTATCATTATAACGAGGTCCCACTGTATTATTTAACTCTTCAGGTGCCAGGGATTTTAATGCTCTATGGCATTTGTGTGTATTGTAACTCGCAAAAATGCAACTTGGCACTTAAGGAGTTAATACAACAACATATATTCAGGGTAGCACATTGTTTACAGAGCAAAGCCAAATCTTGCGTGAGTCGCAGAAGTCACTCGTTGAACTCTGTTGCGTATGTAAGCAACTGAGCTTGCAGCATGCGTATAACATGAGGCCTCATTGTGCCCTCTTTCTGAAGTGTCCTAAAGTTTCAATAAAACAGACATTTAATACCTCGTCCACTTTCCCCTGCCCATTTTTTCCAAAAAAATTGTTTTTCGTAGTTAAAGATTTATTTATTTTTTAAATTGTCTCAATTGTTTCAATTTTAATTTGTCAGGATTTTGTGTCTATTGTGGCGTCCTTTATAATTTATGAATTGAATGAAGACACTTTTATGGTTGTTCTAGATCTATTAAGAGTGTCATGAAGTGAAATTTAGTTATTTATATTCTTAGTCTCTTGTAAAAGTCAATGTTTGAATAAAATGCAAAAGTTTTTAATGGTGCCTAAACCAAAATGTATGAATTGTTTTGCTGTTTGATATATACATAGTTTCATTTGATTTGTTCTATATTATTTGGCAGATTGTTAGTGAAGTGTGTGTGTGCGTGCATGTGGGTGTCTGAAATAAAGTTGACATTGTATAATCGCTTACAATTATTGGTACGCATTTTTCTGCAGTGACCCCATTGAATAACTGTTTCGCATTAAAATTTTGAAAGCTTACGTGATTAATTATAATGAGAAAGATTTAGGATGGTAATATTTGTTGTCCCCCCCCCCCCCCCACACACTTACAGATTTTTTTTTTTAAGGAAACCCCCCCCCCCCCCCCAAAAAAAAAAAAAAAAAAACAAAAACAAAAAAAAGAAGAAGATAAATAAATAAATAAATAAATACAAATTGAATTAAATTGAAAAATAAATAAATAAATGAGTAATAAATTAAAAACAATTTAAAAGAAAAAAAAGACCACCGTAAAGGATGATGGCTAGAAGCTCACATTATCGGTGGGCTGCTATATTAAACTGATCGGAAGGAGGAGAAAAAGAAAATAATGCTTTATTCACTCGTGCTTTACACGTGTTCTATAACTACCTTGTTAATCATTCAAACAAGAAGGTGATAATTAACCTTTCTAGGGTTGGTTTACGACTGATAATTGATGACTTGTTATCGTGAATCCTGTGAAACAAAAACACATACAAATTATGATATCATAACTAACTATAAAAAGCTCTGGCATTAAAGGGATCTAGTATTGTTGACATGTGCAAAAATGACGAATGGTTGATAAAATGTGTATATTTGTGATCTGATATGTCCACTTAGTAGTGTGTGAAAATGACACGTTAAATGGATGTTATATGGCCAAGTAATGAGCGAAAATGCAAAGTGATATTCGCAGAGTCCTTGCGCTGACTTTGTACACAGTAGATAAGTAAAAATCCGAACACTTCAATTATGTATCTTAAGAACTTGAAGAGAAATTTGGAAAACCGAAAGCTTTTCCATGTTTCTATTGGTAATACGAATACAATGAGGCATGTGAGAACCGTAGTTCAAGAAAGTTTTGAGGATTTTGACGTTACTACCCCCTTTAATACTATTGATAATAAATAATGGGAAGATTGAGTGAAACCCTGTGCCATGATTAATAACGCAGGGCTTAAGATAGTATGATACATGTGTGTCGCTCATTGGTCAATGATCGCTCACGTGGCATAAGAATGAAACAAAATCACACTGGTATAAAAAGAATTTAAAAATCACACCACACCTTCATATAGCTTGGATATTGGTATCATTATGAATGAAATTTTCTCTCCAGTACGAAGCAAATACATTGTTGATTAAATGATCCACCCGCCATGCAACTTTGAAAAAGGTTCAGCTAAACCAGTTCGCTCAGTATAGAAGCTGCAAATAACGGACAGCGGATGCCGCCGAGATTAAACTTTAAACGGATATGTTGAATGAAATAGTTGCAGTTTCAACATTTTAATCAGAAGCACTGTGCAACAAAATGCAACGAAGAACGACAAGAGCCCGCTCTGTATCTTGATGGTCCCGTTTGCGTCGATTTGCTGTAAATTGAAATGGCTGCACGAGGCGAAGAAACTCCGTGCCCTCCTGAGAGTCTGATCTGCCCGCTATGTCTGGATGTCTTTGAAGATGCCACACTTCTTATATGTGGACACACCTTCTGCAGGAAGTGTCTCAGGGGGTATGATGCGACCCACCTGGACAGAGACCACATGGTGTGTCCTCTCTGCAGGAGTGACACAAAGTTTCAGGAGAATCGAGTTGAGGGACTTCCCACCAACGTGACTGTCAATGGGCTCGTGGATGATTACCTAAGCAACTCATGTGTTCTATTGGCTTCTCTTAGCGTTAAAGTAATAAACTGCACGATGTGTACATTAAGAGTAGAGGCAGTGTATTTTTGCAAGGAATGTAAAACATATATGTGTTATAGTTGTCACAGCGGTCATCAAAGAATGACCGCAGTGGTTGCAGATCATCGGGTTCTGTCTATGTCCGAATTAAGCAGCGGGAAATTCAACGTTCACCAGCACTTAGGGAGATGCCCGATACATCGACAAGAGAACAGGGATCTCTTCTGTGTTGAGTGCCGAGTGTACATCTGCTTCAAGTGTGTCATCAAAGCGCATCGTGGCCATCAGATCAAGACCCATCGCGACTTCGAGAGGGAAATGAATATGAAGGTGGGAAATCTACCTGAACGATGCAAAGCCAGAAAGACAGAACTTGAGATGATCATTCGAAACACCGAAGCGCGCCGTCAGGAGGTTTACACGGCAGTTCAAAAGCTGGAAACAGAAGTCAGAGACGCGTACGAGAAGAAAGCAAGACAGCTAAAAGAAAACGAGCGGTTACTACTTGAGACTCTCCAGTCGCTGAAGAAAGGTTTCGATGATGACAATGATGTCTTGGAGGCGCAAGACCGTCAGAGAATGAAGAGCATCGCCAGCTTGTCGGCGTCACTGGTCGCTAACGACAGACTTGGACTTCTTGAGGCGGACAGCTTGGCGGCGCACTGTCTTCTCTGTGATGAACTCGAGCAAATACTGAAGGAGGTCAAGGATGACACGTCTGTAAGAGCAATATCAAAGACCGCCGAAGAAAGTGTGTTCAAACCTGCTGATGGATCTCTTCTTCATCTAGGGGAAATAGTTCAACCCTCAACCATGACACCACGCGTTTGTAGAACAGTAGACATTCCTAAAGAAATAACTAAACCTTCAACGAGAGTTAGTAGGGCATTTGACCTACGAGATAGCATGTCTGGAATGACAGCAGTATCTAGGGATACCGTGGCTATTGGTTACAATGAGATGCGAGGTGCACACAGAGTGAATACAAAGGGAAACGTGTCACGACATATCCAACATGATGGATGTTGCCATGACCTTGCCCATCAGACTCACACTGGAAACACAGTGGTATCGTGGTCTGCTACAGAACTGCGGATCCATGCACAAAACGGTTCGCACTTGCATACAAAGAAGATAACCAATTGCTTTCCTTGTTTCCCGAAGGTTTCTTCAAACAGCAAAGATGAAATCATAATTGCCGATAGAGTGGACTGCATCATGATCTACGACCCTAGCATAAATACCCAGCTGTGTAGTATTACGACCAGGTCCACACCAGACCAGGCGTTTGAAACCAGGTCAGGAGCCATCATTGCCAGCACGTGTTGTCGCACAAACCCAGGCAAGATGACGGCCTATGACAGGAGTGGGAGGGTAGGAGACACCCTGACGGCAGATCCAGAGGAATATCTGTATGCTGCAGTAGATAGCCAAGACAGAGTCTATGTCGCCAGCGTGAATCGTGATGCGGGCAAAGTGGTCATCACAGAATACAAGATGGACGGTCTGAAGTTCAAGAAAGTCGTTCAGTTTGAGGAACTGAAGCTGGCTCTGGATAGTCCATGGTGTTACATGGTATCTCTGTCATGTGATATGCTTGCTTTTGCTTCTGGTAAGAAGCTGTATTTTATCGAGGTGCCTTAGTTTGTCAATTATCGTTAATGCTCTAATCAAACATAACTATGCAATCACTTGAAATTACGATAGGTTTTCTCAGCCAATTGAATACTCTAGTGTTTCAAACATAACGTTTTGCTTCCTTTGAATTCTGTATTTAATTATGATGCAGCTAACTATGGTAACATGGTATGTTTGTTTCATCATCCTTATCGGTCTTTAACTGGAAATATATTTGATGTAGGTTTAGGATCGTATTTAATGTCTTGACTATAATTATCTAATTCGTATTATACTATATATATTGTGTAATACAACATGGTATCATCACTTGTTTACTAACGTATCTGATCCCCATACACTTAATTATCATTCTACCTACTTTGTTCTTGTAGTTTATAAACGTGTGGTTGTAAACGTGTAAATTATGGCTTTGGTTATGTTCGATAGACGAAACTAAAGGTGAAAGCGTTCTGTACTGAATTAATGCAGTGAACCCTCACTGGGTAGCATCGTTATAATGCACTCATTATTCGTAACACAAATAAATTATAGGCACATGATTGTAATAGACAAGATCAATCATTTAGATCTTTGCCATATTAAATTAAAGGGATTTAGTTTGGTTTAGAGGACGCTTCAAGAAATAATTCATTTGTGAGGTAATGAAAACCAAGTGTAATATTTGTACGAGCATGTGATTTTAAAGATAAAACCAACTTTAATTGATTGGTTCAGAAACAGCAGAGATATCAATAAATATATCCGGTTGGAATAAATGTGGGATATAAATATAAAGCCTTTGAGATGTGGTGCTGGAGACGCATTCTGAAAATCAAATGGACAGATAGAATCAACAACGAAAGAGTGTTGGAGACAGTCGGAGAAGAGCGGAAACTAATTGGAATCATCCAGAACAGAAAGAGGAAATGGGTGGCACACAGCATCAGACATAACAATTTGCTCAGACTGGTACTGGAAGGAAGAATACCAGGAAAGAGATCAAGAGGAAGGAAACGCATCATGATGTTGGATTCTGTTACGAATGGCCCATATGTAGACTTTAAAAGAAGAGCCATGAGAAGAGAGGTGTGATGGTGATAAGGACCTGCTCCTGAGCAGAATCACCAGAATAAGAAGATAAATACTATGCCTAGACTTAATTGAAAAAATACTGAAGCTTTTTTTAAATAGTTGTTGAT
>JBAMJV010001284.1:0-215000 GCA_037951105.1 Echinarachnius parma | reverse complement strand
ATATATAATATACAAGCCAGAATTTAATTTATACAATTATCATTTTTTTTTTTTTTTTTTTTATTAATTACACAAACACAATATCCCTCCCCTTCTTGATAAAATAAAATAGTGATAGCTGGAGAGATAGACAGAGATAGAGTGCAAGAGAATCGGGAGAGCGAAATATGTATACAATCATAGCATATTACTTCAAAAACAATTCAAATACTTATTTACAATGGATACTGCACATAAAAATCAGAACACAACTAAAGCGTGGACTGCAGTAGCGATAAGAGTGAGAGAGAGAGAGAAAATCAGAAAAATATGCGAGTCGTAAAACTTCTAAAACTAACAACTGGCAAGCTGCAGTGTGTGATCAAAATACATTCAAGCATTCTAAAATGCATGGCTGAAGATCAGGTAGAACAAACTGATTGAGTGAATGAGAACATTATTGAAAACACATTGAAAAAAACTATTTTAAAACAATCATTGATACAACATCGTAACACAAGGTTTGTATGTGAGAACATAGAATTGAGTGTAAAACAAATTAATGTCCATGTCCAGAGTCCATGCAGAGTGTATAATGTCTAATGCACAATGAATGGAGAGATTAATGTCCAATGTCCATAATAAAATTGTTTAATGTTCACGCATTAATTTCTTTCTAATTACAAATGTCTAACTTCGACAAGTCCATTATCATTGTCGCTCTCCTTTTTCTTTTTTGAGAGTCTAGTTATTTGATCGAAGGTTCAATGTTCATATTCTATAGTTAGGCGCAATCGCGCACCCATTCCGGGATCATGCAAGATCATGCGCCCCCCCCCCCCCCACCCCACCCCCCCCCCCCCCCCCCCCCCTCCCACACTCTTCTCCCATTCTCAAGTATGATATTTTTAAAAATTGACTCGCCAGAGATGGCATTTGGAGAGTTTTAATAAACCTTCTTTTCACTGTTCACATCTTCCGCGGTATAGGCATAACAATCCAATTGGAGAATAAGAGGGCGGGTATTAATACGAATAATGTTAGTATTAATAGTAACAATGATCATTGTTAATGTACCCTTGAACTACATGTATTCATGTCGTTAACTGATATTTAGACAGAACTTGTATTTTAAGTGCTGCATTTATTGAACCTCTACAGCACGACAAGGTTAAACTAGACTTTATAAACAAGGGGTAACCTCGCTATTCATAAGGGTCATTATTCTTACGGACCGCTATTTATAACGTTATATTTCCCTGTACTGTTAAACGAAAAATGGGTCGCTATTCATTAAGGCTGAAGGATTGCTATTCATAAGGATGACGAGGAAGGCTCGCTATTCATAAATCATACTTGGGGTCACAAATCATAAGGGTCGCTATTCATAAAACGAAATCAGAGTCGCTATTCATAATTCATATTTGGGGTCATTATTCATAAGGGACGCTATTCAAAATATAAGAAAAGGGTTGATAAGCATAATGTAAGAAGATGATGATGACAGGGATCGGCAAGCTATACTAGCTATTACTTGCTGGTCTTGGTTGCTATGGTTGGGCTTGCCGGCGTGGGGGATGCCGTCATGCGCGTATCGTTGGCGTGCATTACCGAATCGGTCTATTGAAAGACCTGTGTAAGCCGATCGCATGTACACCGGTTGGGATGCAACTTTTATTATGACTTTTATATTGTGTTACTCGCTTATTTAAATGCGACTGTTTAAAACGCTATTGATACTTTTTATGATTTCTTTAATGTGAATTCGGAAAGAAAAAAAGTGTTGGGGGAAGAAGTTTATTGAGATTTTTTGGCAATTAATAATTGCGGGATTCTAATTGTAGTTACGCTGGGGCACTTGTAATTCTTGTACAATTATGATAGTGTATATTTTTATTTTTGTATTTAATTTTATTAATTTTGTCTCCATAAAAAAAGAAGAAGCTAATAATATGGGAAGATTTAGAGGTAAGCTTAGACATGTTAGAGAAGGGTATTCATATTTTGATATTCCTGCTTACTCCTAGTCCTTGCTGCCTTCTTTTCTCCTTCGATACTTGTCTTTTTTCTTCATTTCTATATTTCTTTATTTTTCCAATATTCATTTATTTATCAACATTTTTAAATTAATTTTTGTTTTTTTGTTAGTTGGTTTATTTTTAATTTTTTGTTATCTTGAATTATCATACAAATGACTTTACGAAGCCTTTATTTTAAAATTCCGTGGTCAATTTGCGGAGCTTTTTTTATTTTGGTTTAAAGTTCCTTCAGTTTGCGTATGAATAGTAATATGTGTAAATGTGTTTTGTGTATGTTCAATGTTGTGTGTGCCAATTGTAAAAAAATCTCCACAGGGTGTATTGGATTTATATCCTTTATGATGTCAGTTATATATGTCTAAGGTAGATGTTGTTTCTATGAATTGCCGTGGTCTAGCAAATAAGGACAAAAGACATGAATTGTTTCAATTTTTAATATTAAATAAATATCATATATGTTGCTTACAAGATACGCATTTTATTGATTTAGATCGAGAAAACCTTAAAAAAGAATGGGGTGGTCAATGTTTTATTAGTTGTAAAGCTTCAAACTCAAGAGGAGTGGCAATTTTGTTTAGTGGAGGCATAACAGTCGATATTTTAGATAGTAAAGAAGATGATAATGGAAATGTTGTTGTACTCCCTTTATTAGGATATTTGATTATGATATTACATTAGTATCTTTGTATGGTCCCAACACTGACAGTCCCCTTTTTTATGGTCAGATAGAAAAATGTATATTGGAATTTGAAAACCCATTTACTATTATTTGTGGTGATTGGAATCTGGTACAGGATTTTGATTTAGACACTTACAATTATATTCGCATTAATAACCCATTGGCAAAAAATAGAGTTAGTCATTTAAAACAGAATTTAAATTTGATTGATCCTTGGAGAGAATTGTATCCTTTAAAAAAAGTTTTTCTTGGCGACAGCCAAATCCTTTAAAAATGGCAAGATTGGATTTTTTTCTTGTTACAAAAGAAATAATGTCAGTTATAGATAAATTGAAAATATTACCAGGATATAGGACAGACCATTCATTAGTATGCTTGTCTTTGAATTTAGATAAGATACATACAGGTAAAGGTTATTGGAAATTTAATAATTCGTTGTTGAAAGATGAAGAATATGTACAGAAAGTTAAACATGTAATTAAAGAAAATATTGTAATGTATTCGGTGGATGAAGTGTCTTATGATATATTAGACTTAGATAAATGTAACTTTGAAAATTATAGATTTTCTATAGATGATCAGTTATTTTTTAATACATTATTAATGATGATAAGAGGTGAGACAATATCATATCCAAGTATGAAAAGAAAACGATGTATAAAAAATGAAACTAAATTAGAAAAAGAAATTAGTGATTTAGAAAATAAGATTATTTATGTTTTAGATAATAAAGATATTATTGAAGAATTGGAAGATAAAAAAATAGTTTGGAAGATTTAAGAAAACAAAAAGTCGATGACGCAATTCTTCGTTCAAAGTTACAATGGATGGAGTTTGGTGAAAAACCCTCAAAGTTCTTTTTGAACTTAGAAAAACAAAATCGTATTAATAGACAAATTAAAATACTGATTGATGATCAAGGTAATACAATTCAAAATCCAAATGTTTCATTTGAAGTGCATCGTTTTTACTCTAAATTATATAAGCATAAACCTGTATCCGACTTTGATTGGGATCTTTTTCAATCAAGAAACATCCCGAAATTGAATGTGCAGATGAAAGATTCTTTAGAAGGTCCTTTGGTAATTGACGAGGTTTTTCAAGTTATTACAAATATGAAAAATAATAAATCCCCAGGAATGGATGGTTTTACGGTTGAATTTTTAAAGTTTTTTGGGGGGCAGTATAAAGTATTTTTTACTTCGATCATTGAATTATGCATATTTTAATGGTCATATGACTGAAGCGCATAAAATGGGAGTGATTACATTAATACCAAAAGGAAATAAAGATAGAAAATTGTTATCAAACTGGAGACCTATTTCTTTATTAAATGTTATATATAAAATAGCTTCATCTTGTATTGCAAACCGGATTAAACAAATATTACCTTTTGTGATTAATGAAAGTCAAAAGGGTTTCATGTCTGGACGATTTATTGGGGAAAATATACGTCTTTTGTTTGATTTGATGTTATACACGGATTTAAATGATATTCCTGGACTTTTGTTGATAATAGATTTTGAAAAAGCCTTCGACTCAATATCACACGACTTTATTTTTCAGGCTCTGGACTTTTTTAATTTTGGTGATTCCATAAAATCATGGATTAAACTTTTTTATGAGAATGCATCGTCATGCGCTATGGTCAATGGTCATATGACAAACAGATTTAATATAGAAAGAGGAAGTCGTCAAGGTGACCCTCTGTCTCCATACATTTTTCTTTTATGTGCAGAAATATTAAGTATAATGGTAAGAAAATGTGATGGTATAAATGGGATAAAAATAGCAAATGTTCAGCACAAAATAATTCAGTATGCTGATGATACTCCAATTACTTTAGATGGTACAGAAGATGATTTGAAGAAAACGATAGAAATTTTAAATACTTTTGAAGCTGCATCAGGGTTGAGTTTAAATAAACACAAAACTAAAGTAATGTGGATAGGGAGATATAAAGAAAGGAAAGATTCTTTGTGTACGAAAGAAAATTTAGATTGGGTTTTTGATGGTTATTTTAAATATTTAGGCATCGATTTCTCGGGTGACTTGCACGATTTGGTTGATCATAATTTGTATACACAAATTTTACATATTAACTCTCAAATGACTCTCTGGTTGAAAAGATCGTTAACAGTGTTTGGTAGAATAATAGTTGTAAAATCCTTATTAGTATCAAAGTTAAATTATTTATTTTTATCATTACCGAACCCCTCTGATGAAATTATGATATTATTACAAAAGTCATTTTTTGAATTTATTTGGAATCATAAACCTGACAAAATAAGTAGGAAACAAATGATACAACCCTATCATTTGGGAGGAGCCAAAATGATAGATATATACTCACATGTTCATTCATTGAAAATATCATGGATGAGAAGATACTTTTTTGGTAATATAGATTCTTTTATTGATAATTTAATGCATACATTTATGCCCAAAAATTGTCAATTGAACCCTACTTTTGGTGATGTTCACTTTTTAAGATTGTCAATAGGTGCAACTAACCCGTTTTGGAAAAATGTTTTTTTGGCTTATAGTATTTTACAGTCTAAAAGTTTTCGCGATATATCTTGTCAGCCTCTATGGTTTAATAGTCATATTCAGGTGAATAACGTGTGTGTATTTTATAGGTCTTGGTACGAAAAGGGTATAATATGTATTAACGATTTGTTAGATGAAGATGGAACTTTTTTGTCACTCAATGAATTTAAATTGAAATATCAAATTACAGTTAATTTTTTGCAATACTTTGGCCTATGTGAAGCTATTAAATCTGGTTTCAATAACCGTTGTGGTATTTTTGTGAAAATGGAACAGCCTTTAAGATTAGATTTAATTTCCCTTATTTGTCAATTTCGAAAAGGATGCTCGCATATATATGCTTTATTATTACAACAAAAAAGGGAAGAATGTAAAAGCTATACAAAATGGAAAAGGTTTTTTAATATTGATGAATCCATATGGCAGAAGTATTGTGCTCTTGCATTTAATTGTTCTATTGATGTTAATTTACGTTGGTTTCAATTTACAATATTACATAGAATTTTGTTTACAAACGACATATTGTTTAAATTGAACATGGTTGAAACTAAATTATGTTCCTTTTGTAATGCTCATACTGAAACAATTACTCATTTATTTTGTGATTGTCAATTTGTTAAAATTATATGGGCAAAACTAGAAAGATGGATTAACATAAGTGCTGGTTGTAACATACATTTTACAAATGAAAATATATTGTTTGGATTAAGAGGTTTAAATAATAGAGCAATAAACTGTTTATTGTTCGTTAGTAAGCAAATAATATTTCGAAGTAAACTAGTGAATAAAATACCTGTATTTTCTCAGTTTAAATCAGCTTCAATTTCATATTATAAAAATGAAAAATATATATTTAGTTTGAAAAGTCATGGTAAATACTTTGATAAAAAATGATTTTCCTTGAGAAGTATGTTTTCTGATATTGTTTAATTAGTTATATTTATACAAAAAAACTATACGACGGTTCATTTATGGTTCATGTATTGTTATTGTTGTGTTATTATGATATGCTTGTAAATGTCATGCTATGTTTAATTTTGTTTTACTTATACCAATAAATGCCCTGTGGAGGGGGAAAAAAAAAAATAATAATAATAATGTAAGAAGAGGGTCGCTATTCGTAATGTAAGAAGAGGGTCGCTATTCAGAAAATGTAATAACATTATTACAAATAAGATGAAGAAAGAAAGTAAGCAAGAACGAAAGAAAGAAAGATAGTTAGCCCAGAATGAAGAAATATTTTGAACAACATTGTCGGTATTTACTTATACCTCCAGAGAAGACCAAAAGAGCATTATGCGGGGAGGCTGGGCGTGTCCCCCATCCAGTTACCACCTTTTTTCACTTAAATTCCTTCTCTTACATGTATTATCATGTTGTGTCTTTTATTTCCTTTTCTTCAGTTCGATCTTTCTTTCTCCCCCCCCCCCCCCCCCCCCCACCTTTCCTGTC
Organism: Echinarachnius parma; assembly: GCA_037951105.1. Lineage (NCBI taxonomy): Eukaryota > Metazoa > Echinodermata > Echinoidea > Clypeasteroida > Echinarachniidae > Echinarachnius > Echinarachnius parma. The sequence goes on along the minus strand of JBAMJV010001284.1, from coordinate 208,301 downwards.
GTCACTTCGCTCCATTTTGACCACCCCCCCCCCCTCCCCCGTTCCACCTGCTTAAAAGTTAAAATTGGAACGGTTTCATGAATAACAAACCTGATTTTTTTTTAATGAATAACGACCCTATTCTTACATTATAAAAAGCGACCCTGATTTCGTATTATGAATATCAACCCCCTTCTTACTTTATGAATAGCGACCCTGATTTCGTATTATGAATAGCGTCCCTTTTTACATTATAAATAGCGACCATTATGAATAGTACCCCTCGTTGTGAATTATAAATAGAGACCCCTTCATTGAACTATGAATAGCGACCCTTTTATTAGATTATGAATAGCGACCCTTGTGAGTAATGACCCTTAAGTTATGAGTAATGAACCCTTTTTCAAATCATGAATATCGATCCTTCTGACAAATTGACTCTCATGAATAGCGGTCCTTATGCATAGCGGGCTGCAGGACCCCTTATAACATGTATAATTTAACGACCTTTTAACGAGTAATTTATGGACCAATTATATTAAACCTTTCTTCTAAAGATAATGATGTTATATAAATCCTGTATTTCGTTGCATTCTTACAGATTTACACCCTCTGGAAACTTCAAGAAGACAACAACATTCTTCCAAGGTAACATTATAACGGTTGACACGATATCTAAAGTGATCTCATACTGCTATGCTGAATGTTAATTGCTAACCCAGTACGCAAACCATCATTAACCGGAAAGTAAAAACAGAAACAAACAAAAATGGGCGTTAAAGGTTTGACCAATTTCATTGACAGGAACTCGGAGAAGCTCCTGGTAGATTATCGTGTCCAGGGCACCAAGCTCGTTATTGACGGATACTGTCTGATATGGGGTTTCCGTAGAGATATGAAATTAGTCGACCCGATGCAACACGGGGGTGAATACGCTCAATTCCGAACTCGGGTTCAAACATTCTTCATGCGCCTGCGTGAATGTGAATGTCAGCCATTCGTGGTCTTTGATGGCGGTTCCGACCTGGACGGAAAGAAGATGAAGACCAAACTGAAGCGATTTGGCGAGTCTATCAGAAGGGCGAATGTTGCAACTGCAGAAGGAAAACCAAATAACCTCCCATGTCTGCTAGATCAACTGTTGATGATACAAGTCTTAAAGGAAATGAAAGTCGACTTGGTTTTTAGTCAGTTTGAAGCCGACCGAGAGATCGCCATATTGGCAAACCACTGGGGATGTCCGGTTCTTAGTCAAGATAGCGACTACTTCATCATGGACATAGTCGGTGGCTACATCCCTTTTGACACCCTGAAGTGGGATAAACCTAGGAAATCACCGAACGGACGTGGAAAAGTGTATAAACTTGACACGTTTTGCAATGTCTTTGGACTAAGGAAAGAATTGATTCCGCTGTTCGGGACTCTTTGTTGTAATGATTACGTTACGCTAAATCAAGTACAAGCTTTCTTGAAGGGGCATGTGTATAGATCAGATCATTCTGGAGACAACAGGCGAAACGAGGAATTGCGAGATATCCTCGAGTGGGTGTCTGAGCGGATAACCCTCGAGGAAGGTCTTAAGGAAGTCCTCCGACATCTTCCTGCAGATGCTGAAAGTGAAGAGGATAAAGGAACTCTCAGGACCTCCATCGGAGTGTATGACATCAGCAAGGAGACCAGTTCCCTCCTGTCTAGCTTCTTCGAAGAAAGTGAGAAGTTAAACGGGGACCTGGAGCAATCTCCGCTTTGTAGGAAATTAGGTGCACCTCGTTGGGTGGCAGAGGCTCATCAGAGAGGAGATATCATGAGCACTTGCATCGATATCATGGGCCATAGATCTTGTGTCACACGTGTCCAGGTAGAAAATCCCAGCTCACCAAGTGCATGGTTGCCTTCAAAGCCGCTATTCTCCATACTTGCCGGTATTTTTCTGGCAGAGAAGATCCACGAAGCTGGACCAGAAAATGCCCTGTGCACTGTGCATATTCGTAAAGGTGACGAGGGGGGAGAAAAGGTCCCACCTACCATTTCCATCGACCAGTATGGCCAGCTGCCTTCACTTTCCGAGATCCCCACGCTCACTGAGTCACGCAAACATCAACTGATTATGTATATCTTTGCTCCAAACCTGAACGCAGATGAGGCGCTAGATTCTTTCCCGGCCGAGTTTCAGTTGGCCCTCCTTGTAACCGTCTACTGGATCAACTCCACGGAAACACGATTCAGCAAACATCAGCTGACATCACTCTTCCTTGGCTGGGTGCACCTGTACACGGAGAAACATGTCCGTAGTGGCCGGCAGTCCGCCAAGATACAAGGAATCGAGAAAGAAGCCAAGCGTTATATGTGGGAGAGAACACCCGATCCATCCGTGTCCCAAGCATTCGCAGAATGGCAGTATGCTTTCTTGTATGCAGTGAACATCAACAAGCTTCTCCAGTGCCCCCTGCCAGATTGCCACGATGTCTCCCTTCTGTTCGGCGGACTCCTGATGCACGGCCTGGTCAACGAACTCCGTGTAGAGTTTCCTCGGTACACCTTCGATCACGTCCACAAGGAGGCAAACAAATTCCTTCCCGATTGTTCTGCAGAGGTCAAGAAACGTTTCAAGTCCATGTACAGCTTTGTCATGTCCAACATGAAGAGCGAAGTTCGAGCCACGTTTGTGAATTTCCATTAAAGAGGTAGATCAGTTAAAATTGTAGAAATTTACAAAAACTTAATTAGAACTCGAGCGGTTCTCATAAACATTGTTGTATTTGCATTACCAATAGAAGCATGGAACATGTTTCGGCTTTTTGAGTTTCTCTTTCGTTATAAAGATATTTACGATTGAAGCGTTTGGATTTTAGATTCTCCATGGGAGATTTGTAGCTGTGTAAAAAGAGATTGCAATGAGTAACTTAAGACATGTATCACTTAACATTTTCGCTCACAACTCGGTCAAATGACATTCATTTACCATGGAATTTTCACACATCACTCAACTGACATATCACATTGTGTATCACAAATTCGATCAACCCTTCATCAGTGTTTGCACATGTCAACAAAGTTAATTTTACTAGATCCTTAAAAATAATAAAGCCATTGACTCCGAGATACTTCAATGTTTTCAAATAGTGATATGCATGTTTTTTGTATAATTAATACAATCTACGAAAATGTCAATACATCATGTGCAAAACGATCTAAAATCTGACATCACAAAGATTTTCACTTTTCATTTATAGGTAAACAGTGTTCTTTTTAAAAATAAAACTATTACACATTATTCAGAAATAACTAACGATGATACTTGTATATGATTGAGGTCTCAAATATCACTTTTGGAAAAAAATCTTATGAAGTTATAATGATCACTTTATAAACACTGGATGCTCAGTGTGAACTGAAGTGGTTGTGACAAAATTCACGCTGTTAATATTTGAAGCCTTAGAGCCCCCCTTCCATTCCAGTGTCGGGACCCGGGCTATACACAAAAGATTGGTGCTCGGTTATTTTAATAGTCAGTAGGAATTGTTTTTTGTTTGTTTGTTCGTTTTTGCTTGATTTCCAATGCTTTCGTATATTATGAATCGTATTGTCATGTATCTATTCATAATATGTATCTTTACCAATTATATTATAATGTAAATTTGTTTCTTATAATACGCCTATAAAAAGGCGTGGAATACGGTTTATAGGGTAAGTGAACAAAGTGTAATACTATTATATTACGGCCGCGCGATGTATTCATTTTCAAAAAATTTACATAATAAACTGTACATGTACGCCATATAGACTGTTGCCCATTTAGTTGGGATAAATTATTCGTACAACTTCATACGAAGTTAAATGTATCACTGTGAATTATTTACGATATAATATGTGGTGTATACGACGTACACACATCCTTTATTGATCAAGTTCTTAAAATCATATCACAATGAAACTAAGTTCGTTCGTTCGTTTCTCATTAGATCAAGATTAAAGTTCCTGAATTAAATCATTCCATCGTGCGACTTCTGACATGGCAGTCACGCTCACGTGGGTCAGGTCTTCATCTGTGCACCCCAATCTGCCGCGCTGCAAGATGTGGTCCATCGTCTGAGTCTCTCCGCAGTCGCAGAGGGTGTCTCCTTCATGAGAATAGCCCAATCTTGCTATGGCCCTACACCACCCCATTCATTCTTGCCCGTATTCGGTTCACTTCGGTTCAGGCATTGCCACTCTGGCCAATATAAGTTTAGTCCTTTGATGAGTAGGGGATTGGCTGATGGTGGAAGATTCTGCGCAGGTGGTGAGGCAGAATCGAAGAAGCTGTGTCGGGATACAATGCGTCTGTGGGTCGGTTGGTGTCCGTACAACAAGTGTCTGTCATCTGTGGACTGCTTCAATTGTTCCTTTAGGTAGGTGACTAGGTTTTAGTGCGTCTTTGGTCCGGAGATCCGATGCCAGCGAGATGATATATCTTCTCAACGTTTGTTGGTTTCAGGCAGCCTGTTATCTTTCGAGATGTGTTGTTGAGTGTGGTGTCAAGCTTATTCACATGGGCAGATCTGCTCCATAGTGGGCAAGCATTTTCTGCGGATGACATGCAGGGTGCAACAGCTGCATTTTGTACAGTCTTGGGGTCAGCGCCGTAGTGTGAAGTTGCTAGCTTCCCGATGAGGGCATTTCGAGATTCCAATTTGCCTATCGTATTCTCGATGTGCTTATTATAGGATAAGGTGTTGAATGGTTACGAGTGGACACTTGGTAGTTCGTCTTGCTCGGTAAACATGTTAGAGCAATTTCCGATGTACAGTTGGTGGAAGACATTGATTTCATAGTGTATCCTCCACAGACGGCGAAGACACCTTTTTTGCATTTCCGGTTTCTATGGCACAATCATGTTAACCAGTTTGCGATAAAAAAATAAAAAAAACTTATTTCCACATTATGGGCATCAGTGAGTGTATACTATTTAAGTGAATATAATGATCGGAACATGTTTGTAATTGTCGCTCAATGTTGTTAAGTATGCATAGGAGAAGATGGTCGCTTACAATTTTATACTTTGGGATATATATTTCTGGCTAAGAATTCTCATAAAATTACTAATTTTGTTGTATATATTTATATTATTGGTGATCTGATTTTATTTGATTAAATCGTATGATGGTACAAGAATGAATCGCGCAAATGTTATAATTCATGTATATCAAGGCAAACATGTTAACAAAAGTATCCATGGGAAATAGAAGGAACTTTAAGAAAAATATTGAGATGGATTCATCTAATGTAAACTTGATTTTGTAAATTATATAAAATTATGATTTAATTTCAGTTACGTATGTATAGTTGTGAAAACGCATTGCAGAAATATAAATGATTTGTTCAATGTTCAATTTTAATTTGACCGTTGAGATGAATATGTATTTAGTCTGTATATGTTTTTACATGATTATTCAATTGTTGAGAAGTATAGCATGATTATAATTGTGACCAGTGTAGACGGATTTTCATTATGTGTGTTAATGGATAATAAATCAATTCAACTCAATTCAATTATTTACGTGTATTGGCATATACACTAACAATTACAGGGATAACAGTTTCTTATAGTTTCTTATAAAACTTGTGTTTTATCATTGATAACTATAGTAATCAATGTCATTTTATCACTTTTTATTGATAGAAAAAAATAAGTTCTTAAATGTTCATGAAAAAGACCATTTTCGTTCGAATTTCTAGTCGTCATCTGCTCTGACCTAAACAATCCAACCGTTTTCTACACAAAAATGTAAAACTGAATTTTGTTCTAAAATGAACTTTCAAAAGTAAGATTGTCCGAATCAATTAAAAGCCATTTTGGTTTATTTTGAAGAATGTATCGGTTCAAAGAGAATGTACACTTCTGGTCAAACATAATTTTAGTAACTAAAACTTGTAAGTTATCCTTAAAAACTAACAGTTATTATTCAATGATGCTTGAATGGTAGAATACACATAAAAGGCTAAATTGCAGGACTGTTTTCATTTTTTTTTAAATCAGCCGTTAATACAATAAGGCGCCCTCCAGACAAATTAAGTTTCAACCATTTGTTTTTTTTATCAAAAAGTGTGAATGTGAAGTTTGGTTAAAATAATTATTCAATAGCGAGATTATTAAACTTTTTTGGTACATTTGAACAAAATTATTATATTGTCTATTGAATAACAGTTGGTCCCCAACAAATGTTATTCCATTATTAGATTTTGATCAAAACAAGTTGATTTTGTGTGTGTGTGTGTGTGTGTGTGTGTGTGTGTGTGTGCGTGCGTGCGTGTGTGCGTGTGTTTGTGTGTGTGTGTGTGTGTGTGTGTTTTGTGTGTGTGTGTGTGTGTGTGTGTGTGTGTGTGTGTGTGTGCGTGTGTGTGCGTGCGTGTTTGTGTGTGTGGGTGTGTGTGTGTGTGTGTTTTTTTCTGTGTGCGTGTGTGCGTGCGTGCATGCGTGCGTTTTTCTTCAATTGCAGAGTAATCATCATGCTCATGAAATTCGGTCAACCTTCAAATGATTCATAGCAAAATGCTGCCCTCTTTCCGTCGTTAAATGTTTAGATTGGTTATTGAAATACCTTCTTATTAAATTCACTTCATTGCTTTGTCAAATTGTTCCTGAAAATGATTTAGCAATATATCATACAAATTTAACCCACATCTGTTTCCTTGAAAAATGAAAATATGCTTTCATCACCTATGTGAAAGAATATATGATATAATATATATTTCATTAGAAATCTACTAATGTAACAATTTGGACAAAATTGCCTTGAAATTGACTATGTAATCAATCAAATGCTGGAAATTAAGAAAAGAAAACGCCAAATTCAATTCAACCGCATTATACGCTGCATATAAAAGCTATGCAAGTGCACATGTGCACGGCATGCGGGCTTGTCGACCAATACTCCAGCGGAGAGGGTGAACGGGCGGTGAATTTAGGCCCAATCTCAGCGGCGTGCTGTCGGCGTGCATTTACGTTTCAATCGATATTTATGCATTTAACGATTCTACGGTTCGGATTTTAACACACAAGCCTTTTAAAATAATTGTTCAGCAATATTGATCAATTAGTTTGGACAATGCCGTATGTCCCAACAAAAATTACAATCGGACTTTCTGCAACGATAATTTTAAAGATCGTAGATCAATCATAATGCTATTTCAAGGTATGAAACTATAACTTATTACCTACATCTTGCAGAAAACCGCATTCGATTTGCTTCAGTGGACATTGAGAATGGGGATCTTAATAAATCATGTCATGGGTCCGTTTTTCCCAAGTTTGACACTTGGATGCTCTTGGCACCCATATGAATGGAAATAATTTGCTCACAACTGTCAGGGCAACTAACAAATTAATTCAAATTATGTGCATACCTTTATATCCACTGGCGTACTGGTGTGGGGGGGGGGGGGGGGCTTGGGGGCGCTTGCCCCCCCCCCCCCCCCCAAATAAATTTAGATCATGGCTTTTATCTAATTCGATAGCAGTGATTGAAAGAAAAGAGTATTTCTTTAAACAAGAAAACTCAGATTTTACTTCAAGTCAAATTTCCTTCCCAAGTATGCACCATATTGCATAATTTCAACTAAAACATCGCAAAAGCACCTTTACCGTGCACCCACCTACCATCACACCCTCCCATCACCCTTCCCCCTCTCGGTTATCGTTTCGCTCCCTCGGGAATCGGTCTTGTATACGTCTGGAATACAATGTTCATGTTGTTTTTTTCATAAAATAATTCTTTTGATGCACTGTTTGAACTGAATATGTCACTTTGCGAATATTATTTTGGGGGTGCATTTTTGTTTTTCTTCATGAATCAATCATAACCTATTCTGGTTAAGAATCATGACGATGATGACGCACTAACGCACATTATAGTACATGTCGTCAAGTCAGAATTTCCTTTCCAGGTATGCACCAGATTGCACAGTTTCAAGTCCAAAAATGCAAAACCTCCCTACCGTGGGAGGGGGGACACCCCCCTCCCACACCCTCCCACACCCTCCCCCCGCTCAGTCGCTTCGCTCCCTCGCAATATCCGATGGTGATGCGGATTTGGTTTAGCCCCCCAAAAAGTTTTTGCTCATTACGCCAATGGTGTGTACTCGTGTGAGGTTTTGTTGTTGACAGATGTATTGATCTCTCAGAAAAAAAGATAAGAGAAAGCCATAAAGGAGGAAGAGCTCAAATCAAGTCTTCCATGAGTTAATGATGAAAATGAAAGGAAATCGTTGCAGAAAGTCCGATTGTAATTTTTGTTGGGACATACGGTATAGATGTTTTCGGTAACTTTCCAAATACTGTTAGTTGGCGGCCCCAAAACAAAGACAATTTTAAAACTCGATTATGTTTTTGTTGTCCATCGGAACTTATGGTGATACACATGGACATGAGGCCATGCAGTGGATATAAGGGCTCATCCATATTCACAAAATCATATTTATATTATATTTTCGTATTTTATTTCCACATTTTCAAAACAAACAATGAACAATATAATGGGATCAAAACATAGGATACACAAATCTCTACGAAAATGTGAATAAATCATAATATATACTTGCCTAGTTCCATTTTTGCTAAGTTTGCTTAGTCATGTAGTCAGTATACTACATATTATCATTAAAACCCCATTTTAAGTCTCTGTTATAGCTATGGTAAGCAACACATACTTATTTCGTTTAGTCACTAATTATGGCTATCTGGATATGCATTTATTACCTTCCAAGTTAACCCTAGTTAGCAAAACGATATCTAAAATGATGTCTTGGTCCATGCTCAGCACTACCATCTAAAGTACCTAGTCTTAGAACGAAACTAGTGCAGTCTCATGAATAATTATATGAGCCCTTCTTTTTACACCATTTCAATGATAAAGCATATTGGTTTTATGTTACACTTTAATGTCTGAACAATATTCCTTTATTTCATAAAATATGTTTATTTGAAAGTAAAGGGGATTTTTTCATTTTACAATTCAGACATACTTCCTTCCTTATTTTATACTATTGAAGTGGCTTTTTTTTTTTTTATCCAGGAAATAAATCCAGGAAATAATGTTTAAAACGTTTGTGAAATGGTTCAATTATTTTGTCATAATGCAACGGCAGACTTAGGAACTAACCCCCCCCCCCCCCCCCACACACACACACACACACACACACACAAACACACAAACCCACACATATACACACACACGCACACACATAAACACAAACTCATATAAAAACACGCACGCACTCACATACACACAACACACACACACACACACACACACATATTTTGAAGAACTGTTTGTGTTCGTAATAGTTCATGAATTTGAATTTGAACATGGTTTTCTTGAAAAGTATATTATACTATATAAAGAGAATACCATAAATACCCGGTATGAAAGAAATTGCGGAAAATATGAATGAATGAATGAATGAATAAATAATTAAATATATGAATAAATCAATCAATAATTATATAAACATATACATTAAATGATAAATAAATACATATGTGTACAAAATGAAAACATGAATAAATAGATCATAAAAAACAAGTAACAAAATAAAGAAATTAATACATGTCTTTAAAAAAAAGGAAAAACATTTATAACATGTGTTTTATCACAAATGTGTAAAGGTTGTTCCATTCCATCAGTAATTCAATGAAAAGGGAAAATTACGTGACATTGATTACTGACAAGAAATTAATGTAATTCACGGTCACACCGTTCAACGCTATAATTGTCAAGGTATTCTGCGTGAGAAATGAGGTTAAAATACGTGATTGATGGATGTAAACAAAAGTTTAATAACTAAGGGTCTTTCAAAATTAGTGACATTCACAAATAATGTGATAATTGCCAAGAAATGGATGTCGGTCTTCAGGGGCGTATAGCGTGGTCAGACTAATGGGGGAAAAGGGGGGGGGGGGGGGAGGGGCACTCCTCATGTTTTTCTGTATTGTTTTTATATAATTATTTGGTGCACACCACCCCCCCCCCCCCCCCCCTCCCCCTCCCTTCACCCATAATTAAGATCAGTAGTGTAGAGTGTTCGGACTGATTTGGGGCCACACAACTGATTGGGTGGTACACATTTTATGAATTTCTTTATATTTCTAAAGATTGTCCCCTCATGTTTGTATTGTTTGTTCAAGATATTAGGGGGGCACGATCCCCGTACCCCCTAAATGTACGTCTTGGTCAGAGATAGATCCATCTTGCACAGGGGGGGGGGGGGGGGGGTTGAACATGAGGTATGAGGGGTATGTGAGTGATTTCAACAAACGTTCGATAATGACCTTTCAAAATGATGAATTTATCAAGGGAAGGTTAACTCATTGTGAAATGTTACTGCAGTTGTTCGATGCCAGGCCTCCAGGGTCAGCGTTATAATATACAACGATTGTGTAACTATGTTTGTTCGTGGCAGTGGGGGGTAGGGGTAAGGATGAGTTCGATAGCCCCTTTCCTCAAGTAAATGAACAATTACCTCCACTCTCAACCCCACCCCCGTCCAATCCCCATCCACATTATGTTTTAGTTGTGCGGCGAGGGGGGGGTGGGGGGGGGGGGGGGGGGGGGGCTCTAAGGCCAGAGCCGCCCACCTCAGGCCTTTTTTTTGTTTTGCTTGTTAATATCCAAAATCTTCCAAAGGCTCCATTCCCTGGACCCCCGCTAGAGGCCCTTAGACAGGACCATGCCGCTCAAAGCGGCTCGCACTTACGCGCTCGCAGGTTGAAGCCACCCCCCCCCCCCCCCCCCCCGCCAAACTTCTGGCTACGGCACTGTGCATGATTCTTTTGTGCAATCATAACTCAGAGACAATTATCTAGGTTGGTAACTCTGTGTGTTTTTGTTGGATTGTATTTCTTGTCTTCTGTTTTGCTTGCCCGTCATTTGTATTAACCTATCAGCACAATTAATGCTGAACACACTATATACATCAAATAATTATTACTGTTTATTCAACACTTCCATCGAATACTTGCAGCAGTAATTAATAAGGACAACATCTATTATAATAACAGCTGTTACTGCGACAAGATGTTATACCATTGTCATGCTTGCATTGCATGTCTATAAATCAACTAAACAAATGCGGTTTTAATTTTACATTTTACATTTAAAGACATTCATGTTAGGTGGTCATTCATCAAAATGGCTGTTCTTCCCCCAAAATCGAGTCGGATTCTGTCATCATGGTCATTATTGCGAGAAACATTTTGCATAGAATAGTCTATTACACGGCAGGAAATACAGCTGCTTTAAATGCTGACACATGTAACTATGTACAATGTGCATTGTTTGGTACATTTTCTTTCAAATCACCCATGACATTTTTAAAAAAAACCTCAATAGGATTTATGTGGAGTTGTATGATTAAAAAAAATGCCGCTCTTTTAACTGAAAACTAACTTGGTAATTGTTTATAAAAAACCGATCATTCATTACAAGAAGTAGTTGAGAATTCCTGTGCTTTTTAATGTCAATAATAAGTATATATCTAACTTTTAGTTTGATATGTTATAGTAGTTTAATTTCAATCAATAGTTTACCTAACATCTAGTTTTACATTTCACTCAAAATGTTACTTTTTATCGATTATTAAAAAAAGATTGACAAGGAAATGTTTTTTTGCGACGTTTGATTGAATATGCTTAAAATAGCTGACAAAATAAGTATGTTTTTTGGGATTTCCGGTTTCCCTTTTTTCATAGCATGCATGGCATACTTTCAGTGTTATTTCGTTAAAGGGATCTAGTAACTTTGTTGGCATATGCAAAAACTGACGAAGGGAAGAAATGTGTATTTCTGTGATCTGATAATTATGTCCACTGAGTTATGTGTGGAAATTCCATGGTAAATGAATCTCATATGACCGAGTAATGAGCAAAAGTGCAAAGTGATATTCGCTAACTCATTGCACTGACTTTGTACACAATTATAAGTATCCAGTAGATAAGAATAAATCTGATCATTCCAATCATACATATCTGTATAACGGAAAAGAAATTTGGAAAACCGAAAGCGGTTCCATGATTCTATAGTGGTATTACGAATATAAATAGGTATGTGAACCGCTAGAGTTATGAGTAAGTGACGATTTTGACAATGTTACTAGATCCATTTAAAGCAATGCAATGTTTCTGTAATCAGTGTTTGAGGAATCAGTCGGGGAAACCCCTCGTATATAGAAGGAAGGAATAATATGTGAGTAATGCTCAGTAAAATGCTTATAACCCGCACTCGGGATATGACATTTCTGGTCAAACCTGCACCATAACATTACAAACTAATAGTTATAACTCCACCATGCTCGAAAGGTATAACAAATTACAAACGACTAGTAAATAGCCTGTTATCATTTAAAAGGAGCTTTTAACCCAAGAGGGCGCTCTCTAACTTGTACATTATCATTAAAAACTTAAAATATAATTAAATTATGCTTAAATGGTAAACAAACATTAACATGGCTAAGTAAGCAGACTGTTTTCATTTCTTAAGCCATCAACACAAGAGGGCGTCCTCTAGACAGTTTCAACACTTGTGTATCAAAAATTGTCAATGTGATGTTTGGTTTTAAAAAAAAAAGTAATGATGCAGTAGAGATCATCAAAACAATTTATAAAAAGCCACTTTGGTATATTAGCGGCAATAGGTAGGCTCTATATAATATTGTTTGTTTGTATTTAATGTTATTATCGATAAAGTATGTTTGGGCCCAACATTTATTCCAATCGGATGTATAGATACGTTAGCTGCATCTGAACTGATTTTAATAAAACAAAGTTAATTTTGTCTTTAAAATCATGTGCCCTTTCAAAGACTACAATTGTTTTGTCACTACCTTACAAATTATTTTTAAAGCGCCCTCTAAAACCAAAAATGTACTATCCCTTTAAAGCTGCAAGTATGTATAGGCACTGGTTTTTTTTTTTTCTTCTTATAGATGTTTTAATGGATGATTATTCTAACATCACGTTTGTGAAGTAATACAGTCCCTGCTCACCATGCAGACAAGTGTACTTACCACCTTTCACGACTTTTTAACGACTTGCCTTGCATAAAATAATTGAGAAACTATACTGTGAGTGAGACTAACACTTCCTGCCATGCGCGAAGGAAGTAGATGTCACTTCGCATCACGTCTAATCATTTTGATTACCCCTTGGTAAACATTACATGGTAAAGTGTGTCAAATACCCCCATCAGTGGTGCAAAATGAAAATAATAATGATAATGATAAGTAATAATCAAACCGTCCTCCCCTTGTATGTCTGACAATTTTAAAGTGATCCATTAACTTCAGATAAAAATCAAACAGTGATATTTGAGACTTCAATCATACACCAATATTTATTGTACAATCCTTCTGAATGATACGTGAAAGTTACCGAAGAAAAAGAAAACTGTCTACTTTTTTTCTGAAATGGTGAAAAATGTTGTCAGATTTGATTTACTTACTGCCCACTGATTTTGACTACGGGATGATCGAAACGTGTCCCGGAACGCTTTTCAATGCAATCATAATTATCATCATAATTATGATTTATGTGGAGACCCCAGCGTTTGGCAAATCAAAATCAATTTCATTCTTCTGCTACCATATTAAAGGGATGCCTGTAAAGTGTCTAACTCCACGGAAAATACTTGGAGCTTCCTCGTTTCTCTTCTGCCGTGTTGTTTAGCTTATGGTAAGAGAAGAATGAAATAGGGTTAGATTTTTTCAAATGTCCCTTTAGTATGAAGATAATTATCATTGAAATCTTTTATTTGAAAAGCGTTGGCAACGCTTTTCAAATAAAGTACAATGGTCGTAGCTGAACACGTCCGGCCAGCGCGCGTGGGAAACCTTCCCGACCCGACTGAACTTTGAGCCGAGCGCGCGCAAATTCCATGAATTCTGTACCGTCTGTAAACATACAAGGGTGCGGATATCGTCAAACGGATGATTATTACTGCAACAAATCTACGGCAGGCCATCAGCATTGATCAGTATTTGGTGATAAAATATGAACTCAAAATTCGTTATTTTCACTAGGTAAACAGTGTTTGTTTTCTTTCAAACTTTCATCAATCTTTCAATTGTATTTTACAATCATATTGATATAGGATTGAAGTATCAAATGTCATTCTGTGCAATATCTGACACTTTACAGGTATCCCTTTAAGCCAAACACACAAAGGCATTGAGAAAGAACAAATGATGATCGTATACTTGGATGAGTGTAATTATAGTTTGCAACTCAAAGACTGCTAGTCTACAACACAGAAGTCGGCCAGTTCATGCTAATTATAGGCTTCGGTACTTGTAAAGTTATGTTAAATATAACTTTATCCTCTTATTATTTGTTATCAACTTATTACTTAATAATCTTTTCAGCCTATTTCTGGATAAGTATATCCTTCTATTAAGTATAATTCAATTTAATCTCACGAACGGTTCTCGGTTAGTAGTTGTGTATTTTCATTAGTAAATGTCATATCTAGCTAGATATTGAAATATATTTCAATATTCGATCAAAAGTAGAAAAGCAGCTAGCGGCGTGGACAGGTCCGAACTGGCGGTGGATTTATAAATTTCACAGGCCGATATTGGATTTCTTCCGATATTTCTGTATTTAACGATTCTTAGGTTCCGATTTTAACACACAAGCCCTATTTCAATACTTATTCAACAATAATGATCAATATAGATGTATTCGGCTTCTTTCCCAAAACTGGAATTCATCTTTAAGATGTTCTTTTATCAGCGTGTAACTGTGTCACAGATAAAGAAAACCATATTATCATTCGTCAACCGACATTTTCTTTTAAATATTTTGTATTACTTGTGTTTGTTATGATTGTGTGCGCGGCAGCAACACGATAATGTTGTAAGAAGATAAATACACAAAAAGTCATTGTTGATGCTTTAAAGGGATAGTTGAGTTTTGGTATAGAGGGCGCTACATACAATACTTTTTTGTGCGATAATGTAAAACTGAGTGTCAAATTTGAAAGAGCATACAATTTTAATGGACAGAATACACTTTATTTGATCAAAATCTGTTCAGAAATGGCTGAAATATCCATAAACATAACCATTTGTAATAATTGTGGGGTCCCACAATTATTCGATAATTTTGGACCAGTCGTTAAAAAAAAAAACATGCTTTCTCTTTTCAAAAGTGTACAAATTTTGTAGAGGTTTTTAAATAGTTGTTGATTATCTCTCTATCTAATCACTATTTCAACCAAACATCACATGCACAATATTTTATTTAAAATGGTTGAAACCAATGAGTTTTTAGAAAGCTAGTTTGTAATGTAATGGTGCAGGTTTGGGTAACTCAAATTCAGTTTTACCCAAAATGTACTCTCTTTAAACTATCCCTTTAAAATATCTATAATACATCATTGTGGTAAATTAGATTGGTACATTTTCGGTGTGATTGTGGTTTGCATTAGTTGTGTGGATGATAACATCAGTATCATAATGGTTATTTGATCAATTGTCATTTTCTTTTTTTTTATTACATTGTTCCTCCTCTGTAAATATATACAAAATACACAGTTGGTTTGACTGTAATGAGGAATCGAATTACTCGCATGTGTTAATCATTTTATAGTTTTAAAAAGAAATACAAATTGATTTTCTGATAACAATTACGTTCAGTCTCGTAAGTAGTAAAAAAAGACAATAACATGTGTGAAGTCAGTGGGAAAGAGTTGCAAAATCAGCTGTATACTGATCCTCATGCGAAAGGCAAGTAATTCGATATTTTATCACACACACTAACTCTACCATAAATTATATTTTTAGCTGGCAATTCTTTATTTTTGATATAAAATAAAGATCACTCTTGGTTTTGTTTAATCATTCAACGTCCCCCCTTTCAAGGACAATACAATTATTAAGTATCACTGGAGGTGACGATTATATGATTAATCTAGTGAAAGTTTTTATTTGATGGTGCCTAATTAGTTCCATATTTGACGAGCTTAATTCCGAAAGGCGCTAATCCACTTTTTCAACTTTCGAGAACAACATGATTATTTGCCCACCTTTGTACACATGCCTATACGGGAATGTGAAAATGGAACGTTCCATATTTGGATTTCGATTTCGTAATTGGTCCTAAAATGTAGATTTCTAGATGATGGCTTATTAATGTACTGATATCATTAACTACATTTTTATGGAAAGTGGATTTAGCGCCTTTCGGATCTAAGCTCTTCATTTTGTGAATTCATATTTTTGTTTGGTAAAGGGAAGGGATCACATTCCGTTAATGTTGAGTCAACGTTATTTCTTTCTGATTCGTGAATAATTCCAAACAGAAACTAATGTTTATATTTCTTTTGTCACGTGACTTGTATTGATAGTTGCATCCATCAGCAATACTTCTCCCAGCTTACTATAATATTTGAATAATTTCTTTACAAAATTATCCCCGTTTTTTCATTATCTATCAAAACACCGTCATCATACATGCCCTGTATATAACCGGAATAGATTTAATTTCAATACCTTTGTATTCAGACTCTTGTTCACAATATAATAGTTATAATGTCAACTAATAATAACATTGAGTCGCTTTTATTATAACGGCACCTATTAGTTAAAATCAAAGGGAAGCGAAGTTCTTGCATTTTCACTTACTGGCAATAATAAGAGCATAAATCCTGTAACTTAAGGGCCCCGTTGCAGAAAGAGTTGCAAAGTAATTTGAACGTCGACCGTTTCAAAACATATATAGCATACAGTAGGCATAAATATACTGTACATACCCCCCCCCCCCCCCCCCCCCACCCCGGATGGGGGCTATATAGGAATATCCTTGAGCTCCCCTCCCGAGCTCCCCCAGCACGAGCTCCCCGCTATTCCCCTATTAGCCCCCCCCCCCCCCCCCCCCCCCCCCTCCGGAGTATTAAGCCCCGCGGCAGATATCTGTGTGAACATTTCATTAGATTATACACTGTATATATGCCAGTATTTTGGGTCTAAATGTAAATTAAAGAAATACATAACAATAATTAATTCCAGGCAGAGGTTGTCACCTCTCGCTATCATAGGACTATATCAATAAGGCTCCACCCACCCCCTCCCCCAATCCCTCCCCCGTTTATGTCAACCCTGGCTATGCCGCTGAAGTAGACAAGACAAGATACGTCTGTGTAAAAGGACATTTATGAGACATTTATGAGACGATAATTATCATGTCGCGGAAAAAAATCAGATACATACGTAGTCTTGACATTTCTTCTCTGCTTGCCCTTTTATCGTGAGTGACATTTTAACTAGCTGCAAATTTTGAGATCTAATTAAGCAAATGTTCCGCCGATGTTACTTGCGACTTGTTCAACGAAATCAAATGAGTCTCCGGGTTTGAGATCAACTGAAATTGACAAAATCAAGGGTCTTTTTATTTAGATCGGCTGACATTGACAACAATCGAGGGTCTATCGAATGAGATTGACAACTTTTTGACCGATGTACTTGCTTGTACATAGAAATCAAAATCGTGTTGACACAGTAGTGCTAAAATTGGGGGCAATCTGGGTAGAAGTTATTTTTTTTTTTCGTACCACCTTGCGTCCTCACATCATATAATGATCAGAGTCTGTTTGCACTGCTCGATAAATAAACTTTCAGTTGTAAATAGGATAAATAGATCATATGTTTTGTTTAAATCGCTCAAAAACAAGTAAGGTGCGGACCCGATTGCGAAGAGCTCCCCAAAGCTCAGATATAAATGTGAACACGCGACATGAAATCATTTTCCTCTAATAAATTTGATAACGATTGAAGGATCAAGGTCTGCCTTCAGTGGCGTAGCGACTGACAATATAATTGGGGGTGGGGGCAAGTGGGGGCGAATGGGGTTGGTACGAAAGGTTTTCCGAAGTAGTTATCAAACATGCAAATACAATACGTTTAAAAGTTGGCACCAGGCCTATATAATAAACTCATCTACAGTATATCCCCTGTATGGTGGACATGCGAGGGAGGGAAAGTAGCCCCCTACCCTAAACCCCCTCCCACTCCTTGGCTGCGCCCCCCTACAAGGTCTGTCTGTTACTTTAAGGGATGGGACGTCCATATTTGACCTTGGCCTTGGGCGACTATTAGGCCCCCCCTTTCGACAGAAATCTGCGTGATCATTGTATTAGATTAAACCAGTATTTGTATTGTCGCCCGGGCAACCAAAGTGCAATATTCTCCACAAAACATGTTTGCTGTTTGTTCTAACTTTGATATTACGTTTCATAATTATAAGGGGGTTTCGTATCTTTAATATTGTATACCCCGTGTTGATTTTGTTTTTATCTTCATATTATTCTTGCTTCAAAATTGGAGTTTGCAATTATTGTTATCTTTAAGTGTTATTTGTTCAGCGTTTTTTTTTTTAATGTATGGGATGATGAAGATTACATACATATGATAAAGCAATTTTCCAAAAAGAGATGTGCAGTATTTGGTAAGATATGTGATGTAATATGATTGAAGAGACTTGTCTAAAGAATGAAAAAAAAGTATACAGATTACCTTAATTTATTGCGTCAGACATGTATTTTGTTTTAATTGTTATTTTCGTCTATATGTTTGGGATATCCTTAAGTGCAATATTAATTAATCAATAAATGAATACTTGAATTGACGTATTTATTAGTTACCTGATGAATTATTGCATTAATTAAAATAAAATTGTAACTAAATCCTGATTAAATGAGTACATACATAGTTTATAAATAAACGGATGAAAAGGTAGAATAAAGTATAAATACAAAAATAAATGAATGAAATAATGAATGAATGATTGGATTAACTAACTAATTAATCAGTTAAATAATGAATAGATAAATGAATGAATGAATGAATGAATTAATTAATTGATTAATTAATAAATAAATAAATAAATGCATGAATTAATTAATCAACCAACCAATCAGTCAGTCAATCAATCAATCAATCAATCAATCAATAAATACATACAAAAATTAAGAAAAAAATGAGAAAAAAATTAAATAAATTAAAAATTGAAAATCAATAACTTTGTCAATTTATGCCTAAATGAATAGAACTAAAATGCATATAAATGAATGATTTCACGAAATCATATCTTCCTTTACTACGGCCCCCATACCAACCTTGTCCCATTGTCTTGAGTGTTTTATTTAGCACACTTTTATACTCTGTATAATTGTTTTTGAAAGCACACATCTTGCTCAATAAAATTGTTCGTAGCATGAATTAATTCCTTTAAACTAGCAATGTTAAAGGGATCTAGTAACTTTGTTGACAAGTGCAAAACGTGGTGCGTGGTTAATTACATGTGTATCGGTGTGATCTGATATGTCCAGAAAGTAATGTCTGAACATTTCAAGTTAATCGGATGTTATTTGGCCGAGAAATGAGCGAAAATGCAAAGTGATATAGGTATTGAAATAGGTCTTGTGTGATAAAATCGGAACCTAAGCATCTTTAAATACAGAAATATCGGAAGAAATCCAATATCCGCCTGTGAAATTTATAAATCCACCGCCAGTTCGGACCTGTCCACGCCGCTAGCGCTGGGGGAGATATCGACAAGCTGGGGACAAGGTATGAGGGAACTGCTATAATTACAATTGGATTTTGAGGATTTGGATAAAGTTACTAAGTCCTTTTAATCAGCATTTATCACTGTAATACAAAACACGTCGCATAATACAAGACACTGTATACCTTGCTAATGCAAAGCCCCCCAAAAACCCAAGAATATAATCCTCACAGTCCCCATTCCTTTCCTTTAAAACAAAGTTCCATTGAAAACGATCTCAGCAAACCAGACTGAAATTATCAATTTTACCTTGAAAATAATTGTCCTCTCTATTGCTGTTGCTAAAAGACCTTTTGCTACATTTTCGCCATGCGCTGAGACCTTTTTTGGCTGTAAATATTATGAATGTTGAATTTACAAATGCTGTGATGTAATTATAGACGCACCTGTGGAAATAAAATTGCTTCTGTCCGATATAAACTTGCATGGGCGAATTCTAGGTTTCGGTAGTTCCTTTGTCTCTGAGCGATATTGCGTAGCAAAGGGGGGTAAGGGGAGAAGGCTGCTTTTTTTTTTTTTTTACAGACGCGCTCATCAATTACTGGTATACATCACCATCCGAGAGACGAAAGCTAGGTTTCGAATGTGCGAAGTAAAGTTTTAATGAAGTTCTTAGCTTTGTGTTTGATTTTTTTTTCGGACGCGCGCTGATTAATATTATGATCATTAACGTCTGGGACCCGCTCTTTATCGTTCCATCCGAAAGACACCATTCAATTTTCGATCTCAGGCATATTTTTGCACTAGATCCGAAGACCACAAGGGGCATCTTACTTCATCTGTAAATTATTGCTTCTAATTTACCCTTAATGAAGGAACATGTTATATTGGTAGAACTTACAAAAATAATGAAACAATAACGATGAATACAAAATAACATTGACATATTATTAGGAATGGCTACACCTCGACACCCTCCCCCCCCCCCACCCCCACCCCGTCCTTCAAAGTCCTTCATTTCACGCCTATTAACCCGGCTACGCCACTGTTTGTAATATTTATCTTCTCACCCTCAGCGGACTGCGAGTACTTGCATGTAGACTGCCCCCGAACCCCCGGGGGCTCGCTCTGTGATTTTCCGTCCTTTTGAAAAGTCTGTTTCCTCTTCTTCCCTCTGTGACATTTCCCGTTCTCAAGATCAAGTTTATCATGATATTTGCTCAGTGGCGTAGCCATCGGGGGAAGGGGGTGAAAAGGGGGGCAATATTGCCCCCCTCCCCCGCCCCCCTGCCCCATCTTGCTGAGAGTCATGCGGTCGTCTAACTGCAAACCCTCTCACTCTGGGCATACAATTACATTTAAATTCAATCGAAATGAAGAGCTTCGATTCAAAGGGCAATATCTTCCTTAGTGCAATCTGAAAAATGTGATTTTAAGCTGCTGAAATATAAAGAAATACAAACGAAAATGTAAGCTATCGTTTACCATAACGACATTTTAAAAAAGAGATTATTTTGTATTGATAAATGGCGGCTTTAATTCAAATGTTTTTACAAACTGACGCATTGCAACTTGAACAACTTACATAAATACATTCCATCAAATGTATACCCCTCTACCTCTTACTCTCACTTCGCCCCTGATCTTTTGCAGGATTAAGTTTCATTCGATGCTGCCCGCTGACTTTCAATAAATAGACGAGTTTCCTGTCGATATTTATTTGATTTAGACGGCCATGTTCATGATAATGATTTGACATATTATATCATATAATTTTATAGCTCAACCCACGCTCCATGCATAGGCCCCCTTTCCCTTGTCCAAGCCCCTTTCCTGAATAAAAATGACCATCAAGTATTCAAAATCTTCTGATAATATTATGTATAATATAATATCTATTATTTAATATTTTGATTAATTTAATGAAAATACTAATGGCAACTTATAGTTTAAAACTGTAAGTTGCCGTTAGTATTTCATGATATATAAAGATACCTATATATCGTATTATACAGAAGACCACGCCCATGCCTAGGCCCCAATCCTCTTTCCGGAGAAAATAATTGTTTTCTGATAATATATACGTCTATTTATTGCCTGATAATTTGATTAAAATTGTCATTATAAGAGAAGATTAAATGTAGTATTAATTTGATATAAATTGTCATATTCATCATTCTACCCGTGTGTTTTGTTTTAGTCACGCACGAAAGTTGGCCTCATTATGTTTTCCACCCGATAAATAGTCAAATTGAGCGATGTCGAAATTGACAATAGTTCAACCCCTGAAATAGTTGCACAATCATTTTATCTTTTAAGATGACCATCGACATCAAAAAGATATATTTATCGATTACGAATGAAACATTGGACAATAACTCTATAATAAACTCCATAAATGGCTAAGACTATTTAATTTTAAAACACTTTATATTCATGATTTGTAAATCCACGCCCCCAACAAAAAACAAAAAAGTGGGAACTGACCATCAACATGATCAAACCTGAACGTCACTAAATACTTGTTAAGTTGTGACATACTATATCATAGTAATTAATACAAATCGCCATACCTATTTGTGATTGATAACTTCGCAAACTTTTAAACACGTCCCAAACAAAGAAATGACTGACGTTCCTAATGGAAACAAGGGGGTATTGAACAAAAGCAAAACCCTTACTATTTAGTTTTCCTAGAAATGGTATGACTAATTTGTTTTAATAGTGTGTTATTCGATACTTATGTAACTGACCCACACCCAGGATAGCCATATATGAACCCTTTCCTTGTTGCCTACTTGCATGGGCCTCTCTTTACTATCGGTTTACTGGGTACAAACTGACCATGAACAACTATAATATCGGAAATAATATCGCTAGTGATATTCGTTTGTATCGCAATGTATGGTCAAACTAGGAATCTAAAAGAATCTATAATATACGTAATTTATTTTGATAACGTAATGACATAATTATGCAGTGGCGTATATACAAGGGGGGAGGGGGTACGGGCGGGGGCATGTGTCCTGCCCCCTTCCAATATTTTATAGTATGTTATAGTATTGGGAGGGGAGCAGGGCATGTGCCCTCGTGCCCCCCCCCCCCCCCCCCATCAATACTTTGAAGAAGAACAAAACTATAAAACAAAAATCATCAAAGGATGGAAATCTTTGGGAAAAAATAAAGAAATATACAAGGTGTGCCTCCAAATGTGGTGATTTGTGTGCCCCTCCAACAATCAGTATACGACTACGCTATCCGTGTACCTTGTATTCCTAGTAGTACATTGAATACTAGACAAGTATGCCAATGTCATCACCGTGTTCACCCAGTATTGCATGATGGAAATATGGGATATTATAACTAGTACGGCTCATCGCCATATTCCTCATATTTCTAGAAAATGTTAGACTGGTATTATCCTCTATGTATTATTTGCACTGGTACGATCCTGAGGTCGATATTCTTTATAAATATTAGCAAATGTCTTCGGTTAGTTTCGGGTGACCTGCTCAGAAGTGTTGAGTGCATAGAGAGTATGCTTATACACACTAAACCACTAGCAGACAACGTTAAGCGAGCTTCCGTACTAGCTAACTGTCCCATCATGCAATGCGATGGAAGAACTGCGAAGGCACGATTACTTTGGTGATTTGGCTGGTTTCAAGATCCCTTAGGCCCCTTACCACCCACGAACATTGAACGTTAATGTGAAGGACACATTTCAGATATCACCCATGAGACAACATAATCTGTAAAATAAATTACACTTCGACCCTAATGAAACCCGGATCTTACGAATTATGTTACTATTCTACACGTCGTGAGCCGCGAGTGTCGAAAGACGGAACGTGCGCTATACATGTATACGCAGCCACCACGGTTCTTTAAAGGGATTGTGTCGTCGTGTCCGATGGCGCTGTTCAAAGGGCTCACAGGAAGACGCCATGTTGTGCGCACGCCACGCGCTCTGTCATGCCTGTATAGCTTACATACGCTATAATCATGATAATAGTTGCATGGCTATAGCGGTATCGTGCTCAAGTATACTGTCAAATATGTGTATATTAACCACCTCAGGGAAACGAAAAATGTTCACTCTTTACAGGTGACCTCTATTATATATAGATCCCCTATATACTAGACAGGTTCCAAAACATTGTTTTTTTTCTGCAGGGGATCACCTTTAGTGGCTGATCTGCTGCTATGTATATAGGTGGCCGCTATGACAGGTTTGAATGTAGTTCTGAGTTTTCTGACTGATTATGGAAACATGGCGAATCCCAGTACGCATTCACGAATATGGTGACGCAGTAACTTTAATTCAGTGTGTTTAAAGCCCGGCGCAGACAGAGCCTACTCGACCCGATCCGACTGGTTTTCAGCCTGATTAACTCAGTATGTGCTGCCTCAGGACTCCGGTTTTTCCAGTCAAGTGCCAGTCGGAGGTTATTCGAGGCCGATTCAACATGTTGGATGGGCTCCGACTGAGCGAAACTGACTCTAGCCTGACTGAAAACCAGTCGGATCGGGTCGAGTCGGCTCTGTCTGCGCCGGGATTAAGTGATTTGTTGCACCTTGTGCTAAAACAACGATGAGGTGCCAAAATTCACCTTTTTCTAAAAATGTACTCGAATAATACTGCTAACTTGCAAATTCTCCATCTTTGTCAATTTGCGATATTTGAAATTGAAGCTGCTAAAATAATATAATAATAAGAAGAAAACATGACTGTAATACACTTTATTCATAGCAGAATTACCATGTTTTCAACTGGCAGTTATTGCGATTTGTAATTAGACTTTTCGCACGTATCCAGTATGTTTGACAAAAGTAATATAGAGAGATTAATAAAGATAAGAGTGGCATCACTGTTTTGTTAAGTAATAATCATAAATGGTCATGAAATTAGTATTTAAAAATATCCTTTTGGAGGTAAAGCCTTTCTTCCCTTCCTTTTCCACAATGAACAAAGGCATTTCCATTATAGGGCAGTGTACACGGCTGGCCTAGTTAGCATGTTAGAGAAGAATTAAATAATAAAACTTAACACTAGTTTATAGATAGCTGCATTTGACAAGCCGGGAGCATCACATCCCTACCTCAAGCACACCCCTCTCCCACTTATCTAACAATATCTAGATATTTAGTAGGGTGGAATTGAATACTCCTGGCACTTCGTTCTTAATATACCAACGACCATTATTATTTCGCACCAAAGGTTTCCGACCTTCCTAACAGTTTCCCAATTACAAACCACAATGACTTTCACTTTAACCGTTAACATAGTCAGCTGTTTTAACTTGATGTAGCACTTGTCGCCAAACCCGTTCTCACCTAATGATAATTAATGTAAGATTTGATCATGTTTGATTTCGTCGCCATCGCCATGGCTGTTTGCGGTTGAACTTTAATGTACAACAGCTCCCAGAGTTTGGTTGGCGTCAGAGTATTGTCCCGTGTGCCATGTAGAAGCATCAGCTCCACCTAATCGCCTCGGCCCGAGTTATTCTAGGGTCGTCCCTGACTGGACCATTGCCGCCAGTAAGTTGTGGTTTGGCACTCAGCTCGTTGTCGCATACCAACTGAGCATCAGCTGCGGCCACACCGCGGCCTGGTCAACGTCGGGATTGTTGCGGTCGAGAGATCTCGCATGTTACAGATGTGCGTCAAACATCTCTCATAGCTCGCAGAATTTGGTGCCTCATAGTCGATTGCAGAGTTGAGTGTCGATTTGGTGTCGATTTGGTTGAGACGAGCTGGGTGCCGATTTGGGTGCCGATTTTGGTGTCTAGTGGGATGCCGAGATGGGGGGCTGAGTTGGGTGTCAAGTTGGAGTGCCAAGTTAGATGCCGAGTTGGGTAGGTGCCGATCGATTTGGGTGACGGGTTGGGTGCCGATTTGGGTGTCAATTTGGATGCCGAGATGGGTGCCGAGTTGGGTGACGAGTTGGGTGCCGGGATGGGTGACGAGTTGGGTGACGAGTCGGGTGACGAGTTGGGTGCCGAGTTGCGTGTCTGGTTGGATGCCGAGATATGTGCACCCGTAGCTACGCCCCTGCTGTACTCCCTACACCCTTTTCCCCCCTCTCTTTTTTTAAAAGAGATCAATAGCATTTATGTTAGGGTAAAACCAATTTATCTTGTAGACTTGCAGCATAGGCGTAGGAGGTGGGGCCTGGGGCTGGGGCTGCAGCACCCGGGTTTTTTTTTAACGGCCATATTTGGGCAAAAGGCACTTCAAATTCCAGCAAACCTTGTCATATTCGGGCAAACACATGTTACGTTTGGGCAATGTCTTGTCATGTCAGGGCAATATAACATCATTTTTGGGCTAAACCATCAAACACATATCATTTTCCAGCATCACATGGGCGAGGACCTTTTTTTTTTGCTTCTCAGGTGAAAAAGCGTGAAGGATAATTATTCGAGCAAAAGATCCCAGCCCCCCCTGAGAAAAAACTGCCCCTTCGCAAATGACATGCAGTCGGGTTTTTAATTTGTTTTAAATTTGATTCCGAATTGTTGCAGACAATCTTTAAAGGGACTAAGTAACATTGTCCAAATCTTCAAAATCTAATTGGAATTCTAGCGGTTCCCTCACCTTGTTGTATTTGTATTAACAATAAAAGCATAGGACAGGTTTCAGTTTTACAAATTTCCCTTTCGTTAAAAGATATTTACGATTGAAGTGTTCAGATGTTAAATTATCAACTGGACCGCGAAAACCGTGTACAAAGTGAGTGCAATGAGTCAGAGAATATAACTTTGCCTTTTTGCTATATACTCGGCCTTATAACATCAATTTAATTTGAAATGTTCACACAACACCCAGTGGCCATATCAGATAACAACAATATACATTGTATCAACCACTCATCACTTTTTGCACATGTTAACAAAGTTACTAGATCCCTTTAAACATTAACTTAGAAAATAATATATCAATTCATCGAAGTCGTTATATATGTAAGAAGTGTGAATATTTCGTTTTCCGAATGAAAACTCGAACAAATTAGATAAATTTCCTGACTGCATCGTGTACTTGGAATTTTTTACCGCGCCGGTAGAGAAAAAAGTTTATCTCCGAATGCAAGCCTAACCGCAGAGCATGGGTGGAGCCTATCTAGACGAACGTGCTCGTCAATCTCTCCCCAACCCCTCCCCTAAACAGGTTTGACTGCACAAGTGGCGCAACGCACTAACTAGTCGGATGTGACGTCACTCACTTTGTGGAACCATTTAATTTAGACGATAATCATCTTCCCTCGCGCGATCCCTGAACTACTTTCTCGCACGTGGACTTAAAGTGATCCATTAAGTTTGAAAAAATTAAAATCACTTGGAGCTTTGAAACTGTTGTACCTTGTTGCTTTGCCTATGGTAACAGAAGGATGAAATTGGTTTTAATTTTAGAATGCCTCCCTAAGTATATTTAAGATTGAGTTTGAAAGCGTCTATGGACGCCTTTTACCGTAATCATGAGTACCCGAATTCGGATACGCAATCGCCCGCAGTATCCGAATTCGGATACTTTAAAAGGGAGTTCGGATTTGTTAATCAGATGCGCGGTGTCATCTTGCGAACGCCTTGTGCATGGTACGTAATATATACTGGATCAGTATGTATGCAGTGCGCACAAACTAGCCTATAGTTCCAATGGCGATCAACAGTTTAGCATCACCACGCTTGACAACCTTTAAATGAGTGTTCACCCGAAGCACGCCCCCTCGTCGTGATCGTGTTACTGAGGTACTTGGTACTTCTAAACCTCTCGAGGGGGGTGCAGCCCCCAACCCCAAGCCCCCTCATTCGAAGCACACGTACCCCTCGTCTTTATCGTGTTACTGAGGTAGTACTTGGTACTTCTAAACCTCTCGAGGGGGGTGCAGCCCCCAACCCCAAGCCCCCTCATTCGTGCGCATAAAATGGCTACGCCTTTGCTAACTACACATGTCATCTACTTGGTGGTTCGGTGGTTACGTCAGCTGAGATGAGAGTGGCGACGTACTTCGAGTAAGAAGAGATTCTCTTGGAGGTATAGTTCGGATTTGTAAATCAGAAGCGCGGTGCCATCGTGCGAACGGATTGTGCATGGTGCGTAATACACACTGGCTCAGGGTTACGTAATGCTCATAAAATAGCTAGGTTCAAAATGGCGACCCGCGTTGAAGCATCCCCATACAGTATTTTAAATAAACAGCGAGGTTAAGCGGTAAGGTTTTTAGTGATATGGGTTTAATTTAAATTTCTCTGAGAAAGTGTTAGATACAGGATTCCTTCACATTCCATCAAAACAAAGCATCTAAAAAACGCATTAAAAGCATGTGGTTCGTAACACAATGGTTGACCAATATTGACATGCATGCAATTAAAAAAAACATCGTTTCAAACAAGGTCTAAAATACTTAACAGTATTTTCTTTTTATAATATGTTGGATATTTGATGATGCAAATACCATATTGCACCTTTAACCTCTATGCATAGGAAGCGCCGTGTTTCGTCACATGAGTCGGATATCGATCTGTTCCGCCGATTAACTCCGTTTAAAAGAAGAGGAAATTTGAAGTGTCCGTTTAAAGCCATTGCGACAGCTTCCAGTTCTACGAAGAGGAGGGGTGAATGAATCATTGATTCGTGTTACAGCGTTGCCTTCAATACGAGCGTGACTAAAATGCAACTGATTAACGGAGATAATGTTGATGACAGAGATCATTATGATGATGCTGCTGGTGAGGGCGATGATGATGATTGATGATGAGGATGATGATGATGATGAAGATGATGAGGATGATGAGGATGCTGAGGATGATGAGGATGATGAGGATGATGATGATGATGATGATGATGATGATGATGATGATGATGACGATGATGACGATGATGACGATGATGATGATGATGATGATGATGATGATGATGATGATGATGATGGTGATGATTATTATTATAATTAAGATGATGGTGATAATGATGATAATAATGTTGATGATGTTGATGATGATGAAGATGATGTTGATGATGATGAAGATGATGATGCTGATGCTGATTATGCTGAGGCTGCTGGTCCTGCTGCTGCTGCTGCTGATGATGATACTGGTAATAATTGTGAGTGCTTCTGAATAGTGTTGGTTGTGTCATTATGATTAAAAAAATACAAGTAGGGAAATATCTGTGGTCGTAGCGAAGATGAGTAACTCTCACATGTTCGCAACAACATAGCTACATGTTTACAATAATTAGAGTTTGAAGTGATTTCTGTCTGAATGAAATTCTTCTGCAATTGTCGAACGCATCAAACAGCCCAACACATGTACTGTCCATCCCATTTGACCGACATTTATCCACCCCCGTCCCCGTTGTCTTTTCAATTACCCCCGTTAAATCTGTTCCAACAAATCAATAGAGATATAGAGGGGTATAAGAGAAAGAATAAGGAGTAGAGAAAGTGGATAATGGGTGTATATGGAGAGATAGAGATGAGACGATGGAGAGATAGAGAGAGAGTGAGAGAGAGAAGGGAAGAGTAGAATGATAGAGGGAAGGAGAGAAACAGATAGAGAGGAAGAAAGACAAAAAAGGAACAAGTTGAGACTATTCTGTGTACGTACGTTTAAATGCAATCATGAACCAGAATGATGACTCATCCCTCTTAGTCATATGGTGCGTTCATCTTGTCTTGCTTAGCCCATAATCAACGCTCTGAAACGCGTCTCACTCTAATCTTTATCAAGTGAAATGATTAGACAGAAAAAATGTTTCATAACTCTGAATAAGAGAAGATAAACGTATTACACCCATGTGTAAATTGGTGACGTTGGTGACACAACGGGGCCGACTGACCATCATAATAAAAACAAATTAAAAAATGAATGAGAGCCTGGACATGTCTTTTTAAGGAGGCCGGAGGCTGAGATGACTTGCCCGAATAGCGCCTTTCCTCTCTACAGCACATTTGAGCTAAAACTGCAAAACGGGCCAATTGACACCTAAATGTTGCGATTTTACAGACATTTGTATTATAAGAAAATACCGTTGCTAGGGGAGGTGAGGCCGTCTCTTCGTACCTAAACATTCGTGGATGTTCTTTAAATAAGTAGTTATGATTAGTAACATTAATGCAAATTAAAACGTTAATTGATGTATTTATTAATTTAATGCGTCGAGAAGGTTTATCGTATTCCACATGCTAGACGTCATAATGTTTCATCTATCACATTTGCAAGTTGTCTTTATTTAAGTTGAGATAAATTTAACATTGTTTGGATGGATTTCACCTCACCAGAGCCAAAATGTGAAATCCCTGTTCTGCCAACTGTTCGCAAAAATATCTCGTCAAAATAGAAACAAAAATTTAATCCAACAGAAGACCAACTATTTGGCAAACATTCCCTTAAAAAACTCGACCAACTGTTATATCAGTCTCTAGGGTTATCATTGTTTGTGTTTTAGTTTTCTATTATGATTATATTATGCAACAGAAATACATTGTTTAATTTCAATTTCATTTGATTTCTTCACTTTCTCTCTCTTGTCGCCTTCACTCTCCTGTCGTGAATCAGATACGCGGTGCCATTTAGCCAACGCCTTGCGCACGCTGCGAAATACAGTCACTGTGACGATCATGGGCATATAAGTATGACTCCAGCTGACATGGGCTCAGTGTTAAAGGACAATGAAATCCGGACAAATTGTCGTATGCACTATAAGGAACGAAATAGGATGAATAGTCCCTGGAAATTTGAGCACAATCGGTAAAGAAATAAGAAAACTATGGCTCTTTGAAAATATCCATTTATTTCTATGAGTGACTCAAATTGGCAACGCACTCTGGCAAAGTTGTGGACTTACGTTTTGTACACAAAATTTAAATTTTGTTCAATGTTCTCAAAATATATTATGTTTACCCTTCGTTTGAGTTCAACATATGTTTTGTAGAATATATTTATACACAACATATTGTGAGTTTGGGGAATGGAAAAGTGTTACAATGAAGAAAAATGGGTAAATGGGAAAAATGTGTGTACAAAACATATGGGGGGTAGACCACAAACTTATCAGAAGCGTTGCCAATTTGAGTTCCCCATAGGAATTAATGGGCATCTTCAAAGAGCCATAGTTTTCTTGTTTTATGGCCCGATTATGCTCTAACTGTCAGAGATTATTCCTCCTGATCTCTTCAAGTCTATGGAAGCAACAGTTTGCTTGAGTTTCATTGCCCTTTAATGCACGGTGTTGCATCCCAACGCAACGTGCAAAGGGATTTAGTAACATGGTCAAAATCTACCAAATTTACTTAAAACTCTAGCGGGTCTCACGTATCTCGTTGTATTTGTATAACCAATAGAAGCGTGGAACAGGTTTTGGTTGATCGAATTTCCCTTTCGTTACAGAGATATTTAAGATTGAAGTGTTTTAGATCTTATTTGTATTATCCACTGGAAAGTTATAACTGTGTACAAAGTCAGGGCAATGGGTTCGCGAATACCACTTCGCATTTTCGCTCATGGCTCGGCCATATAACATCTTTTTAACGTGAAATTGTCATACATCACTCAGAGGACATACCGGATCACAGAAATTCAAATTTTATCAACCATTTGTCACTTTTTCCACATATCAACAAGTTACTAGATCCCTTTAAGCATGCTTTCAAAAATATTGTATAACTTATAGATATACCCTCTTTGCTCTGTTCCCCCTCCCCAATATGCGCTAACTCTGGCTTCACCCCTGTCTGCTGGTGAAGACCAGACATGAGATCGTTAGGGACACGTACGGGGCAGGTGTGGCGTGTATGTCAGTCGACGTGAGGGCCATGTGTCCCCACGAACTAATTAGTCCATTGGCAACAAAAATCATGTTGATTCGGTCTTTAAAAATCGTGCGTGTCAGATCTGCATGCTTGCTGAAATTGTGATAAGAACTGAAGAAAAAATTGCATCCCATCGAGCACACGTTTTCGAGTATATAGGGGCCCGACTATATTATCCATCGATACAATATGTCGCAGTTCGCATACAAATATGACATTATCAGACTATGGAGTATGGGCCAATTAAGCAGGAGGTCCGCTAGGACTTCCATTTCTGGGGAAAGAACACAAAAGTGGATAACATTTCATAATTAATTTTAGTGGGTCAGAAATTAGGGGACATCCCTGTGGTAATCATCGCTCCCATAGTTCCTATAACGTTTAAAAAAAAAAAACAGTTTATCACCCCCTTTTTAATTATGACTAGAGTGGTTAATGGTAATACCTTATTATGCCACTTGTTTTGTTTAAAATGTAAAACAATGAATCTATCTAGAGACGTTTTTGAAAGACACACACACAATTATTCATCCATATTATTGATTTTACAACGGGTTTGTTACTTTTTTCTGTCATTGGTCATAAGAACAATGCTCTATTATAATTATCTTTAATACTCTTCGTCTTAAAGTGGGGTTCGTTTAGTATTTCAGGGTAAATAAGAGACAGGTAGTGTAATCAGATATATATTGGAAGTTGAAACGAAAGACAACTTAAAGGGATAGTTGAGTTCTGGTAAGGAGAGTACAGTTTTAGTGAAACTGAATTTTAGTAACCAAAACCTGCATCATTACATTACAAACTAATAGTTATAACTAGAAAGGAACACAACATTACAAATGACGTAGTAAAGATCATGTTATCATTCAAAAAGAGCCGTTAAAACGTAAGAGGGCGCTCTCTAAACACTCATCGGTTTCAACCATTTTGAATAAAATATTGTGCATGTGATGCTTTGTTGAAATAGTGATTAGATAGAGAAATAACCAACAACTATTTAAATACCTATTTTGTAACTTTTTGAAAAGAGGAAGCATTTTTTTGAATTTTTAACGGCTGGTTCAAAATTCTCTAATAAACCCGGGGCCCCGGGTTTATTACAAATTGTTATATTCATGGATATTTCAGCCGTTTCTGAACCGATTTTGATCAAACAAAGATGATTTTATTGTTTAAATATTATGCTCTTTCAAATTTTACACTCAGTTTTTCATTACCTCACAAACCAATTAAGTAGTCTAGCGCCCTCTCTACCAAAACTCAACTTTCCTTTTAAAGTACTGTGCCGCCGATTCAAGAGGGCGCGTTATTCAGAGGGCAGCGTCATGTTTTCGAAACAATACGCAGTGATAGTGTTTGTGTGGGTGTGTGCGTGCATAAGTGCGTGCGTGTGTGCATGTGTGTGTGTGTGTGTGCGTGTGTGCGTGCGTGCGTGCGTGCGTGCGTGCGTGTGTGTGCGTGTGTGTGTGTGTGTGTGTGTGTGTGTGTGTGTGTGTGTGTGTGTGTGTGTGTGTGTGTGTGTGTCTTTGTGTGTGTATGTATGTCTGTCTGTCTGTATGTATAACTTACAAAGCATCACATGCACAATATTCTATTCAAAATGGTTGAAACCGATGAGTGTTTAGAGAGCGCCCTCTTACGTTTTAACGGCTCTTTTTGAATGATAACATGATCTTTACTACGTCATTTGTAATTGTGTGTTCCTTTCTAGTTATAACTATTAGTTTGTAATGTAATGATGCAGGTTTTGGTTACTAAAATTGAGTTTCACCAAAACAGTACTCTCCTTACCAGAACTCAACTATCCCTTTAAAAATTCTGAAAAGATCAACAATTTGATCGATTTTCATATGTCATGTTTTACTGCGTCATGTTAGTTCACTCTCCCTTTTTCCTTCAAAATCCAATTCATGAATGGTCGATACCAGACAAGCCACTGGCAACGTTTTACTCAGAATTCGTGTTGTAATCACGTATGTGAATATAAAGAGCTCCGGGCTGCGTGAAAGATCATGGATGTTTTTTAACGCGCTTCCTGCGTTCGGGGATGTTGCTATCAGCTGAACAGTCCCGAGATTAGCCGTGGGATTAGGGGGAAGGCTTATCATTGTCCAGTAAAGATGATGGAAATTGACACACATACGGTAACCTAGATAGAGAATGTCTGTTTGTTGAAGGACAAAATATTTTCAAGCAAACAAACGGACAGACAAACGCACGCAAAGATGTGCACGCATATTCCTATAACATACACATACATACACACAACCGCACACTCACTTACTAAACATCAATATAAATATGCATGTATATCATTTATATGTACGTACATACTCGCAAACGAACATGCACATTGTTTTTCACAGATATACGCACGGATACAGGAGCGCAAATATGAATTATGAAAATGACAGGATAAGAAAAGAATACGTAACGCTTTAAAGGGGATCACCAGGCAAAGAGCAACACATAATTGTATGTTTTGGTACCTTTGTGTGATATTAAACAGATGCCCAACACTTTGCAAAGGATTGTGTATAAATTCATAAACAATACAATTAATTACCCTCACTTACGGAACCTTCATTATATGATGGTTCCGTATGCGCCCAACGTCTGAGAGTGCGCCAATTATATTCTCCCATACGTTTGGAGACAATAGAATCCCGGACGATTCGTTCACCCTGGAGAAAGGTAGTCTTCGTATACGCAGACCCATGAACACATGCTTTAGAATGGTGACCAATTATTAAATTTTCTTTTTTGGAAACATATTTCTCTGAACTTTGTGATGGAAAGGACTACTAAAGATGTTACCTTTCATTTATAAGAATACTATTTTTGGGTGGTGGTACCTTTTAACTATCAGGAAAAATTACACAAAGTGGTCACTGCAAACAGGTGGCCTCTATATAGTTCCATAACATTGTTTTTTCTATTTATAAGATCACTTTTGATGGCAACTATTAAGGCAGGTTAGATGTTATAGACAGGTGGCCACTTCTGCATGTACCTATCCTTTTCACGTTTCAAACTCCAAATCATGTTCGGGAGTAAAATGCAAAAAGGAAAGATGAGTGTGTATAGATATAGAAAGAGAGTGGGGATATATAAATCAAATGCAGCTATGAACAAAATTGCAGCGTCATTGTGCAATAACTCATAGCCCGTACAGAGGATGCATTTAAAATACTTTGAAACAAAACCAAAAATAACGCAGGGAAAGTTGAACGATTAACATGATACTACCGTTTACCAAGCATTATTCAGCGTGATTGTACAATGATAATGTGCAGTCTTATACAAAACTTAAATGAACACTAGCCAATCAAAATACGAAATATGAGAGAAAGGGAAGACAGAATGAATGTGTGAGAAATTAATGGAACAATAAGCTCCTTCTTTAAATGAAAAGGTTAATGAAAAAGCTATTACGAAAAAAGTGCAGCGTCATTTTCAATGACTTAATTAAAAGACTATAGACATGATCATTATGATATACAGACAAGTCTTACAGAAACCTCACGAGCATTCAGTCCCAAAGTCCTTGAAGGAGAGAGATCCTGAGAGAGGGGGTAGAGAAGTTCGGCAAGATGAATGGAACACGACGCTATACACGAGGAGAGCGCATCAGACGATTTTGAATCGGAGCCAGAATCGATACCAGCTGATATCGGCAGCCGCGTGGAGGAGCTGCTTCCGGTTGATACATCATCGTGACGTCAGTCATCACGTGATCAAATGCCGTCGCGGCGCTCAGACCTTGACAATGTACAGATTATGAAAAATTGGATAATCGAATTTGATCATTGTGGATCATGTAACCATTAACGATTTGGCGCGCTAAGGCGATCGCTAACGTGCTAGGCACGCATATATATACGTCGTTGCAGAACAAAATGTGCATGGTTATACTAGAAACGATTTGTCCAAAGAATTCCTTTTTAATTACAATAAGTTTGTTCTTAATATTGTATAATTATATATTTGTACAATGTCGTTTACTATACAGTTTTGAATAGTCGTGTAAAAATAAAACCTTAAAATGCAGGAACTGTGTCACCTTCCTTGCAAAAGCATCATATTGTAAAGCCATACAATTTCGGGCAAAATAAGTATAATTTCGAGCAAAATTATTTCAATTCAGGACAGGCATGTAATATACAGAGATTTTGTTTTTCTTGAGATAAAAACCCGGTAAGGATGTTATTCGGGCAAATACATCAGAACCGCCCCCACCCTCCAAACTCGTTCTCGCCCCCATGAACAAAATACCGTGCTTGTGATCATGTTAGGGTATGCTTGCAAACTTTAATTATCAAGATATAGCGTTCATTGACACACTAGACCACATAATATTTTCATTGATGAAGGTCGCTTTAAAATCGTCTTAAAGGTTGTATCAAATATAAGATCGAGGGAATAGATTTATAGAACGATATTGTCTAATTAACCACGCCTGATTAAACTTAACTCTTGGCGTGTTATAGAGGTATTGCTATCCTGTAGACGCAATAGGCTAAAATTGTCTACAGTGCGTTACACTAAACCCACGGTTAAATTTCGTCAATATACCTCATTTGAAGAAGAACAAAATAAGTGGTTCATGGACTAAATTGAACCCATGGAATAAGTTTAACCCTTTGACCAAACGCGTTGTCACCCACCTTAAATGAATTATTGTGTAAGTTATAGTAGATTTTTCAAGCATTTGTATAATGAAGTGTAATTTGTGATTTTGCTTAAAATATATAAATCGTGTCAAATAAAATCGAATCAATTAAATATTATCCGTTGACTGGCATTACCAAGAGTTAACTTTAACCTTCCGATGAGAATCAGGCAAGTGTGTACTGCAAAATTGCATCACCGAGATGGTAAGAGTTAATCTTAATGGTATTTATCCCTGTCAAAAAGAAATAAAATGCTTATTAGGTCGTACATTCCCATTCTAGTATGCTTTGTACATGATTAATAAGTTTTCCCTGTAAGCAAAGTGTTAATAAACAAAGAACCCAAATGATAAATCATCCCTGTAATAAGGGAAGCACTGGTAAATGTT
Organism: Echinarachnius parma; assembly: GCA_037951105.1. Lineage (NCBI taxonomy): Eukaryota > Metazoa > Echinodermata > Echinoidea > Clypeasteroida > Echinarachniidae > Echinarachnius > Echinarachnius parma. Next base: position 171,908 of record JBAMJV010001284.1, on the reverse strand, counting down.
TTGGGTTGTTCATAACTACGTTTCATTCTACTTTATAGCGTGCTTCCTGGAGAGTTTGTATGAGATAAATCCAGTTATCGTCAGGAATAAGGATACATCAAGTCCTCGTAAGCAATGTGTTAATAAACATGATAAAGAAAAACCCAAATGAAAATCATCCCTGTAAGAAGGGAGGCATTGGTAAAGGCTTGGGCTGCTCATACCATTGTTTCATTTCCTTAGCGTGCTTCCCGGTTAGTCTGTATGGGATACATCCCGTCAGGGAAAAGTTTTAAAAGGGACTCGTGAAAATCACCCCTGTCGCAAGGGAAGCACATGTAAAGGTTGTCGTAAGCTGCAAACTTGTTCCATTCTACTTTGTGTGCTTCGCGGAGGCTTTGCATAGGATACATCATGTTCCCGTAAGCAATATGTTAATAAAAGAAATACCAAAATGAAAATCATCCCTATAATAAGGAAGGCTCTGGTAAAGGTTTGGGTTGCTCATACCCTCGTTCCATTCTACTTAGCGTGCTTCCCGGAGAGTTTGTACAGTTGTATGAGATAAATCCAGTTAACGTCAGGAATTAGGATACATCATTTCCCCGTAAGCAATGTGTTAATAAAAGAAAACCCGACATGAAAATCATCCCTGTATTAAGGGAGGAACTGGTAAAGGTTTTGGGTTGCTCATACCCTCGCTTTATCTTTTTTAGCGTGCTTCCCGGGGAGTCTGTATGGAATACATCCAGTTAACGTCAGGAAAAAGTTTTTAAAAAGGGACTCACGAAAATCACCCCTGTCACTAGGGAAGCACATGTAAAGGTTGTCGTAACCTGCAAACTCGTTCCATTCTACTGTGTGTGCTTCCCGGAGGATATGTTTAGGATACTTCATGTACCCGTAAGTAATGTGTTAATAACAGAAACCCCCAAATGAAAATCATCCCTGTAATAAGGGAATCACTAGTAAAGGTTTGGGTTTTGGGTTTGGGTTCTACTTTGTGTGCTTCGCGGAGGCTTTGCATAGGATACATCATGTTCCCGTAAGCAATATGTTAATAAAAGAAATACCAAAATGTAAATCATCCCTATAATAAGGAAGGCTCTGGTAAAGGTTTGGGTTGCTCATACCCTCGTTCCATTCTACTTAGCGTGCTTCCCGGAGAGTTTGTACAGTTGTATGAGATAAATCCAGTTAACGTCAGGAATTAGGATACATCATTTCCCCGTAAGCAATGTGTTAATAAAAGAAAACCCCACATGAAAATCATCCCTGTATTAAGGGAGGAACTGGTAAAGGTTTTGGGTTGCTCATACCCTCGCGTTATCTTTTTTAGCGTGCTTCCCGGGGAGTCTGTATGGAATACATCCAGTTAACGTCAGGAAAAAGTTTTTAAAAAGGGACTCACGAAAATCACCCCTGTCACTAGGGAAGCACATGTAAAGGTTGTCGTAACCTGCAAACTCGTTCCATTCTACTGTGTGTGCTTCCCGGAGGCTGTGTAAAGGATACTTATGTTCCCGTAAGCAATGTGTTAATAAAAGAAAAACCGAATGAAAACCATCCCTGTAATAAGAAAAGCACCAATAAAGGTTTGGGTTGCTTATACCCTCGTTCCATTCGACTTAGCGTGCTTCCCGAAGAGTCTGTATGGAATACATCCAGTTAACGTCAGGAATAAGTTTTAAAAAGGGACGCATGAAAATCACCCCTGCCACAAGGGAAGCACATGTAAAGGTTTTGGTTACTTGCAAACTAGTTCCATTCTACTTTGTGTGATTCCCCCAGCTTTGTGTAGGATACATCATGTTCCCGTAAGCATTGTGTTAATAAAAGAACAACAAAACATCAAAATCAACCCAGCCTTTAATAAGGGAAGCATTGGTAAAGGTTTAGGGTTGCTCATACCCTCGCTTTATTTTTTTTTTAGCGTGCTTCCCGGGGATTCTGTATGGGATACATCCAGTTAACGTCAGGAATAAGTTTAAGAGGGACGCATGAAAATCACCCTTGTCACAAGGGAAGCACATGTAAAGGTTTTGGTTACTTGCAAACTCGTTCCATTATATTTAGTATGCTTCCCGGAGGCTGTGTAAAGGATACTTATGTTCCCGTCAGCAATGTGTTAATAAAGAAAAACCCAAAATGAAAATCATCCCTGTAATAAGGGAGGCACTGGTAAAGGTTTGGTTTGCTAATAATCTAGTTCCATTGTACTTAGCGTGCTTCCCGGAGAGTCTGTATGGAATACATCCAGTTAACGTCAGGAATAAGTTTTAAAAGGGACTCATGAAAATCACCCCTGCCACAAGGGAAGCACATGTGAAGGTTTTGGTTACTTGCAAACTCGTTCCATTCTAATTTGTGTGCTTCCCGGAGGATTTGTATAGGATACATCATGTTCCCGTAAGCAATGTGTTAATAAAGAAAAAACTGAATGAAAACCATCCTTGTAGTAAGGGAGGCACTGGTAAAGGTTTGGTTTGCTTATAATCTAGATTCATCCTAATAAGTGTGCTTTCCATAATGAATGGGTTAATGAAACCAGCTCAGTGAAAACCCTTGTTAAAGGGTACATTTGCGAAGGCGTCCTTGTATGGTTGTGAACTCGTTCCATCCTTAGTATTTGATTCCATGTGTGGTTTGTAGAGGATACACTATGTTTTCCTTAATTAATGTGTTAATAAAACACCTCAATTGAAATCATCTCTTTCAAAAGGTAATTAAAAGTACCGGTCTTGGTTACTTCTAAACTCGTTCCATTCTCCTCTGTGTGTACCCCGGACAGTGTATGTATGAAACACCATGTTCCCGTAAGGAATAGGATAGAACAGCTCAATGAAAATCATCCCTGTCACACGGAAGCACATGTAAAGGTTTTGGTTACTTGCAAACTCGTTCCATTCTACAAAGTGTGCTTCCCGGAGGATTTGTGTACGATACGTCATGTCCCCGTAAGCAATGTGTTAATAAAGAAATACCCAAATGAAAATCATCCGTGTAAGAAGGGAAGCACTGGTAAAGGTTTTGGTAAATTACAAACTGGTTCCATTCTACTTAGTGTAATTCTCGGAAGCTTTGTTTGTAGGATACATCATGTTCAGGTAAGGCATGGGTTAATGGAACTTACAATGAAATTATCCCTGCCATAAGGGAAGCACATGTAGAGGTTTTGGTTACCTGCAATCACGTTCCATTTTACCTTGTGTGATCCCCACATGTTTTTTTTCTTCTTCAGAATACAACGTATTCCCGAAATGAACATGATGAATTTACATCATCCCCCTAAAAATGGAATAACTAGTAAAGGTTTGGGTTGCTTATTAACTAGTTCCATTCTACTTAGTGTGATTCCCGGAGGCTTTGTGTAGGATACATCATGAGCAGGTAATGCATGGGTAAATTGAACTTACAATGAATTCATCCCTGCCATTAGGGAAGCACCTGTGAAGGTTTTGGTTACCTGCAATCCCTTCCCATTTTACTTAGAAGTGTGATTTCCGGAGAGTTTGTTTAGGATACATCATCTACCTGAAATGAATGTGTTAATGAAACAACTTAATGAAAATCACCCCCGTCATATAAGACACACTTGGAAAGGTCTGTGTAACTTATAATTTCGTTCCGTTCTACTTTGTGTGAATTATGGAGGGCTTGTATAGGATAGATTATGTTCGCGAAGGCAACTACTTAATGAAACATCGCAATGGAATTATTCCGTGTCATAAGGGAATCTCTTGTAAATATGTTATGGGTCTCGTTCCTTCTTGTGAATTGTGCTTCCCGCATATTTGCTAATGATACACAACATTCCCGTAATAAACATGATGAACATAATGCATATAGGATAGGTGAGGTGAGGGTGATTAAACCAGCTTCCTGAAGAAACTTAATTCTCCTAGTGTTGGTTGCAACCAAAATTGCATCATATTATTCACATACTATCTCAATTATAACTGTATCGTATCCAGGAGAGTTGGAGTGAAAGTTGATTTGACTCTATCGTAAAAACTGATAGAAACTGAATACAATTTTAGAGGTCGTCTCCGCGGAAACGTATGTGTGGGGCGAAATCTTTTGGCAGACAACAGCTTTTGGCAAGGTAATGGGAGAAAAATAAAATGTTCATTTAATTACATGTAAGGCGTCTATAGAGGAAAGCTTATCAAGTAGATCTAACTCATTTCCCACTAGATTGTGGAATGTCCATAGGATGAATACATGATTAAATGTGTTCCTGAAAATAAAGGGTTAAAATACAAATATTATAATCTGCAAATTATATTACGTCTGAACAAATTAGTTCATTACTCGACAAAATGGTAAACAGGTGGTTTGACGGGGTTGTTAGGTTTTGAAATGCTCTTTACATTATTAGTCTGTTTGTTTGTTTGTTTATATATTAATTAAATTCAATCGGTGTTTGTATGGGTGTCATCACGTTTTGCTTCCTCGTGGCATATCACACCATACTCATTTGTAAATGAGTAAGCTGATTTTATGTCTTAACTTCTGTGAGAACAAATTTGTTGCATCAAAAAAGGCAACAACAACAGGGGCATTTACCCGAAGTGTAGTAAATGACAACATATCGTCGGTGATATCACGTACCGGCGAATGTTTGATTCTGCGCGCTAACGAGATTTCGAGAAAAACGCGTTTAAAGTTTCCCAACTTCTTCTATCATAAAATAAACAGTTTTAAACAATCAAATTGCAATAAAAGTTCGAAGGTGACGAGAGAGGAATATTCTCTTCAATATGACCCTGAAAATAACCTACCTTAGGCTCTCGATTCTGTGTAATATCACTGCATAGATCGTTCGTCGGTACGTAGAGTCCTGGATTCAAACTACTCAATGCGAGTGCCTCTACGTACCGACGAACGATCTATGCAGTGATATTACACAGAATCGAGAGCCTAAGGTAGGTTATTTTCAGGGTCATATTGAAGAGAATATTCCTCTCTCGTCACCTTCGAACTTTTATTGCAATTTGATTGTTTAAAACTGTTTATTTTATGATAGAAGAAGTTGGGAAACTTTAAACGCGTTTTTCTCGAAATCTCGTTAGCATGGTTAGCGCGCAGAATCAAACATTCGCCGGTACGTGATATCACCGACGATATAATTGTACCAATTTATACATATGGGAATTCAAATCTGCAGCACTCTCTTATGTATTAAATAACCTCAATATTGTTCTTACACGTTTTCTTTTATGTTTTTCAATTGTCAAACTTTTCCATTTTCGAACTAATGATATTTTATGTAGACATGTATTCTGCAAAACATATAGTTTGAACTAAGACAAAGAAGAAACATATATTATGAGAAAAGAAGAAAAGTACTGAAAAGATGTGTACAATATATTTTTTTCTTCACAAGAGTATGTTGCCAATTTGAAACCCCCATAGAAATAAATGTCTATTTTTAAAAGAGGCACATTTTAACTTGATTCGCTGACTGAATTCGCTCAAACGTGCAAAACGTTTTCGGACCGATCTGGGGGCACACGAATGCTTGGAGAACATGCCCTTATGTATTTCTTAATTTTTACACAGATTTTAGCCCAATTTATTTTAGTTTAGGCAAATCAGTTTTGGGGGCAAATTATTGAGGGCATGTGCCCCCATCCCCACTCCCCCCGGGACTCTACGTTGCTTCGCCGCTGGTCGGATATATAATTCCTCATATCCATTTCATTACATTGTCAGCATTGACTTCCTCTTGAAGTGCCCCTAAACCCCTTCTCGACGTCACCAGTCTGTTTCCGTCAGCTGATGACAATATTTCGCCAATTTATTGATAAAAGATATTGTCTTGAAGATAACATATCAATTTAAACTAATAAGAACATATTATCACTGCTAATTAAATTCCTCTAAGCAAGCCTTATTTTCTGCTGCCTCATATTTCTGATTTCAATTTATTTGAATGACCATTCCGCCATAAATGTTCAAGTGCAACGTGCACTTGGATAGCAATATCATATTGTTCCGGGGAAAAGAGATATAGTGCTGTTTATCGATAACATGCTCCGTTATTTATTAGCTTAAAATTAACAACATTAAAGGGGTAGTTTAGTTTTGGTAGAGAGGGCGCTGCACATCACAATTTTTTTGTGAGGTAATGACAAACTGAGAGTCGAATTTGAGAGAAGATGCAATTTTAATGGCAGAATAAACTTTATTTGGTCAAAATCGACCCAGAAACGGCTGAAATATCAATAAATATATCTGATCTTATAATTATTTGGGGCCCAAATAATTAGATGATTTTTAGAAAATTTTTTTTAAATGCTTGCACTTTTTCAAAAATTTTCAAAAGCGTTTTTTAAATAGTTGTTGATGATCTCTCTATTTAATCATTATATCAATAAAACATCACATGCATAATTTTGTATGAAAAATGGTTGAAACCAATGCCTTTTTAAAAAGCACCCTCTTGTGTTTTAATGGCTCTTTTTGAATGATTACAGGCGTTTTACTTAGTCGTTTGTCATTTTGTATACGTTTTGAGCATGGTGGAGTTATAACTATTAGTTTATAATGTTACTGTGCAGGTTTTGGCTACTAAAGTTCAGCCTTACCAAAACTAAACTACCCCTTTAACAACATTAACAACATTAACAACATGCTAACAATCTAGATATTGATGAGTATTCAAACTGCTGTAGAGCTGATGATGATTATCATAAATATCATAATAATTAGCAGCACTATACGGTAGGTCTTCTTAAAGATAAGATACGGTCAAACATATCTTAGCGGCCACCTGACTATCGCAGCCAACCTGAGTGGCTATGCATCCTCTGCAGGTGACAAAGTGTAGTGTAACCTGTCTATAGAGGTCACCTGTCTACATTGGACACATTTCTTGTTTCCCTTATCGGCTGTCACTATGCACCGGTATTGTCTGTATACCGTAAGTAATCCATTGTCAGGTAACCATGCACGGTAACGATGGCAATCCAGGTCACGTGATGAGTAGGGAAGGGTAACTAAGTGGCATGGCGTACGTGCTCGGACTGAATAGGGGCACACACATTATTGGGGTCATTTCCAATTTGTTCACAGATTGTCACCTTATGTGTCATATTTGTTTTTTGTAAAATTATTTGGGGGCATGTGCCCCCGGCCCCCTAGTGGCTACGCCACTTGGGTAACTATTGGGTCCTCGTTATCATGGTTATGAGGTCAGGGTGCCTCCTTTTCCCCTCCGAAAAGGTGCTTAAAGGATTAAGTAGGATTAAGGAGAGGAACAATTGAGGTGCTTATTGCTCCTTTTCACATCCATTCAGGGATTTGGCTAATTGCGATGCCCTCGTTCTTTGGACCGAAGTCAGATTAGTGTTGTCTAACTTTTTTGTTTTGTTGCTTAACAATTCAAGTAAATTTGTTTGATAAAAACTTAATTTTCTCCCAGGCATTGTAAATGAGATCATAGAGTTGTTATTTTGTTTTTGCTGTTGCTGTTTATGTCATGGAATTTTAAAATGTATGCGTTTTATTATATTCATTATATTTCATAATATTCTCCTTACAATATATGAAGTATTCACAAGTATGTACAAATACAAAAAACAGCAATTTATCACATTTTACAAATACGGGATAGTTCACTTTCGATTTATATAGATGGTGTATCATAAAAAATAAAAAATAAACATTTTAAAGGGAAAATGTGTAAATAGATGAATAGTGAGATTTATCAACCTATTTATTAAGCCATTTGAGAAAAATTAGGTCAGATACGACTGATATCAATCTTAATGCGACAGCGTTACATCTCTACATGATGCTTATCGGTAATTTGTTGAAATCCCAAATGGTGATATAGTTTCTGGTACTAGCAATTACTTCAATATGGATTTCAATATTTTAGTTAAACCACATTTGTTGTTATTTGTTAAAATTATAAACACCGTTATTATAAATAATCACACTTTTAAAGCAGTTTCATACATTACACTTCAGCTCGATATTTATTATCACTATCGCTATCAAAAAGGACGAAGAGAGCGTGTGGCCCCCACGCCTTCACGGGGGGGGGGGGGGTGGATGGGCAGGCTGAAAAACCATCAACAATAAAGAAAACATAACATCCGTTAATAAGTTAACGGATGTTATGTTTTCTTTATTGTTAACTCTAGGGGACAACAGTGTGAGGGGGTGGCTCACCCACGGGTTCGTTAAGGGGGGGGGGGCAACATATTAAGCCAGACGTAAATTAGATTATGTTCTTTCTGTATTTTCCCTACTATACAGGGTGTAACAGAGAGGGGGAGAATCCCTATAAATAGGGGCAATTACCTCTCTACCTTTTAGCTACGCCACTATGAAATAGGTCGCAGAGGTTGAACCATGTGTTTATCGTCCTTGTGGAAACAACATTGATCTTAAATAGTTAAGGACGCTCTTTTGATGTGTGTCCATAGATACCATCGGCTTGTATATAAAAGCCAGGGTCTAATTGAGCTAAATTTAGACCTTGTCTGTATAATTATACATATATGATATTAAAATAGTACGTAGGCTATATATTTACATCCAATGCGAAGATAAACATAAACAAACACCACCTATAGAGATGATAAATCAAGGAGACATTTGATGATGAACCGACAAACCTTTTATTTATCGACAAAAGTATCAATGTTAAGCAATATCTTTTGAATAGGCTCAAAATAAATATCGAGAGAGTAGGTGTTTCTTTTCGTCAAAAGTTGTCTTAACTTTATTATCATATGATTTTGATAAAAATGTAGGAATGGTCACAATAATGGTTGCACCAATCTCGCTGACTTCATATACGTCATGTACGTATTCAATATCTTATTATTAGAATATGATAGCTCACCCCAAAGGTTTAGTTTCCAATTTTAAACTCTCTTTTTAAACACTAAAGCGAGTGTGTTTTTTTTGTTTTTTTTCACTTTTCGAAACAACTATATATGACAAACGGTGAAAACGGTCCTTCTGAATTCGTATACCGTCTGAAAAATGCATATTCGTCGCATTGCTCACATTTTATCGTCATTTTATATCACAGCACATTTTACTTATTTTAGGCCTATAATGATATACAAAATTAGGCAATATTCACAATGGGATGACTAGTTATTACACGCCTCGTTTTCTTTTCATTTGAATCGTCTTGTCATCCTTAATTATAAGTATTCGTTTACTCTATAATTAAGCTATACATGTGATACACTATATGAAATTATGTCAATGTCACTTTTGCAGAAGGAGAATATTCATATTTATTTACAGTATAACAAAAATGCTAATACTTATATGAATTTGTTACGATTATACGCTATGAAAATTGCCTAATCATGGCATTGTTCATCATCCATACGACGATTTATCATCTAATATTACGAGCATGACGAGAGTTACTTTTGTCGTTATATTATAAAAGAGGGGCATCGGCATATTATATTTCATTATGAGATTACTCATTTGACATGACTTTTTACTTTGATCGCCTAGTTATAGTACTGTGACAATAAAGTGGCGTATAGCCTAGGCCGGGGACAAGGGGCTATTGCCTAACTTGTATATGACACCCCATCCCCCCCCCCCCCCCCCCTCATTGCAACGTTACGGAAATACGTACAGAAATACATTATACAACATCAATGTAATTTTTAGCACAATCTCCCCCCCCCCCCTTATAACATCCCTTCTCCCCGTCTCTCCCTACCCGTATGGGAGAATACATAGGAGTACATAGAGTACGTGTGGCACCCCCCCCCCCCCCCCAATGATTTGTGTGCCCCCCCAACCAGTCCGACTGCACCCTCCCCTCCCTGTTTGCTAACCTGACCACACCATTAATTGTGAGAGTCATCATTGTTGGCCCATCTAAATTTATAAAAATTAAAAGAGTACCTCTATACTTAACAGACCTAAATATAAAATGGTGCACCTCCGTCTCTTAAGTGGGTTGCCATAGTTACACACAGGAACATTTCTGACCATGAGTCGTACGCGTGTCCTCGAGTTGTATTTTTAAATAAAGAGGGGTATATATCGATAAAATTATACAATATTTGATATAATCTATCTAACTATTTTATCTATTAAATCATAAAAAACATGATATTATTATAGACGTGCAAAAAAGCTAAATCACTTTAAGACTCGATGTAATTCCTTTAAATGATGTACGATCAAAGACCGATTCATGACAAAGTTAAGGGCAAATATATTAATGGCAGACCCATTCAGCCAAATATAAATACAAAAATTCAAAAAAAATGATACATATAAGACAAAAAGAAATAATAATAATGATGTGTCCCCTCAATAAACATGCCTCCCCTCCCCCTCCCCACCCACCTCCCACGAAATAAGTGGGAAGTAAACCCACGCTTCGCTGCTACTGAGACAGTTTGAAGTCATATCATTGTATGATATCTTATTATAGGTATACCCTAAATTCCCATCGTTCTTGCCCTGTCCGTTTGGACTAAAAATAGCTGCATATTATCGATGTACAAAATTTGTATTGAAATAGCCATATGTTTCCTAATTGTATTTCTATTTTCTTTTTTTTTTCTTTTTTTACTCGAGCCCCCAGGGTATTCTTGGAGGCTATATTTGGGTTTATTTTTAAAGGGCCATTCCCGGGATGACTATATCGGATTATAGGGGCCTCTTGAAACTGAAACGTATACGTACATTTATAACTCTATTTGAAGAGATTAGTTCCACAAGGCACTAAATCCACTTACCATTAAAGGGGTAGTTTAGTTTTGGTAGAGAGGGCGCTGCAGATCACAATTTTTTGTGAGGTAATGAAAACCTGAGTGTCGAATTTGAGAGAACATGCAATTTTAATGGCAGAATAAACTTTATTTGGTCAAAATCGACCCAGAAACGGCTGAAATATCAATAAATATATCTGATCTTATAATTATTTGGGGCCCAAATAATTAGATGATTTTTAGAAAAAAATAAAAAAATGCTTGCACTTTTTCAAAAATTTTCAAAAGCGTTTTTTAAATAGTTGTTGATGATCTCGCTATTTAATCATTATATCAATAAAACATCACATGCATAATTTTGTATGAAAAATGGTTGAAACCAATGCCTTTTTAAAAAGCGCCCTCTTGTGTTTCAATGGCTCTTTTTGAATGATAACAGGCTTTTTACTTAGTCGTTTGTAATTTTGTATACCTTTCGAGCATGGTGGAGTTATAACTATTAGTTTATAATGTTACTGTGCAGGTTTTGGCTACTTAAGTTCAGCCTTACCAAAAACTAAACTACCCCTTTAACAATTGAGTTAACGGTATCAGTGCATTAATAAGCTGCATATAGCTATCTAGAAATCAAAATTGTATGACATATTATACAATTAAAATCCAAATATGGAACGTTCCATTTGTTATTCCCATAGACATGAATGTGTACAAAGTTGGACAAAGAATACCAATTTTGTCATAATACAGTTTTTGAGAAAAGACAATTTTCAGAATAGACCCCCTGCTCTTCTTCATTTAGATTACTTTATTTTGCGCGAACAAAAATAGCCGTTCCCTTGTACGGAGTTGCTAGATATTACATTTAATAATATAACGAAACGTTCTGAATGAAAAAAAAAAAAAATGCCAAAAATGTGTATTACAGGAATGTGAAAATCAATATTAATATGAAACATTTAACCCCTGTCAATGTAGCTCCATGCCATAATCAAACAAAAATTCATTTACATTGTGTTCATTCGCTCTAAACATGTTTTCTGACGCTAATGCGAAGATCATAAATCATAAAAGATGCCTAGTTATTTTTCCATAAGTAGGTATACAATATCTAGTGTTATCAAGAAATCAATCAAATTTTATATTATTCTTCCAAAATGTATCTTTTATGGGCCATTTCAAAACTCCGGCACCAATATATCCATGGTATATATGTACTGGAGGTGGAGAATTCGTGCTTGATATTTCTGACAAATAAACAGTGACACATGAGCCTACGTAGTGTAATAATAGCATACTTTACGAGAGTTTGCACATTGACAATTTTTAAGATTTATCTCCAATAAGATATCATAATTCTTTAAATAGGTCAATAATTGCCGTCATCGTGTCCTTGTGGCTGCCAATAAAACCAAATAAGTCTGCACGCATTATGCTACATTTGGAAATATGATTAAAATGTATTTGTTTTGAAAGATTATGTAGGTCTACTTTTTAACTTTGTCAATTTCCCGAATCGTAAATGTCCACATTTCTCTTGTACGATGTTGTTTGGCTCATGGTAAAAGGAGAATGGTATGCGTTTCGATTTTGTCAAAATGTTTCCCTTGTGGAGATATTTATGATTGAATGAAAAGCATTCCAGTACGCTTTTCGATTGTAGTAAAAACATCAATGGGCAGTTGGTGATACAATCTGATATTCAATGTTCGCCCTGTTTAACTGTAAAACTATCACACATCATTTAGAAGAACTTATATTGATGTTATATGATAATATATCACTTTAATGTTAGGGTATAGTACTTACAGAAGAATTCTATTCAGACAGAAATTGCATCAAATCAGTAATTTATTCTATGCAGCAGAACATTGAAGACATAGACGTTGTACAATGTTATAATGTTGATGTAAGCATAATATTGTGGACATGACTTATTTATGTTATTCTTTTTATTTATTTATTTATTTTTAATTTATTTGATTTTTTTTATTTATTTATTATGCATTATGTAAACTATTTACATGATCGTCACTGAATTGAAGAAGTGCTTAGAGTTCTGGTAATGGTGGTTTTGATCAAAACTGGCAATATTTTACACGAACGTTTCATCACGGTCCATGCACTGATAACATCATAATTGTGTTTCCTTTCGGAAGCTGTACCCCAATTTTCTTCTGGTCATGGTGTGTGGATTCGATAACAATCAACCTTGACTAGTGTATTAAAGGTAGTTCGGATTCGTAAATCAGACGCGCGGTGCCATCTTACTAACGGCTTGCGCACGGTACGTAATTCACGCTGGGCCAGTTTTATACAGCGTACCCAAACTGAAGCCTAGTTCAAAATGGCGATCCACTTCGCGTAGCATCCCCATTTGTATTATTAAAATTACTCTATGATCCCCAAGAATATTGTCGCCGTGTCCGGCGGAGGGCGCTTTCAAAGAGCTTACAGGGAGGGGCCATGTTATGCGCACGCCGCGCACATTGAAGCTTACGCTTGAGAGTTGCGCGCTCACGACATGGCGCCTCCCAGTGCATGAGTCAGCTTCGAAAGATCATCTAGATTCGATGACGCGTAGCCTTTAATCATGTTCTTTGATCCCCTGTATACCCCTCATTCGCGGAAGTACCCCCTTAACGTGGAATATGCGGAAGGTTTGGTCTCTTTTCATTTTTTCCCAGGTAAGACTGTATCTCTCGTGGATAAAGTGATTTGCAGCGTAAAGAGAACGTTCACTGCTATAAAAAAAAAAAGAGGAGGAGGAGGAGAGTTGTGGTTAGGGTGAGAATGGTTGCGAACATGATGATGATGATGATGATGATGATGATGATGATGATGATGATGATGATGATGATGATGATGATGATGATGATGATGATGATGATGGTGGTGATGGATGGTGGTGGTGGTGGAGGTATTGGTGGTAATGGTGGTGTGGTGATGGTGGTGGGTTTCCTTATTTCGGTGGTAAAAAGAGCTATTTTGACATTCATGATACCGACGATGAAGATGATTTTGGTCTTGCTGGTGGTGGTGGTGGTGGTGGTGGTGCTGGTGCTAGTGGTGATGATGCAACGTTGTGGTTGTGGTGGTTGTTGTGGTAATGGTGCTCATGATAATGATGTTAGGATTATGTTGAAGATGATAATAATAAGGAGGTTGGTGGTGGTGGTGACGATGATGATGTTGGTGACGATGAGGATGATGATAGGGGTGGGGTTGATAATTTAAAAATCTAGTAGATTAGGAAGCATCGTGAGGATTCGAGTGACGTTATAAGTTCCGGTGAAAGATGTGTTATAAACCCGCCGATATAAAATATGAACAATAAATGGAGGTCAACGAAATATGAACTGTGACGCGATTCGAATCCGCGACCCTCGGATTACTGCCCCGGCACTGCCTTCTCTGTTCCTCTATCAACAGGAACAAATATGATTTTAATAACTACTGGCATCGTGATTGAGTATCGCATTAAATTTTGTATCATAAGCAGTACTCTCGTATATAGTCGCCAGGTATTCCCTGAGAAAGATGCGCTTTCAATTACAATCGAAAGTTTAAAAAAAAGAAAAAAGTATATACCTGTTCATCCGCCCCAAACCGCTTCATACCAGTTTACTCTAGACTTATCGTGTAGCAAAGCGAGAGCGTACATGGTATCCATGGTAACCATGGAATCTCGTAGTAGCAGGGAGACTGGAGATTATAGTACTAGTATTATCCAAGTTGTAACTATTCCAAGAATTTCACCTGAGAAAGTTATGTACGTCACCGCACGGTCGATGAACCGGGGATGACATATAAGTGATAAGAAACTTGGACCAATACGTCTTTCCGCTGTTGTTTATATTGTTTTTGTATTATTATTTGTATTGTTGTTGTTAATGATGTTGTTGTTGTTTCTCTTAGTCCAAATGTATGAGCCTACCTTAGGGGAGGAAGGCAAAGAGGGGTGTTATTACCCCCCCCCCCCCCCCCCCCCTCCGTGTGAATTATTGCATTACCCCTCCCATTACAGGTCTCACCGTCCCTTCCTTAACGAGGGGAAAAGAAGGAAAGAAAGAAATAGACCTATATTTGACCACTTATATATGTATAATTACATTTATACCAATTCAAAGAAAAACTTGCCAACCTCCCCCCTCTCCCCCCCCCCCCCCCCCCCCCCCCCCGTCTTGAGTGACACCGCTTACAGCGCAAATACTTATCTATTTGTTCGCAGACTATATCTTTTTCTTACTTTTTTTGTTGGTAGGGTTCCAGATCGTGCCAGAATATTATATAACTATATTCATCACAGTGAAGATAAGAAAAGTTCGTGTACCCCTGCTTCCACCCCTGCCAAGGCCCCACCCCACCTCCTTTAACCAAGGTTGTCCGTCGCTGATAATCACCTTTCTGCGATTTATACATAGCGCTTTTCTTGTCTCTTTTGTTTTCTTTGGATGTCAGTCAAGATGCTCCCAGAACAATTTTCATGATGTAAGTACGAGATAAGAAACGTTTTTTTCACCCGTCATCTCCTCGCCTCCTTCCCCCTTTCCTCCCAAACCAATTTTTACCCTAACGTATATACTTGTATTTCAAAGTTTGTTTCATCCGTTATTTCTCAACATCGTGTTTAATTGAGTATCGGTCAAAACATCTGACCGCCACCATTTGTAATATGTGATTAGGAGAAATTAAAAGTTCGTAAAAACAATTACACATCAACTTCTCTTAGCCACACTCCAACCAAACATTCGGCAACTGGTATGTGTATGTGTCTCTATTTCATATTGCAATATGCCCCTCTTGTAATCATTATAGAGATTATCTTAGAACTGCGTCTTGATCTTCTATGATATGTTAAGATGCAAAAAGAAGATTAGTTAAAGACGGTAAGAAAATTTCGTCAACCAAATTCTCCTTCAATAGTATAGTATCCATCATTGATATACTAATAATATCTGTATTTATTTGTTGTATTTTATCGTGTATTTATCTGGTCTCTATTTATTATCATTCAAAAATTGATTACAGTCGAGTGGCTACTAGAACAATAATTTCTCGCTCGTCACCCTCTTCTAGAACACTCTGTTTCGGTTGTCACCTATTTTGTGATACGCTGAAACGAAAAGCAATGTCTGTCAACAAAAAGCCTCCATCCGCCACTTCCTATATACTATAGACTACGGTCGAAAGCGTCTACAGGCGCTTTAAAATTAAATCGTAAATATCTCCATTATTAGGCAGACATTTGAAAAAATCAGAACCCATTGCATTCCATTAGCCAAACAACAAGGAACAATTCAACAAGAGAAGTGTAAACGCTCCAAGTGATTTTGGTTGATATTTGGCAAAGTTAATGGATCACTTTAATTATATTTTTTTATTTATTTTATCTCCCGGTATGCTTCTCTACTCCATGATGTTTTATGTGTTTATTTTGTATTTCATTGCAGTGGAGTCGTTCCTTGAACAGCGATTTATCGTTCGCCTCACTTTTCTAGAACGCTCTAGAAAACGTGATACTACGATGAAACGATAAGCAATGTTTGTCAACACTAGCCACCATCCGCCTCTTACCTCCCTCGCAAACAAATTCTACTAAAAAATTAATACCTGTGACTTATTTTGTTCAGTTGAACAGCGTGTTTCACTAGTCCCTGTTGTTGTCGTTATTTATTTTAATTAACTTCATTCAAGTTGCCTCTGGAACCGTTTTCTTACTATAATCTTTTGTGAAACTCTGTTTTGGTTGCCACCAATTACATCATGCGATTAGACGAACCGCAATGTTCGTCAACAAAAACCTCATGCAATCTATCCACCTCTCACGTCCTTTACAATTACAAAATAATTTTACTCATGAATTAATATTGATAATCTATATCAATTTTGTCAGTTTCACAATATTTCTATATATAATGTCTTTGTTTTTTTATTAATTCCAGTCAGGTCGATCCTGGAACAGTTATTCCTTGTTCATCACCCAATTGCGTGATGCGATGAGACAATAAGCGATGTTCGTCAACACAAACTGCCATACGCCTCTCACCTCCCTTACACTTACACTTATACATGTAAAGCTGTTCCACAGTGT
Source organism: Echinarachnius parma (assembly GCA_037951105.1). NCBI lineage: Eukaryota > Metazoa > Echinodermata > Echinoidea > Clypeasteroida > Echinarachniidae > Echinarachnius > Echinarachnius parma. Next base: position 155,117 of record JBAMJV010001284.1, on the reverse strand, counting down.
TTTCATCTGGTCGCTATTCTTTCTGTCTTCTTGTTATCTTATTTTAGTCGAGACACTGCTACAAGAGTTATTTCTCGTTCGTCACCCTTCCCTAAATCCTAGTAAACTGTGTGTTGGTTGTCACTACTAATTTCTTGCTGCGTTATCTTTAAAGGGACTTAGTAACATTATCCAAATCCTCAAAATAAAATTAACAATAAAATCATGGGACAGGTTTCGGTTTTTCAAATTTCCCTTTCGTTACAAAGATATGTATGATTGCATAGATTGCATGAAGTATTCAGATAAGAAAAACTCCGGGCGAGTTTTTCTTCCATGTACAAAGTGAGTGCAGTGAGTTACTGAATATCACTTTGTATTTTCGCTCATTACTTGGCCATACAGTGTCCATTTGACTTGAAATTTTCACACAATACCCTGTGGACATATGAGATAACAACAATATACATTGCATCAACCATTCATCACTTTTTGCACATGTCAACAAAGTTACTAGATCCCTTTAATTTGATGTGTATAATTGCGATCCCTGAAAGTTCGTCAACCAAAATCTCTATTGGCCCCTTATGCCACAGACTCTCCATACAATGTTATCGCAATTAAGAACGTCAGAAAGTTCGACAACCAACCACTCTGTCTCCGCTTATGCCCCTCCCCATACGATGTTATACATCGTCGATATTAAAATGTGTGTCTATTCGTTAATGTTCGCACTTTGTTTCTCCGCTCCTTATATCAGGGGCCGCGGAAAGGTTTTGAAAGTGGGGGGGGGGGGGGGGGGGGGGGCTGACCACATTTGAACTGTTATGTATTTCTTTATTTTATGCTTATGTACTTCTTTGTTTTAAGCCCAAAAAGTGGGGGGGGGGGGGGGGGGGGCAGCAGCCCCCCAGCCCCCCCCCCCCCCCCCCGCTTCCGCGGCCCCTGTATATTACTTCTTTGATTTGATTTCAATCAAGGTAATCATACTCCTGTAACAATGTCTTACTATATTCTGAAGATAAGAACAAATTGGCAACCGTCAACGGCACAACCTCCCACCACAAGCTGTCACTACAGTACTCCCCAGATGCAAGATTTCGAAAAGGGGATACAATCTTGAGAAGGGACACCTATACAAGCAACAAAAAAGGGGAGTGGTGTTATTCAGCTGCGCGATAGTCCTTTTCTTCATCTGACAGTCAAAACAACAACAATAACAAGAATAAGAACAAGAAGAATACGAACGACAAAAACAACAACACAAAAATTGACTTTTCGGAATGTAATACCATCACAAATTCATATGCAGCTTTACGATTGGGTCGTGAAATAATTTATTTTATTTATTACCGGTACTGTACTTCATTATCTTAAACACACCACTTGTTATTGTTCACAACAACACTGCTGAGCATTTTGCAACGAATTATGATAATAGTTTAATGACGTATGTGCTAAATTAAGATTTTCTGCAAGTACTATAATGTTACTTTTAAAAACATCCTTCACCCCCACGTAAATAATGTACGTGAATGAATTCCGCTGTGAACATGGTGAATTCCGCCCGGAGTTTTATCTGCGGTTCACATCTGGTGGATTCTGCCATCATCAATTTGAGCAAACATTATTTCTTCCAAAATTGGTAAGTTCTCGAAATTATATAGCCCAGTACCAGCGCAGTTTCACAATGTGTCTATTATAAAAACAAAACAAAACTATTAAACAACAAATAACAAAACAAAACGAGATGAAACGAAGTGAATCAAAACAAAACAAAAAATTAAAACTAACAAGCAAGACAAAACAAAACTGCGCATTTTTGTATGAAATTGTTTTTAGTTTGCTCATTTGTGTTTGTCTCAGATCTTGACATTGCCATTCGTTTGTCAATGGGCTTCCGATGCTGGACAAATCCGCGATCAAATCGCGAGATAAGAACAAGGCTCTATAATTATCATTATGATAACAATATGAATTATATTTTTGTTTTACAACAATATGAACGATCATTGCTTGTATTGTTAGTATCGTTAATAATTATTGTAAAGCCCTGCCAGACGATACACCGAAACATATTGAACCAAAAATGCCCAAATAAAGGATGTTGGTGTTTTATGATGTTTTATTCGCGATTTTTCCTCTGGATTCTACATGGTTGCTATCCAAGAAATTGTTGTTTTTTGTTTTATTTCCATATAGTTTTACGTTGTTATGTTTTTTGGCAAAAATGCTATACGTATAATGACAATTTACAGTAGACATTTTCTGTCTCAAGACAAAAGCTACGTTGTTGTTTTTGTTTTTTAACTAATGTTTTACAAAAAGTAATGTTACATTTTTTGCACACGTTTGCTCCAATTGAGTTTCCTTCAGCTGGCCTCTGGATTCCGTGTTTCCGATACTGTACTTGAGAAATCGTGATCGATCGGTGAGATAAAACGAAACATGAAAACGAAACATGAACAAGGTACGTAACATAACAACAAATTGCCAACTCAGAAAATCATTTCCAATATTTTCATCGTTACAACTATTTCTTGTTGGAAGCTTGCATGGAGCGCCCAGCCAGATATAATTATATAATGCAAACAAATTGACGAGAATTCCAGAAATTCCTACAAAGAGAGACTGCAGAGTTTAGTATCGATAGCGAATCCAAGAGTGCAGCAACTATAAACAATGCCAATATTACGACATCTGAGATCCGAATATAGTTATGTTACATTTGAGGGGCCTGAGGGCCCACTGCAGTTCTATTCTTTTGTTACAAAAACAAATAGATGTGTATCATGATTGTATGTTGCGTTCCCAGGATGTCTACTTTGAACGATTTCCAAGAAAATTTAAATAAATATAAGAATAGGCCTACTGGGAAATGTTCACAAATTATGAATTTGCGTACGATAATGAAAACAACGTTCCGAACATCTTTAATACGCACTTTCGTTCTTCCAAAACAACATGCCATGTATGCGTTTCAGTCGTTGTTTCTTTAATGGGTATACCATCACCCAAAAATAATATTCTTATATTATAAATGAAAGGTAACACCTTTAGTAGTCCATTCCATCAACAAGTTCACAAACATATGTTTCCAGAAAAAAAATATATAATTGGAAAACGCATCACCATTCTAAAGCATGCATTCATGGGTCTGAATTACGAAGACTAATTTGTCCAGAGCGAACGAATCGTCCGGGATTCTATTGTCTCCAAACATACGCGTGAATAGCATTGGCGCACTAGCAAATGTTTGGCCCGTATGGAACCAGGAAATAATAGTGGTTCCGTAACTGGTGGTAACTAATTGCTTTGTTTATGAATTACACAACCCTTTGCAAAATGTTGGGTATCTATTTGAAATCACAAAACGATACCAAATCATAAAACTATGTGTGTTGTGCTTTGCCTGGTGGTCCCCTTTAATGTCTTTTTCCCCAATCGATCTTGTGAAATTGAAATAAATCGCCGAGATCGGCGAGATAATTATATAACAAGGAAATCATAAAACAATGCCAATATTACAATAGCTAAAGTATTGTATTGTTATTTTCTTGCTGCGGTTTGGAGGAGGGCCCAACCAGATTCTATCGAAACAAATCAAGAGGAAAATGTCCTTTAAGAGGATGTTTGTTTTCGTGTCATTCACGATCTTTCTTTGCGAATCAGAACGAATGATATCCAACATGTCCAAAAGAGCAATAACATAAAGCTAGTGCCAGTGGCAATGATTATAATGTTTTTACATCTAATAATTGTTCGTGTTTTTTTTTTTTTTGCAGTAAGAATTTTGGTGGTCGCAGTCAGCTATTATCGAAACAAATCGATCAGACTGAATTTCCCTTTACAAATTTTAAAAGAGAATGTGTGTATGTTTTTCTTGCTTATTATGATATCTAATGCTTTTCAGTTTTATTCGAAACATACGACATTTTGCTTCCTTCATTGCGCACATATTTTTATAATGCTTTTCATTGTTGTTAATGTTGTTCCGTTTTTCTCTTGCGTTCTTGTTGTGTTTCCGATACTAAATCATTATTGTGATCGATTGAAGAAAAAGAAAAAAAACCGAAGTGTGCACGATGTGCCTTATTTTGATAATGCCAATACAGCGATATTTTCATCCGGAATTTGATTTAGCGAGCCAAGAAAAGAATATAATCATTGATCGTTGATCAATGAGAGTCACTTTATATACATCAACTTGGGAAAACATTTATTACAGCGTGATCTTAAATTCATGCCATGATGAACAATTTGAAGTCGCCTTTTGGTTTTCGCTTTTCGGTTTTAAACAAATCCAATCGTAATACATCAACATATTATTGTTGGAGAACGATCGATGTATTTCAGTCTTTCTATTTTTCCCCCTATTTTAACTTTCGCTGATCAATATACATTATTCCCCTTCATTTTCTTTCGTCTCCTCGTATTGGCACTCAAATTAACTACTTTTAGCGCAATTTCTTCTCTACGTAATATGTTCGGCGATATCTGTGGTACAGTGGTCATGGCGCCTGTATGGCAAGTTATCATGAGGTTTGGGGTTCCATCCCCACACCAATCCGCTTGTGAAATAATGAGTTTTATAATGCTTTCAGATTGTGCAAAAGCAATTTAATAAATGCACGATCAATGCCCCGAATCAGCCGCTCCCAAGTGAGGTAACCATGGCAACAGATTTGATGTCGGAAGTCGCTGCTGGATGCGGGAGTTGACAGGCGGAAGTGACGACACGGTAATTCTTGCACGCTTCACGAGCGACGCGGGAGATTTCTATTATGGGGCGTAGCCATTTAGAGGTATTTAGGGGTGGGGGTGGCTAAGTCAAAGAGGTGGTCAGGATCTCAACATGATAATGGGGCAACAATGCCTGTTGTAGAAATCATTAATTTTCTACGCCACTGATGTTGTTTTAATTTCTTTATTATTTAATAATTCAACGGGGAGGGGAAGGGGGGGGGGGGGCAATTGGGATAACGTTTATATTGATGAAGGGGGCATTTATTTCTTCTTTTTTTTGTATAGTGCATGTTTCTGAGATATTTTGCCATGTAGCATATGATTTGAGGAGAGCGAGAGATTGTCATTTTCAGTGGCGAACCCAGATTTAAACTAGAAGGGGGTGAAATGGGGAGGGGAGTGTTGGTAGTAGGGTGGTATCCGACAATAAGGTGATCAAAGTGATTTTTTTTAGTAGGCTTGTTGTTGTTTTCCCCCATGGTATAGAGCAGGGGGGTACGTTTACCCTTATACAGCTATATACACGACCCCTTTCTGTTATTGGTGTTGTTGTCGTTGTTGTTTTTATAGGTGTCGAAAATGTATAGAGTACATTTTAGACATTACCCTCCCTCCCTTTCCTTTCTTTTCCTTTAACGTGTTCGATAGGAGATACAAAAGTGCGTGGGAGGGGGTGCCTGTCCGGTGAGAGGGGGAGAGGCAAAACAAGCCTCACCGCAAGATTTAAAGGCGAAGTATAGGCCTGTAGTGAATTGCAACATGTCATAGGAAATGAGGGTATAAATTGAAATGATCCTGTGTATTGCCAATGGGCCGCGTTATATATAAATGGTAATGAGCGAGAAGTTTTTACTCAGTAGGCCTATATGCCGTACTGAGAGGAAATTGGTTATGCTTGCTTGCTTGCTTTGTAGTTCTGTAACATGTGTAAGGCATTTACCAAATTCATATGGCATGAAAGAAAAGGGCAAGTTGTTTGGTTTTTGAGACACGAACATTAATAATCATTGCGTAATTAACTTATAGATCTCCATCATTTGGAATTTTTTTTTCTCACAATGTATAGCTCGTCATTCTTATTGATAGCTGGGTGTTTTCCATAATATACTTACAGTATAATGCCTATACAAATATTAGGCAAACACTGCTCTACATAACCTAAAAGCTAGCAACAAATGTTAAAATTTATGCAAAGGTTCTTGCAACAGAAATTTACAAAAGTATTACTTGAAAAGAACAACAATTCAAGACAGGCCAGTGGCCAGGGGTGCGATGGGTGCGTAGACACCCCCTAAATTGTTTAGAAATTGGTCCACATTGTATCGGTCTCGGCCATTCAAACCACGGTGGTCTTGGGCAACGATCGGTCTTGACGATGACCCACCCCCCCCCCCCCCCTTGAAAAATCCTGGCTACGGGCCTGCAAGATAATAGGGTCAAGTTGTTCTCATAAAACACCCTTATTCATCGTCATGTTGTTATAGATGTGGGTAAAAATGACCAGTAAATATTATGCTGGACTATAAAAGTACAACTACAAATCCCTTGACCGTTATATTCATCAGATAAAGATCTCTTGCATAACGGAACTCCGTTATCAAAGAAACACTGATTTGCATAATCCGGCTGTCTATCCTACCCGCCCGTTTTGTTACGTAATCCGAAATCGGCCTTTGTCGATAGCTTCCTAATTTCTCGCTCCGTTTTTACAAGTTCGTCAAAGCGTGAAGTGTATCCCAGTCTCTACTGAACCGTAGCAGAAAAGAACAGTAATATAATAGGCCATCCTTTTGATAGTTATGATGTCTTCCTTATATGAATCCTCATACCCAATTTTGAGATGGTCATATAGAAGTAGGAGGCGGAGAGCGGGGGCTGGGGGCTGCATCCCCCCTGGATGTTTGAAAACGGCCACATATTCGGGCAAAACGCACCTGAATTTCAGGCAAAAATCATGTCATATTCGGGCAAAATCGTGTCCCCCGGGCAAAACCATGTCATATTTGGACAAAATAATGTCATATTTAGGCAAATCCGTGTCATATTCGGGCAAAATCATGTCATATTTGGGCAAATCATGTCATATTCGGGGAAATCATAAGGCCTACAACATTCGGCCCAAATTATGTTACATTCGGGCAGTGTCAAACATTTTATTTTCGGGCAAAACCCTTTTTTCAGGTGATACTGATAATTCGGAAATTTGGGCAAAAGACCTCAGCCTCCCCCCCCCCCCCCCGCCCCCCCCCCCCCCCCCCCACCCCTCCCGAGAAGAACGTGCCCCATTATGGAGATGGTTAAAACAAACCCAGGGTTGAGGGGAGTTCACAGTGCTGTTTAATGTATGTCCTATGTATGCACTCTAGGTATATATATATGCATTTCCTTTTTCATCCGATTTATTTATATTTATCCAGTAAAAATATTTTGAGACAAAATACTCACCAACAATGACCGTCTATCGCAGTAGCTGATGTTGCTAGCTTCTTGTTAATTCGTCACCAATTAAACAATAACCATACCAATCTCACATTATGTTCATAGTCATACTCAAGTTCATCAACATCAAGCTTATCTAGTTTTTAAAAAATAAAATCGAGGGCCTATTATTATAGGTCCTTCTTTTTTGGCAGTAGGCCTGCCAAGTTCGTTCCTCTCAATTACACATGCGCGTGCATCAAACCTTTCACACACCCCTTCGACTACCCCCCCCCCCCCTTCCTCCCCTCCCCATCTCGAATGTTCTTCACCTACCATCCATTCAGATGGCATTAAAAACTATGTAAAAGAGAAAGTGAATGATTCCCCGAATCAGCACTCGCGAGCTCATATATTTTCGCGATTGCGAGCTCACAAACATGACAAAAGCCATGATTTCGCAAGGTATACACTTTGCATGCAATCGAGTCAGTCACATGACGATACCCCCCGCCGAGCTACCGACTTTCGCGGGGTTTCATTTACCATCAACGAGCGAAATATTTAATTCGCGTTAATTGGGAACTACTGTTCCCAAGACGAGAACAAATTCCTCCTGGAAAATTATTCAAACTGAAAACATAAAGAAATGTCTTGAATTCTAACAGTCCCAAAAGAGCGGGGCCCCGAAATTCCCACTGTTATGATTATATTCAAATTCTGATAACACACAGGCCATTGATCCGCGATCGCGAAAAGAAGATTTAGATTGTAAACACTGGTTATGCCTTAAATTTCGTACATTTGACCGTTATTTGTATAATTTTGATGATCTGGGTACAAAGTGGACTGTATGCTTGAATGATTGCTTGAATCATTTTTAGTTTTCTGGCGTGAACATTTTGTCGATCAGCTGTGAGAGAAAAAAGAGGGCAATACTCTCCCAACTTGACTGACTGACGTATCTGTGAACGAATCAATCAATCATAAACGGCCGCGCGAGACACACCCCCATTGGTGCGCGTGCATTGGCTGTCGGTTACGTAGTGGTGCTTTGATATGCAAATTATCAAAATATCAACACAACCTTCGTACACACGGTCCGCTAGTGCAGCGCTACGATCGTATTCAATTCGTACAAACTGTATTGTATACAACGCGCGGCCAAAATGCCTACATGCATGGTTTCATAACAAAGCACAGATCAGAATGAGAAGCCAATGCACGCGTTACGTACATAGCAATTTCTTACTACGCCATAACAGAAGAGCGCTCATAACTCGTGATCAACTGAATTTCAACGTGAATCTTGTGTGGAACGCGGCCAAACTGTGTATGGATTTCACTCGTGGACTATAGATTGGAGTCTACCGAACCTCTCGAACCGAACCAGCCACCCTGGAAAGCGGGATATTGCCAGAAAACTTTGGCTCAAATTTTTGTGGTATGAGTACATGGAATCTGCGTCCAGAGATGTCTGTGGTAAGTCTTGGCGTGTTAATGTTTACATTTCTCTTGCACCTTTCTTGTGCAATGCAATGCGATGGACGCTTGTCAATAATGAAATGGGTTAGTTATTATTTGCGTTGATCCATCATACCTATTTCATGATCTCTGGAAATATATCATGACACTGGAATCAATACATTGTATGATTGTTTCTCAAAGAGTTGAAGACTCTTATGTGTTAGGATTCTTTCGAAATAAACGAAGAGATCATTCAAAAACAATTTTCATGTAATTTTGAGCGATGCGGATATATCAAAAAATCACCGTGCGGTGCCATGTGCTTTTGTTATGATGCACTGTAGAGCAACGTGGTTTATAACCACTGCGCTGCACGGCGCGAGAACATGTGACGATTTTCCCCTCCACCGATGGGCCCTTTTTTCAATTTTGTATTTTTGTTTACATGCATATTTATTTTAGGATTTATATTTAGTTAAAATGGTTATGTTATTGATAGTTATAATGATTACTATCAATGACAATGATTAATATGTTAACAAATCAATTTCAAACAAAATTATGTTTATACAATTACAAATCATATTGAGATATATGTTGATAATTATATACTTTTATGTGGTATTTACATTGTATGTAGTATATTTATGTTGATGAAATTAAATATAAATAAAGTGATTTATTTTGATTGAGGATATATCTTTTAAAAGAAATATATTTTCAAATTGAATAGATGTATATGCAATTGACATATATTTGTTCAAATATTTATGTGAATAAAAGGTATAGTTTAGTAATTTGTCAATAAGCCTTTCTTAGATACCTGTTTATTGTTGAAAATACTTCATACTTATGCAACATATTTATTTCTTGAGTATTTTTAACAATTAAATGAAGTCCAGAGAGAAATTAATTGAACATTCAGCACTTTTAGTTGTATTAATCTTTTAAATATATATTTGTAACCTTTTTCATGAAAAGAATCATTAATCAGAATGTTTATTTGCTATCTCTTTCTGTGTCACAGGTAAAATTTAACTTAATAAACTAACATACAATACATTTGATTTGACAATGACCACTAGTTCTTTTTAGGATTTGTTATGTTTTGAACTCTTGACATTATTTTATCCCTGTGAATAAAAAAATATATAAATCAAATAATTTACGTAGGAAAGACCATCGGAGTAGGCCTATCAGACTAATGTTTGATGAATCGTTTTCTCAACACCCTTGCAAGATGAGGGACTGACTACGTATACATGTAATTGAATAAAACATTTATTCATTTCGGTAGTCACAGCTCTGGAAGGAATTCGAAACCTGAGACCTCCGGATTGCTAGACCGGTGCTCTTCCAAACTTTTGTGAGCTAAAAAACTTTTGTGATGGTTGTCCGTCCCAAAAGGCTCCAAGTTGGTAGAGCACCCGTTTAGCAATCCGGATGTCTCAAGTTCACTTCCCAGGAAAGCCCCATTTTCTTTGCTCATTTTACTGATCAGTTTTCCCATTATTAGATGTTTGAATTTAATATTCGTCTACTTTCTCTCAGGATGAATACCACCCTTTTATCGAGGCGGTGCTGCCTCGCGTGAAGGGATTCTCGTACGTGTGGTTCAACCTGCAGGCGCGGAAACGTCGGCACTACAAGAAACATGAGAAGCGGATGACGCCGATGGAGGAGCGCGTCGTCAAGGAGGAGCTGATGGCGGACAAACCGGAGCTGAAGCAGAAGTGGGCGTCGCGGCTCCTCGCGAAGCTGCGCAAGGACATCCGGCCCGAGTGCCGAGAGGACTTTGTCCTGAGCGTGACGGGGAAGAAGCCGCCGATGTGCGTGCTGAGCAACCCCGACCAGAAGGGGAAGATGAGGAGGATCGACTGTCTGCGACAGGCCGACAAGGTGTGGCGGTTGGACCTCGTCATGGTGGTGCTGTTCAAGGCCATACCGCTGGAGAGTACGGACGGAGAGCGGCTGGTGAAGTCGCCACACTGCACCAACCACACACTGTGCGTGCAGCCCCATCACATGGGCGTCAGTGTCAGAGAATTGGACTTGTACCTCGCGAACTTCATCATGCAGTCACCCGGTAAGTTGACGATACATTTTCTGTCTCTTTAGGAAGCTTCATTTTCTATCAACACATGCCCACTGAATCATCTGCATGACAAACAGAATGGATTTTCGAGAGGATGGGGCCATCTAATTGTCCAATTCCATTTGGGGCACGAAAACTTGAAGAGTGATGTGAAGAGTGATGTAAAAAGTTAATGTAGAGCCTTCGATAATAAAATATATGAGTTATGAATGCAAGAGACAAATGTATTAACCCATTCAAGACATTTTTAATTTGGGTATAACATGCATTCTCATTTCTCAGTAGACCCCAGCCCAAGATCAAGTCCTTTATAATTGTTATTCTGAGTTCATTCATTGTATGCATAGTACATACTTCATATTTAGCTGTGTAAGAAGAGGGAGTGAAATCAGTGAATGGGACCTACTCGAATAGCGGATGGTAGGGTGAAACAATTATATGTAACATCTATTGCCAATCTGCACATTTGGCATGCGAGCAAACGTGGACATCGGCGCTCTGAAAGCACATCAAATTAGAACACAAAGTATGTCATGGGAAAAGGGACAATACATGTAACACAGTATACAAAGAGAAATCTCTTTTGCAAATTAGCTCCTACATTTAGTACAGCTTTCTCGGTAACATGCCTTTTACCCTACTTTCTGTGATTCTGCGGTTACCCCTATTCAGGCTCATGACGCAATGTAGGGAAAGTATAGTGTCTGGAAACCTAACCCCTGATCCATTAATACTTTAGCGCACATGTAGCAGTAGCGCTCACTAAGTGGGATAAGTCTTCAAGTGACAAACTGATAAAGTGCCCCCTCCCTCCCCCCCCCCCCCCCCCCCCTCCTCCTCCGTTCATAGGAACAAGCACACATGTAGGGTCTAGAGTTGTTGCAGATTGAATGCCGACTGTTCTGTCTTATATGTTCAGGCCTCATGAGAAACAAGGAAATTGGCTAATCACTGTCAAATTGTCAGGACTGCACGCTAACACGCTCACGCTCGCTTAGGAAGAACCCCCCTACCCGTCTTCCAAGTCTGCAACGAACCATAAATACCAACCAACTTGTGCTTGAAGGACAAGGATGGATACTTAAAGGAGCCTTATTTTAGGGTTTTGTAACTTTAAAATGTTGATGTTTCATGGGTTGTTGCCTTGTTGGATAAATAGGAATGAGAGAACCTTCTTATTTAGAAAGTATAGCTCACAAGTCACATCCCCCCTCAAATCTTCAATGAACCAGAAATACCAACATTTGCTTGAAGGCCAAGGATGAAAACTTAAAGGAGCCTTATTTCGTTTTTTTAAATTAAATAAATATTTTACAGATTTGTATAAATTTGATTTCAAGGGTTATTCATGGACAAATAGCGAATGAGAGAAACCCCTTTAACTCCTTGAGTGCCAAGCTCACATTTTTGTGAGTTACAATACACACCAATGCCATAAAGAGAATTAAAATACCTGGCACTGATAGATGGATTGCACATGTTGGGTAACACATGTAGATATTTAGCTTTCAGAAGAATGACAAAGTGCCTTTCAGAAACATTTCAACATTTCCTTAGCAGGGCTCATACAGTTGTATTCCTCTTGCCATTGGTCATTTCCATCCTCTTCATAACATTTCAACATAATTTATTTCCTGTTGTGTTCATCCTCTATTTTAAACTAGTGATCATGTTTAAAGTCCAAACCCCCCTCCAAGATTGTCATGCTACACTGCAGATTGCTAATTTAAGGTTGGTTTGTGCGCACTGCGTAACACTGAGCCAGTATCTATTACACACCATGCACAAGCACAAATACAAGTTACACAAAAACAAACACAAGGTGTTCGCAATATGGCACTGTGCGTCTGATTTATGAATCCCAACTACATTCACCTTTAAAGAGATCTACATGTAGTAACATTGTCCCAATCCACAAAACTCACTACACTTAGAACTCGGTGGTTCCCCCATACATTGTTATCCTATTACAAATAAAAGCATGGAACAGGAGCGGGTTTTCCAAAAAATAGTGTTCAGATTTTAATTAAATACACTGGAAGGTTATTATAACACTGTATAAAGTCAGTGAAAGGAGTTAGCGAATATCACTTTGCATTTTTGCTCGTTACTCGGCCATACAACATCCATTTAACGTGACATTTTCACACAATACATAGTGGACATATCAGATCACAAGAATACACATTTTATTACCCATCAGAACTACTTTTGCACTTGTCAACAAAGTTACTAGATCCCTTTAAAGGGATAGTTGAGTTTTGGTAGAGAGGGTACTAGACTACTTATTTTTTTGGTGAGGTAATGAAAAACTGAGTGTCAAATTTGAAAGAGCATAATATTTAAATAATAAAATCATCTTTGTTTGATCAAAATCGGTTCAGAGACGGCTGAAATATCCATAAATATAACAATTTGTAATAAACCTGGGGCCCCAGGTTTATTAGAGAATTTTGAACCAGCCGTTAAAAATTCAACAAAATGCTTCCTCTTTTCAAAAAGTTACAAAATAGGTATTTAAATAGTTGTTGGTTATTTCTCTATCTAATCACTATTTCAACAAAGCATCACATGCACAATATTTTATTCAAAATGGTTGAAACCGATGAGTGTTTAGAGAGCGCCCTCTTACGTTTTAACGGCTCTTTTTGAATGATAACATGATCTTTACTACGTCATTTGTAATTGTGTGTTCCTTTCTGGTTATAACTATTAGTTTGTAATGTAATGATGCAGGTTTGGGTTACTAAAATTCAGTTTCACCAAAACTGTACTCTCCTTCCCAGAACTCAACTATCCCTTTAAGAGTAACATGGGTCTTTCCCTAGTGGCCCACAAATGTAAGTTAGTTCCTCCTGTCATTCAACACTTCCGACCCTGCCTCATAACATGTCAACCAGCAGGTACATACATTCTTCCTGGGTCCTGTCGCACAAAGTGCTCAGCTCGATCATTTTAAGCACCAGTCCCCTGCAGGCGACCAATGAGCGTCAACTATTTGTAGAATCTTGTTCTTAGACTCGATGGATTAAACTTTCTGTGGAGTAGACCCCGAGTGTAATGTTTCCCAGCGCTCGGGAACACGTATGTTTCATTATAATAGATAGAGCACAGGCGATGTGCACGTTTCATTCGTAACATACAAACCTCCACGTATGTGTATGCAGATGTGAAATTGGTTTCGTAGCTATGAGGCCATTGACACCAAGTTTTTTTGTATTGTAGGGGATAACCAATCTCAGGGACTACATGTAAGTACTTTTCAAAACCCTAGGCTACATTTAGGACACCACACTAAATCGTTCTGGCTTGTGGGTTCTGGCCTAGTTTGGCCAGTCAAATCATTTCCTCTAAGCTGCTTCAATGGCCCAATAAAACAAACTAATGGCCTGAAAACCACTTTCAGTTGAACCATTTGGAATGTAACTCCCTGTATATAAAAAATATATGACATGGAAATATATTGTAGATTTTCTAATTATGTACCGTAAACCGGGGTGACTTTTGCCACTTTTTTAGATGAATGTATTTTCATTAAGCCTCACTTTTAAGAACAAATTCCTTATTGTTTCAAATATATTCCTATAGGGTAATGTATAGAATAAGTAATTAGTTCTAAAGAGTGAGACTTGATGAAAATACATTCTTCTCAAAAAGTGGCCAAAGTCACCCCGGTTTACGGTATCAATTTTCACAAACTTATCGAGCCACCAAGATGCAAGATCCATAATATTGTAATTACCTTTCCTGCTGGCAAATTTTCTTAAAGGGATCTAGTAACTTTGTTGAGATGTGCAAAAACTGATGAATGGTTGATGCAATGTATACTGTTGTTATCTCATATGTCCTCAGGGTATTGTGTGAAAATTTCAGGTCAAATGGACAATGTATGGCCAAGTAATGAGCGAAAATGCAAAGTGATATTGGGTGATATTCACCAACTCACTGCATTCACTTTGTACAGGGATGAAAATCTCGCCCGGAGATTTTCTTATCTAAATACTTCAATCATACATATCTTTGTAATGAAAGGGAAATTTGAAAAACCGAAAGCTGTTCCATGATTTTATTGTTAATACGAATACAACAAGGTATAAAGGAACCGCTAGAATTACAATTTTATTTTGAGGATTTGGACAATGTTACTAAGTCCCTTTAATGCGTACAGTATAAATAAATGAATTGTACATGCCATCCTGGCCTATGCAATGTACAAAATGTTGGTAAACATTACCATGCACACTGGAGATTTTTGTGTATCACTTTTGCCAAGAAGCTACATAACAAAATTAGCCTGACCGGGTACAAAGGTTAAGTGACTCTACAGGAAGTACTTCAAAGCCTCTACAAATATTGATTCTGAACTTACTATCAATAAATTTCCCCCAGTTGGTAATTAGACTTGACCTTTGATAAATTAGTAGAGGTGTCGATTTCGGGAGTATTTCCCTCCCGGGACTCGCGATAATTGTTCGGGCGAGTCACGGGTACCCAAAATTTACCCATTGGTTGATTTCGCTATCGGCATGTCACACCGCTGGGAAAACATGTTCATTCAAGTGACAAAAATGCAGCGTATATGACAAACTCGGGCGTTCAAAGTGGGACAAAGGAAAGAAAAGAAAATGAGAGTGGGCAGATAACTCGGCTGTTCAAAAAGGGGACTTTTGCTCTTTTTTTTCG
The DNA here is from genome assembly GCA_037951105.1 of Echinarachnius parma. Taxonomy (NCBI): domain Eukaryota; kingdom Metazoa; phylum Echinodermata; class Echinoidea; order Clypeasteroida; family Echinarachniidae; genus Echinarachnius; species Echinarachnius parma. The sequence goes on along the minus strand of JBAMJV010001284.1, from coordinate 139,729 downwards.
GAATATCGAGTAACGATTTTTGCGCCCGGGACTCAACATTTTTCGGCGGGACCCGGGTACCCGTGACTCGTCAACAGCTCTATAAATTAGTATGCATACATACTTGTACGTCCATGAGTATTAATTAAGCATTTATAATTAAGGATTTTTGTCAGAAATTTACAAAATTAAAAAGGTGAACATTTATTGTAATTTTTCCAATTAAGTAAAAAGTGGACTGTTGGATTGTAGTTCTGGAATTCTGGGTAATCATGAAGGGTTTGGGAACCTAGGCGTTTATTAGGAAATGCCTAAAGATGGAATCAGGCCCCATATTCATGAAACCCTGCTAGCTACATGTAAGTTCCTTGCTAAGTGTATTTTAAATGTGCAGTTTATTGAGCAGCAAACAGTTTTCCTAGTCCCAAACTAGGGACAACTGGGTAAGCCTTACATTGTATGTACCCTATAAGTTAACCTTAGTTAGCAACTAAAATATCCTGCGTATAATTCTTAGTCACGTCCTCCAAAATAGACTTAGCAAGGAACTAAGCTAGCGGGCTTTCATGAATATGGGCCCTGGTGGTCCCTGTATTAGCTCCAAGGGGATTGCAAAATCTAAGAGGGAACAGATTAAAAATGCATGTTCAGTAATTTCACAATATATTCCATTTATATTTTTGCCATGATATAACAAATATTGACGTACAACGATGTATGTTTAGTAAATTCATACTCAACACACAAACACACGTGTGGCAGAAATGTATCAACACATCGATAATCAGGACTATAGAGTTAATACAGGGCCAACCAGGTTCCCAAGTGGCAATGGTTTAATGAAACACAAAATATCTGCATTTCCCCATTCTATATCATATGTTTCAAAATTTTGTTAAACAAGTAAAATAAATGCAAATATACATGTATTTCTCTAACCTTGTAAAAACATTTTAGTCTGGACAACTTACTAAGTACTGATGTGTGTAATTTAATTGCCGGTACATGTGCAATTTATGTGCATGGTATTAAGTAAAAACGCTTTTCAATAATTATCGTTTATTGACATTGTAGAGGCACGGATTTTCCGCGATCGCGGAAAATCGCGGAAAATCGCGGAATTGACCATTTGAAACGGAAAATGAGTTCTCAAACGGAAAATCGCGGAAAACCTCTTTTTCCTCAAAAATTCATATTTTGTAGTAGAAAACTATCAGAAGAAAACAAATGACAAAAAAGTACAAGAAAGACGATGTCGAATGCAACTTACAACGACAAGAAATCCGCTGCGTTTATTATGACAGCCGATCTAGCGCGGTGCGGCGAGTACGGCATACGATCGACGTCGTAGACTAGCTACCCCGGCGCGCCCCGGCCCCGCAGCTAGCTAGCTGCTATCAGTCAGAGCTAGCTGCGCCATACCATGTCACTCATGTACGTAATAGTAATACTGCACATGATTCTCAAACGTTGACATCCAGTCCGCCCTCTATCGGTACAGCCCGCCATATCACTGGTTTACTTTGCGTGCAGGTTATGGGTCTCATTTCTTACGCGAGATATCCATCCGCCGGGAATTGGGGAATTCCCCAATTCCCGGCGGATGGATATCTCGCGTAAGAAAAAAGACCCGATAAGCTGCACGGAAAGTATACCAGTGAAGTGTTAGTGTTGACTTATTCGTGTCGTTGTACTGATATGATGTAAGCTTCAGTACACATGCAGGTACGTTCGAGGGGTTAGAAAATGTTCGAGATATAATCAGCGCACACGTGTGTATAACAATTACGTCCGCGTTCGTTCCGGGGTATATACTACGGCTTTGGTAATGGTACGGAATTCGATTACGACACGACGTCACCACACGCTGATAGTGATACGTATGACCCCGTATGAAAGCTTGAATTGAAGTTGAAGCGAGAGAAAATCGGTAAGTTTTCACAATAAATACCTATATTATGATTTTACCATACTCATTGAATTTTGTATAGAGTTTGATGGTAAACGGAATTTGCAGTTTTTCACATGTACAACGTCTATGGCAAAACGGAATTTCCGTTTTTCAGGCAGGTAAAAACGGAATTCCCGATTTTCTGAAACGGAAAAGGCCTTTTTTTGAAACGGAAAATCCGTGCCTCTAACATTGCAATTGGATACATGCGGCAGTAAATAACTGCACGTTGGTTTGCCAGGTGTTGTACAACCGGTGTTTATCCCATGCCTAAAATTGCATACAATACATGTATGTAGTACTCAGTCTATTTACAGTAATCCTATTCCCAGTGTGAAAATAATAGTATTGCTGTTTACTAATAGTCTAGACACAAACTTGTAAAGCGTGTTAATCTAAAAGCCAAATATCTGTTGTTCTAAAGCCCAAATATGTATACTGTAAGAGAATCTAGATACAGTCTGAGTAAATATACACAAAAATAGAATGTTATCCAACACATGTTAGTTGTATTGTAAATAGCTGAATTTACACATTGAATATCATTCAATGAAATCACATGAGACAAACAGCATTAAATGAAAAATGATGATAAATGATGAGTTCATTAAAAGTACAACTATGTACAGTATACCGTACATGCATTTTTCTTTTTTGTATAGTGCAAAATCACTGCATGTACAGTTTAATACCTTTGTTTTAGAAATTAATTTGCCAAATATTTCAGGGGAGTAAACTTGTACTCCACATACTTCTGTGTGATCATGTGATCACTCGGGACTCAACATTAGCTTAGTGGTGGCTCGAGGGCCAATGGCTACTAGAATTTGTCCTGTTGCCTTTGGGCTACCAGTAATCATCTGGTTGGTAGCCCGATTAGCCACTAGAAAATGTATGTACAATGATCAAATAAGATGTTCATTTGATGCAACATTTTGACTCAAATGGCCAACTGAAATGTTTGTTTTGTAACTGGGAGGAAAAAATAGGCTCAGAACTCAGAAGAAATACATCATGTGTAGGAGGTGACACTGCATTTCCTGTTTTGTAAACATGGAACTTGCAAAATGCCCTCACATGACCAACTCATTGAATGGATCCAATTAAAAAAACAGGGGCTAAGAACAATCTAGCCCCTAAAATGCCAGATGACCCCCCCCCCCCCCCACCCCAACAAAAAAATAAAATAAAAATATATAAATAAATAAATTTAAACAAAATACAAACAAATACAATTTAAAAAAATCATACAATTTCAGTACATGAAAAACATTTGTTTGCAGTGCTGTAATAATAATAATAATAAGACATTGCTTCTATAGCGCGTAATTATTCCCTACGCGCTTTACACATGTTGTAATTTATATTCTATTTTCTATGCTACTCTTATTCCAAATTCAATATGAATGAAAAAATAGCACTGTTCACTTCATTTTGCATTGAACCAGTGCACTCTTCTATGATTTCTAGGGGCTCCTTTGGGCATTTCAGGGGCTTTGTCTCCCGGAGCCCCTATTCATATTTTCACTGCATTTGTTTGTGTTGTCATTCTGACCTGGCGTATTCTACAGCTTCCAGTGTCAACATCCTATGTTCAAGTATTTTCTTTCTAAATTTAGATGTACAATCTAGAACTCCAGTGAAACTCTCCAGAGTAAAAATACATGAATGTCATGATTCCAACTTATAGGGATTGCATCATCCCTATTTAGATACTCATGCTATCAACAATTACCGTCATGTTTTTTCCCACAGGGGGGCAACAATTATCATTGGGGAGGGGCCCCGCAATGTAGGAATTCATTTTTAATTTTAGGGGGCTACTTTTCCAATCTGATGGATATCCAGAAATTTTTCAAATAATACCCTATAGATGGTAATTTTTGGGGCTACCTACTGATTTCAGGGAGCTATTTTAAAAAGTAGGGGGCAAAATCGCCCTCAGCCCCGTATATTTCCTACCCTGGGAGGGGGGCTGTTGTCTGAGCTCCAAAAGCTGCGCTACCGAGCAAAGCAGCATTTTACTTCCCTGTGATGACAGTCCACCTACCCAGTGAATAAATACCTTTAAATATTTTTTTGGGAGCTACTTATATATTCAATTCAAACTTGCCTGATTCAAATCAGTTACATCTAACACCGCTGCACATTTTAACCCTTTCTATAAAAGGGGGCACTTTGATTATTTCAGGGGCTTAAATCAACAAGAGTCCAAGTGTATATAGTCTTGTATCTTGATTCATGAAATATTATGAATCATGTCTTAAATTTGCTGAACATCTCCATTTGTTCTATTACAAATAACATAGTATTTGCATTAGATCTGCTATCTGAATTACCTGAATCAACATTAGGAACACTGAAGCGTGTATTGCGCTACAATTAACGGAAAGTTCAAAGTCTAGAACATTCAACAAACTGCAATATTCTGGTTGTGTTCAGTTTTGTATGTGCTGCATACTGGCCCGTACTACATACATAGCGCATGATTTTCGCATTCCAATTTAATACTACTTACTTGTACATATACCGTGTTCGGCGTATTACCAACATCCCCGCGATCTTGCGAATATAAAGCCCATATAATTACTTCCACAATGCGTTGGTATTGTCTCGGTCATGGATCAGCGCACATTGTACAGTATGCACGTCTCGGAATGAAACGTGCGTAGGCAGGGAAACGAGCAAGAACTATGGATAGTTCATTTCTATTTTTTTCTTCACAAAGCAGATCTGTGGATCTTCATTGATCACGTAGCGAGAGCAAACATGTGAAGGACGAGTAGTGAGTTTGTATGCATACATGTACATTATGTTTATGTTTTGGGACTTGTTAGTATCCCCACATCGAACATAGAGGCAATATAATATATAACGCCACGTGTTCCAATGGTGTAGCCAGGTTCAAACCGGAATCGAGGTTTGAGAGGAAGGGGAGGATGGGAACATTAGGGGGTGCAAGATAAGCCATGGGGGAGGGGAGGTGCATTTATAATTTTTGGGGGCTACTTTTTTCAATCTGATAGATATCGCAAAATATTTCACATAATACCCTATGGTAATTTTAGGGGTTACCTACTGATTTCAGGGGGGGGGGGGGTTATTTTGAAAATTAGGGGGCAAAGTTGCAAATCCATAGTTGACATTATTTGATAAAATATCTATCTTTTTGTCTCTCTGTGTAAGGGACAATATCCAAAAGGGGGATATTGCCCCTTGTACGCCTTTTGTCTCTTGGGTGAAAGGGGGGGGGGGGGGGGGGCAGGGTAGTAAAAACTTTAAATCTTTAGTTGAAATCATGTTCTATTTTACTTTTTTCTCTTTAAGGATTAGGGGGGGGGGGGGTGCTAACTGAGCGGGAATTGAAATGAACAACGTGGGGGCGGCTATGTATTTGTGTTCCATTCAGCACACATGGTAACATGTACAAGTACACATGGTCCCTGTGGTATTCCCAACACTGTGGCAGTAAATAATAATGGGATAATAATAATTGATGGGATTATGTGTAAAGTGTGCACATGATGGAATGTGCACACAATGAACCTGGACATCTTTTTAAACGCTTTGGTGAGAGATAAAAAGGGGATCTAGATCTTCTGTTATTTTATGCAGAGGACAGGGTAGGAAATACAGGGGGGGCTGAAGGCGAAATCAGTAGGTCGTCCCTAAAATTATACGGTATTGTGTGATATATATTTTGTGATATCCATCAGATTGAAAAAGTAGCCCCCTAATATAAAATAAAATGTAATTCTTTCTCTGGTAGAGGAGCTAGGGGCTAGGTTGGTTCTTCGTGGCATTTCAGGGGCTATTAATAATTGAATGACGCCCCCATGTGCTGTGCCACGTCCAGTTCTATCCATACATAGAAAGCCAGGGAAAAAGAACCTTTTACTTTTGGAGGGGCGACTGATAGAATAGCCTGCCTGCTTTAAAAAATAGCATTTATTTTGTATTAACTGCCAGATATGAATGTATGGGGTATCTTTAATTAATTTGTAGGGCTCTTTTTGTTTGTATTTTGGATGCATAATCGCCCTGAGCCTCCGTGTATTGTTTGATTGTTTCACTGTAGAATACCAAGGCAGTAAATAACGCTAACAAGTTATGAGTATGACAGGTGAGGTGTAGGATATACATGTATGTACCTGATGGAATGCAAAACTTATAGCACTTGTCATATTTTTGTATAAAAGTCATATTTTGGTGGCCCGATTGGGCAAGCAGATTTTCAACCCGACATTGACAAAATGAAAAAATCTTGTTTTCTTTTATGTCGTGCTTCATCTGTAATCACAGGTTTGATTAGGAAAGAGTGATATTTTGAATAGTAAAAAGCTTACTCATGAAAATACAATTTTGGGGCCAGTAAATTTTCTTTCGGGCCACCAGAACAGGGGAAGAAACTATTTCACTGGCCCGACCGGGCCACTGACTAAAAAGGTGAGTGTGGAGCCCTGCTTATAGTGAATTTACCATCTTTCCTTCTAAGAATAAGGCTGAGGGAGGATTGAGTGCATGTACATTACTTGTAACAAATACAAAAGAGTAATATTTATTTTATTCTGAAATAAATGATAGCACTCCTTTACCGTGTGAATTATATTTCTGATAAAGTGTGGGCATGCTGTAACTTGTTGAGGACAGTCAGGTTATATGATAATGTGCCATCTTCTAGGAATTCTATTCCAAGGCAGGGGGAAAAAATTATATTTATTTTTCGGGGGGGGGGGGGGGGGGGGGGCTACTTTTCAAGCTTTCCAGCATGAAAATAACACTCTAAAATTTGTTTTGCATTGAACTCGATGCAAATTTATGGGGGCTCTTTTATGATTTTCAGGGGCTCTTTTGGGCATTTCGGGGGCAAATTCGCCCGGAGCCCCATGTATTTTTTTCACTGTTCTAAGGTTTAACTGCATTACAATAACCCTACCTTTAGCCCACCTGCCCTGATCAAGCATTTCAAGGAATTAATTCTAGGACAATTTTCATTCCTGCCTGGTACAAATGCTCAAAATTAAGTTCCTTGTGGTCCAATCAGGCAAACTTTCAGGGGCCTGAAACCTGAATCTGGTGTCCCCAAACATACCATGATGTAGAAATACACAAAAGGCGAACACCTTGAGCAGCCATGGTGGGAAATACCCACTGGTTCAGTGTTATGAAGCGTGCACAAACTAGCCTAGCTTAGAATGGGGACCGGGCAGAATTCATTGTACATCCCCATGCTTGATGTATTCTTTAACCCAGAGATGAGAATATACACCAATGAACTGTGAGGTGCAAATCTTCACCAGCTGCACTGTACAATGTATGGGTTTATACAGTCAAACCTGTCATAGCGGCCACCTGTCGATAGCAGCCAACCTGCCTATAGTGGCCATCAATCATGATCCCCTGTAGAGAAAAAAGAATGTTATATGGAACCTGTCTATAGTGGTCACCTTTCTACAGTGGCCACTTTCCTTGTTTCCCATATAGGTGGTCAATATACACTTTACACAGGTTTGACTGTACAAAGAAAATCATCCCTGTCCTAAGGGAAACACCTGTAGAGAAAGTATGGATTTAAATTAGTTATATTACATATTTTACCGGAGATATTGCAGCTCTTTAGACATTTCCTTAGTCTGTTAAATTGTTTTCTGTGAAGTACTACTTGAAATCTTCACCAGCAGCACTTAATGAGTTTACATACATGTACACAAAGACAATCATCCCTTTCCTAAGGGAAACACTTATAGAGATAGTCTGGATCGAAATTTGCTTTAAATACATACTAACTAAATCTTGATACTAACAGAGATATTTGCAGCTCTTTCTAAAAGCATATCTTTAAACTATAATATAAACTAATGAATACAATTTTGATTGACACAATTTAAACCCTTGGGGTCAAATTTAATCCCTTGGGGTCACATTTAGTCGCCTAGGGTAAAATTGTATCCCCTGGAGTCGAATTTAACCCCGCTGATGAGAATTCTGGCCCACAGGTGAGACAGGCAGTGAGGAAGGTGAGAGTCTTGGGATGGTTACGGAAAGGGAGTAGAAAGAGGTTCAAGGTACATCTAAGACAATGGGCAAGGAATCTGAGAAAAAAATGTGAAGACTTATACCGCTTTCAAGCTGCACTTCTTTTCGTCGGATGCGAAACGGGCACTATGAATGTTACAGAGGAGAAATAGCCGATAGAATAGCCGATGAAAAGAAGAGAAATAGGCGATTAAATTCTCCTGCTCAACAGCAGGAGAAATTCTCTTTCTATCGGTGTCACTCCGATGAAACAGGCACTATGAATTGGTTCGGGGGGAAAAACGGGAGAAAATACCGATGAAAATGGTCAAAGGTCGTTATTTTGTGCGCGCCAATCCACGTAATCAGCTAGCATGCGATTGCGCAATCATTCTTCACTTCCGGCCGGTGCTTGCACACAGCGATTAAATTCCCTTGCAGTATGAATGTTACAGAGGGGAAGCAACGATTTCACCGTTGTTTACATAAGCCTTGGGAACTTCTGTCGGTATTTTCATCGGTGAAGTGCAGCTTGAAAGCGGTATTAGAGATAGGGGGAATGGGGGAAGCAGGGAAAATATGAAATTGTAATTTTGAGGGTTGATTTTATTTGCCTTACAATTTAGCATTTCCTTGTTTGTTTTGCATTGGACATAATTTGATACATAGTGGGTTGGGGCATGTTGGAAGCGCTTTAAGCAGACGGGGGTTCTTTTTGACATTTGACCAATGTGGGGAGATGAAGCTTCCTTGAGGGACTTCTGCTGCTCTCAATACAGCAATCATGGATGTTGTGTGCCAGTGCTACTGTAGCTCAAGCAGACTGGCACTGTAAAATACGGTTCTGCACTCTTTATATGCCCAACACGTCGCTTGAATTGTTTCAAAGAGGAGAGCTCGACAAACTGAATTTTATAAAAATGTATACTGGCTTATTGAATTTATTGAGAGTCTTTGTTGTACTTTGTGTGAAGGTCACTTCGTAATTTGTTTCTTGGCCCGTGCGCGTAACAATCGCCCAAGAATATCCTTGGATGTTTGAGCAATTGGCAACAAGCGCGCTAACCGCTTCGTCACGCTCGGCCATATAAGGGCATTTTGGCACGTAATTTCCGCATAATGCGGAAGCTACGTAACCCTTCATCATGGGCCTTTTGTCGTTAGTGTCGTTTAATGTGAATTTTAACTCTTTGCGTTTGAAGGATATTACAGCTCAATCAAAAATGTGTGTTTAGTGGTGTGTAGCTTACTAGCTCTGCGATTTCGGCTCTGAAAGAGATAAACATGAAGTGTTTTATTTTATCAAGCAGGCGCTTTGCAAGAACACAAACTATCCAGTTGTTATGACATCCATGGCAAACGTTGAACGGTGCTCTCAATGGCAAAGAATGGGATGGGTCTGAGGAGCAAAGGCGTGGCGATAAAATTAAAAGGCTGGGCTACAAAATGCTGGTTGGGTTTTAATTGGTGAAAGCTGCCTGCCAAGGTTAAGAACAGTAATTACAATAAATCTGTCATAGTTGCCACCTCTCTGTAATGGTAACTTTCTTAATCCCAAGGTCAGTGTCTATATGAGAGGCCACCTCCCTATTATGGTCACCTTTACTGTCCCACCTTTAGTGGTCAAGTAAACGGCCCTAAATGTGGGTAGAGGGGGAAGGCATGAGGGGGGCAGGGGCAGGGGCAGTTTGGGAAAGGAGCATTTTAGAAAGATGAGTGAGCCTGAGGCCAGGGGCATTTTTATTTTGGACAATTTGGGGCGCTTTTTTCAAGTTGCAAACTCCCCCCGACAACTCTACGGTAATATAATGTAGGCTTTTATGATTTTCAGTGGCTATATTGCCAATTCATTGATACAGATTCTAACAGGTTTGGTTGAGATGGATGGACATTCAAATTTGAATTATTCCTCGATTAGGGAAAGGAAATGCCATTGAAGATGAAAGCATCTAGAAGTCTCCAAAAGGTGATAAGTAATTATGCTTCAAATATTAAATCCAAATGATATTTTGCAAAGATGCTTGGAAAAACTTATCTATTACATCTCTGTATTCTTCATATTTTTACCCCATTTCAGGCTTTAAAAATTGTTGATAACTATCCCTTTACAAAAAAAGCAAGTACCTACATGTAATCCAATCGGTCCATCTATCATATTTGACCAAGATTATTTTGCAAATGAAATCAATTACGGACTATGCGATTTAAATCTGTGCATCCTATGCTAATTACGATATTGGCACTGGCAGATGATATTGCTGAAGGCTTTATTGGTATCCTAGTCTGGGTGAGAATTATGGTAATGTGTGAAAATTAGGTTACAGTTTGGGCTTTTTATCTTATCACAGTTGTGCTCAGTGTAGGGATACAGTATCTAGCAAAAAACAAAATACGAAATGTATTTATTTTTTTCTTTTTTTTGGGGGGGGGGGGGGGGAGGGCAGGGGGAATTTTTTTTAATTCATGTTACTTTGGCTACTTTTACAGCTTGCATGCATGACAATTTAACTTTGAAGTTAGTTTTGCATTGAACCGTATACATTGTAGATGCAATCCTTTGGGGACTCTGTTTATGATTTTGGGGGATCTTTTAGGCCTTTTCGGGGCGTACTCGTGCCCTGAGCCCCATAGTATTTGTTTTCACTTTGGTAAGGGGTGGGTAGGGGTATGTGTCTTATTTTTATCAGGATGGATACCATTGTTTTTTCTTCAGATGGCCACATGTGGTAGACTTTTATCTGCATATAAGTGCACATAGCTGACTATATGTGTATAGCGATGTTAGAATTGTCTTTTTTCCTGGTTGCCCAATCGGGCAAATAGAATATATTAGGTTTGACGAAATAGAGAAAAACATTCAAACGTCTGTTTATTTTGTTTGCCCAGTCGGCCAAGTAAATTCTAATGTTTTAATCAACATTTTCTACCTCATTGCTCACTTTTGGTGGACCTGGGGCATGCCGGCCAGTAATCATTTTGAGCTCTAGATATACAAACATTTTTCAAACAATTCCTCTTTTAACTCTTAACATGCCAGGGATTTTAATGCTCTATGGCATTTATGTGCATTGTAACTCGCAAAATGTGAGCTTGGCACGTTAGGAGTTAAGATCAAAATTCGGATTTGTCTCCTTGAGATTGTATATTGAGGTCATGTTTGTATTGTTCTTCGGTGGGCCTCTCACTGACCATGGCTTAGAGGTACATGGGTAGCCGCAACAAGGGCTGTCAAATGAGTCTAATTAAGGAAGCAAGGGCACGATTAGGTAGCCCAAGCCAATATTTCTTGGGGACATTTATACCCCACCCCCTCTTTATTTATGGTGGCGTTAATGAGGGAAAATTGAATTGTATAATTGTTTTCTTGGTTTTAAAGTACTTTTCAAGCATGCCTGCACAAAAAAGGTTCGTTGAACCTAGATGAGAAAGTATGGGGACTCCTTTTATCCATGCCACTCCTTTTACCCATGGATGTATACATTGTATATTGGTACAAAATTGTTTGTTTTTGTTTTCAAAGTACAAAGTAAATATCTAACCAGTTTGGAATGGAACAATACATTGGATATTGCCATCTCTGGCCAATTTTCCCCACCAGTTTCTAAAGGAGCCCCTAACATACAAATTAGATTATGACATGGCCTATTTTCCCTTTATTAAGGGGTTATATGTATCTCTGGATTGTAAGAGGAGTTTCTAAAAGATTGTACAAATGGCTTTGATTTGAAAAAGTGTATGTGTAAAATGTGCAAACTTTTTGAAATTGATATATAGTCATTTATTACTAAGATTTGATAAATCCCCCAAATGAGTGTACAGATTAATTTTGATGATGTTTTTTTATACTTTTTGCCTTCCAGCTGTCTTAGAAAAGAACATGGCGTTATATTTATCATTTTAATAAGTTCACAAGAACATCAATTTTCAGCAAAACCCTTGTATTGGAAAAAATGTATTTGAATTATTAAAGTTTGTTGCAAATTGAAATGACAAATGTAGGTCTCCGGATTATTTTGAGTATGCAATACCTGTGTTCTTATGTTCTTCATACAAATATATTGCAATCATCATTCAAATCTATAATTAGGCAGTAGCGCGATTATAGGCCTATAGTTAGACCTTAAAACTTTAATCTAAATTGAGACTTAACCATTTTTGCCTGATTTTGATATGTCACGGCCAGCTGTTTCTCCCCACTGACATCATGTTTTAACCCATTAACATATATAACCCAGTGTTCCATGTACTCACTCTACAGAGTTTCTATCTGTAGGAAGGTGGTTAAATGTGCTTTAAGGATCCCTGTCGTATTATTTGAGATAGGACAGAGAAGAATTATTCAGTGATTTAATAGATTATTATAGATTATTTGAGGCTCATCATCGTTGTAATTAGAGATTTTGCAGTAGATCCTACGTGAATATCAGGAAGTAAATTTAAACAAAACAAAAAACATCAAACTAACGATTGCCACAAATTGAGCAGGGGGAAAGAATAAGTTTCCATGTTGCCGGGACAACCAGAATAAACAATGAGCATTGTATTAAAAGGATTTCTTTTCAAAAACTGCTGATTTGTGATGAATAATCAAAAGGAATTTTTAGAAAACTGCTGAATTGTGAGTGAGTGATAAACGAGGAAATGTAAAAATCAGTCAAACCCTCAGAAAGTCTCGGAGGCCCCCGAGCCGGAAGGCTCGCCAATTTACATGTCCGAAGAATTTGTCGCGAGGAAACTTCTTTTTAGCGTCGCAGAAGTGGGTGAAGACTCGTGTCAAGTTTATTGGAGATGACGGGGGCTGTCTAATTGTGTTGCATTTGGCAACTTGGGCTCTGATTGTGTTCATATGATGGCTTCTTTTGAAAGAGTTCTCAAAGAAAAAAACATTCCTTGTTCACGCAAAACTGTCCTTATTGGTCAATTAAGAAGCGATTCATTGATTTTATTCTCATAGAATCAAACAGCGGATCCTTGCCAAGACTGGAACAATAACAATTTGATTTACCGATAAAAATCTAATGAAGAGCAAACAGTCAAGAAGATAAACAGGTTTCTGAAGGGTCACTTTCTTTCTTTAGAAAGTAGAATATTATGCACAGAATTTTGAATATTTACCCAGTTGTACGTAGAATATGTTACATTTTCAGAAAGACAGTTGACTATTAACATAAGTGATTTCACACCTAAGCTTGATTTGAATGAAGTTTTTGATAAAACAATTTCTAATGACTTTTGACTGCATTTTAATAAACTTTAAAAGAATTTTTATAAAATGAAAATCTTTGCAAGATTTCTATTCCTTTCCCTCTTTCATCACTTTAAATAATGTTCTTTCCTGAGCACAGCACAAAGTGCATTAGTCTTTAGAGAGACGATTTACAGACTTATTAAAAGCAAACTCGTACATTATCATAAATTCCCGAGCACACCTTTGGCTTCGCCTCTCTAGATTTCCTTCCTTTATTGAGTGACGAATCAGCTGATTCAAGACTTGACGTACAGCATGTACGCACTCTTGAAAGTTTTGCGTTCTGTTATTTAATAGAAACCCTAGCCCTAGCGAGGCTTGCATCAATTTTCCTTATACCCTGCTGACATATTATTTCGCTTTAAATATCTATGATATCTAGAAAGAAATACAGTCAGATCTGTCATGATGAATCAGCAGGTGGATACAGAAGCAGTGCCTCGTTTCATAAAACACTTGCAATTGTTGTAAGTGTCCAATTATTGTAACTACCATGGCAACAGCTGAGATACTCCATGCTGATTGGCTGTTGACCTAATAGTTACAATAATTGGACACTTACAACAATTGCAAGTGTTTTATGAAACGGAGGTGTTCCTTGTATACAGCTGGCTGCCGAAACAGGTTGCACTGTGATTGAAAAAGACCTACCTATATACAATGAATATGAAACAATTAGTGCTGTCACTGCTGTGCACTATTGAAAACCATTTCATATGACAGAGCCTCTTTAGAGTGATATCAGGGGGATGTAGGGAATACTTTTGATGGAAATGCGTGAGCACACCTTTAAGTTTGCCTCTTCGTCTTTCCTTCCGTTCCTGAGTGACGAATCAGCTGATACAGAGCTTGTTTCTTGATGAACAAACATGCACTCTAATAGGCAATGCCCAATTCATTTTTTTTCTTCTCACTAATGGCTCTTTAGGGCAAGTATAATCAAGAATTTAATATCAAAATTTGGTTGGTTAAAAGCTCATTATTTGTTATGTCCCTAGGCCTGTGGGCCAAGACTTATTTCAAGCCCTACCTTTTTGAAGTTCTCGGTTCTTTTATTTCCCTGTATTTATTTACTGCTGACATGCCTCAATTGCGAAAATCCGTGATATCATTCTTTATTTAAACAGCAAATGATAGTGATGGTATAAAGATGATGCAATGATAATACAATGATAAGAGCAATTTGATTGATCAAACTTTGATCAAGCGTTTTGTAACCATCTTTTGAGGGGTGTTTGTATTAAAAAAAAGTGCAGTGCGTAATCAGTAAGTGCGTAAGTATGGAGGGATTCTTATTTTTGTATGGGGTCGTTTGCACACCTTAAGGTTTGCCTCCTATCCTTCCTTCCTTTACTGAGTGACGAATCAGCTGATGCGGGCCTTAAAGGTAGTTTGAATTCGTACATCAGATGTACAGTACGGTTCCATCTGGCGTATGTCGTGCGCAGGGTGCTGAATTAAATGAATTACGAATGCACACTGGGTGATTTCAAGTATGGTGTTTGGGGTTGGTGTTAGTGCTTATTAAACACTAACACCGGCCTTAGGCGCCATATTTGACATCCCCCAATGTCACTGTATACCATCCTAACACGAAGTCATCTCAAATATGGTGCCTAAGGCCGGTGTAAGTGTTTAATAAGCACCAACACCAACCCCAAACACCATACTTGAAATCACCCACTGGCTCAGTTAGGTAGTGCGCACAAACTATCCTAATTCAAAAAGATGATCGGCGGTGTAGCATACTTGTACAATGTTCAGTGTCCTTGACATTCCAACACATGGCAATCTTTTTCTAGTATTTTTAGAAACCTCTAGATATCTTGTTGGGCCTTATTCCCATTAAAAAAGGGTTTAATTTCACAATCCAGGTATATGTTTAAGATAGCCCAGTTGAACATACACGTACATACATGTCTCATGTATGGTGCTCGTCCTTTTTCTTTTGGGGATTAGCAGTTTGGAGTTAACAACAAATAATCCAAAAACAAACCTACATAATCGTAAACAGGAACTTGTTTTTCACGTCTTGTGACTTGTCATGCACTGCAAAGAATTGTCAAAGAGAAAGTTACTTTGACCGTACAGTGGAACATCATTATAACGAGGACCTTGGAACGATGAAAATTACCTTGAAAATGTTGAAAATGTTGAATATGAAGTGGATATGAAAAGCCTGGGGGTGTTTCACAAAGATTCTAAGACCTAACAATTATAGAGAGCTGTTAGTTTCTTTGTAAAATTATTGAATCAGTTCTTTTGAAAAGGCATAAAGTTTGATAGTCAGTTATAGTTGTTATTATCAAGGAGCCTTGAAATTTTTTTTTTTTTTTTTTTTTGGGGGGGGGGGTGGGAAGTCTCAAATACTTTTATTGTTTTACTTTTGAATGTATGTTTTATTCCAAGGTTTCAAATGGCTTTCCATAATTATTAGGCCCAACTTAGAGTTAAGTTCAACTTAGAATCTTTGTGAAATACCCCCCTGGACTGTCAACATTGCTTTCTCATAAAAATGTGTTTATATCAAAGCTCTTTGTAAGGTGGTTTTACTGTACTTTGTTCTTTGATATGCCTATTTATTATAAATTTGTAAATAATGTGTTTTTTCTCAACCTTTTCAATGTTTTCTCACGTTTTGTTTGTTTTTTTAATTTGTTTGCATAACAGAAAGAACGCTGACCGAGTCAGAGACGTTATCGGTGGGCAGCGGAAGTGATCCTGATTTACAAAGTAAGTTCACCTATTTTCGTCCAAGATTATGTAATTCTTCCACACCCACTGTACATGTATACAAAAAAATCATCAGAACAGAGTTGCTTTGAACATAAAAATTAATGAGTCGATGACAATCAAGAAAGACACTATGGCTTTTGGTATTGTTGAGCTGAGTTATGTTCATACATGTAGTTGTTTTGCTTACCCAACTCTTTGTTTTGGACTACTTATCCCCTTGCCTAAAGGAACCTGGTGGGCTACGTAAAAACTGTACAAAGTCTAGGGGGATTTCAGAATCTTAAAGGGTATGGGTTAATTCTGGTTTCGGACCACCAAATGTGACTTGCCAGAGTGTGCGACTAAGAAAATAAAAAGTTCATGTCGAGTACAGGTATCATGGATATTAAGCATCGGAATTGTGGCATGTCGCCCTCTACATATAGTAATAGATGAACGCCAAATTTGTGGTACGGTTAATTAGAACCGCCAGACTTTGGCTCATTCATCTTACGGATCTGTCGACCAAGAAACCCCAACCGCATGCTACAACTCGATGTAAACCACCATGTATGAGGGCTTCTATAAATAGCATCTCGGCCATGGGAGGTGTCATCCAAAAGCACGATTAAGCAAATATTCTCTTTTCTGTTTCCGCTCACCATTTTGGCTACACCCAAATGTTAAGCTAACAATGACTTCTATAAATAGCATAGATTTCAACTTTGGGAGTAGCTCCTAAAACACGATTGAGCAAATGTTTTCTGTTTCCGCATACCATTTTTGCTGCTTCCAAACGTAAAATGCCCATGGCTTGTATGAATAGCATCTCATTTTGGAAGTAGCATCCCAAACCCCAATTTTAGCAAGAGTTCCATTTTCTATTTTTAATTCAAAACATAAAAAGAATTCACTATGGCTTCTATAAATAGCAGACTCACTTGCTATAGAACTATTCAAAATTATGATTTACTGAAGGTTATTGACCCATGTCCTAAATAAATGTTGTTTCTCCAATTTTTGGCATAATGTTTGTGGCTCTTTTTGTCGTGCATTGATGCGAGGAACATTTAGAATGAGAGAAACATTAGTTGCCAATCCTAATTTTATTCAAATCTAGAAAAGGAGATGCCAACTCATAAAAAAAGAAGAAAGGAGGACTTGCCAGCACCAAAACTAAAATAGAAACAGGGAGTTGCCAATCTCTAAATGTAAATAGAGGATAGATTGAGTTGCCAATTTGCATTCTAAAATAGAGAACCGGTATAATTGCCAACCCCCCAAATTGAAATAGAGAAAGGGAGTTGCCAATCCCTTAGTGAAAATAGAATAGCTCGAGTTGCCAATTTTAATTTTGAAATAAGAGAAAAGGTAGAATTGCCAATCCCCAAAATTAAAACAGAGAAAATGAGTTGCCAACCATCAAAAGGAAATGGAGAAAATGTGGAGTTGCCAAGCCTCCGATTGTGGTTATAAATAACTTTGTGTAGCCATGGATGTTCTCCTGCCAAGTGTCCTCTGACTTGGCCAAACTGAGATGGATGCATTCCCAGGAATCCCATCCCCATGCCTGGTTATTCTGGAAGCTTTCCTACCAGCTGTGCCAAGGGGTTTCCCCAATCCAAGGGGATTTCCCCAAGCTGAGGGAGATCCCCCAAATTTCTATTTTAAGCTGATCAAACTGGCACTCGCACACTTTTAACCCCCCTTTCCCCGTCTGCAGCAACGTCTAAATTCTCCAAATTCATGTGATGCATTCCCGTTGCTAGTCATTTATCGAGTTCTTGTGGAAGATTTCCTAACAGAATTTCTGGACAAACAAAGGGTCTCTGTGGCTCGATGGTTGAGCACCGGTCTAGCAATCCGGAGGTCTCGGGTTCGATTCCCGGCGAAGCCTATTTTTCTTTGCTTTCCTACCACTCATGAGGTTTTCTGGATAAGAAAAGAAAACTTTTTGGAAGAAAGTCAATAATTCCAAATTTATTTGACTAGACTTGGCAATCAAACTTAAATGTATGGCTGCATGTATCCTTTTATTTGTTTTGAGCTCTTTGTTGTATTTTTATTTATCTCAAACCCTGGATTAGACCTTGTGACATACATGTATTCGACCTTGTGACATACTGTGCATATATTCTTGCAAAAAGCAGACAAATGTTGATAGAAAGTCGAATTGTGATCAGTGATACTTATAAGGGTACAAGTCCACAACAGTGTATGTACATGTCAGTGAACAAAGCTCGGGGCGAATGCCAAAAAGAGCCCACGAATATCATAAAAGTTTTTTTAGTGTTATTTTCATGCAGGCAAGCTTGAAAAGTACTAAAGTAGCCCCCAAAAAATATCTTTTAATTTGTTTCCACTACATGACATGTTTGTGTTGTAGGTGGAAGGGGGGGGGGGGGGGGTGGGATGGCCACACTTGTTGCAGGTTGAATGTGTTCATCCTGTCAATTGTCAATGTTCACTTCCTTATCCAGGTATCTAGACCCTGACCTAATTTTCCTGACTACCAACCGTTTCCTTCAATCTGCAGGTCTTCTCAAAGTTTTCAAGTGTGTTTATCAAATTTTTAAAGGTCACGGAATATATCTGAATTTTTGTCCAAATATGGATTGCAATGTCTGTTATCTCTGACAGATTTAAATGCATGTGTAGCTGGATGGATGGACAGACCTTTACAGCCCCAAGAGAGATTTTTCTCAAATTTGAAACATTTTGGGGGTTTTACTGGATTATAAGGAATCAAGGAAGCACATGTTTGTTTCATTGTTGCCTCCGCCAAGGAGGTTATGTTTTCGGTCTCGTTTGTTCGTCTGTTCGTCTGTGAGTGTGTTCTGCGCCTGCGCAGTCCTCGACACTCCGTAAGTGCACTCTGTCTAGTTTTTGTGTGTATTCTTTTCTTACTAAAAAGCAAGTTTGCTGTCTCGTAAATAAGTTGACTCCTCTAAAAAAGTTGACCCCATCTAAGTCTGTAGGGACAGATATTCTTGAGTGAAATTGAAGATCAGTATTCTCAACAGTTTCCTCTTCAAATAAGATAGAGTGAGCGTTTTCTCAGTAAAACTCTTTTACCAGCAGCAACACAAATTATGGTTATTTGGAAATCTCAGCTTGATACAACTGCACCATTAAAGCTAAATAGCAGATCAGGAAAAGTTACAGAAATCATCCGCTAAGTTATTTTGAACGGTTAAATCAATTTCCAGGCATTTTTAAAATCATCTCTCTACATCTCTGAGTTACGATACACAGTCAAACCTGTGTATAGTGAACACCCGAAGGGAAGCAAGAAAAATGGCCACTGTAGACAAGACAGGCGGCCTCTATAGACAGGTTCCATAACACCATGTTTTTCTGTGCAGGGAATCACTTTTGGTGGCAACTAAAGACAGGTTGGCTGCTTAGGACAGGTGGCCACTAAGACAGGTTTAACTATAATCTTGTACATACATAGTTCAGAATACAATATCGCAGCATTTGTTTGAGGGGTGTCCCAAAACTGTTTTGGCGGCAACAAGAATGCGTTCCATTTGCTAAAGTAAAAAGGGGGAGGGGGGGGGGGGGGGGGTGATAACTAGAAAGTGTTCTTTAGCTAAAGAGAAAGTGTTTGATTTGCGAGATAAAGAGGATCGCGTTGGTTTGGTGAGGAGGTGGAAGGGAAATGAAATGTGAGCCCATTCCTAGAAGTCCTTCTGTATGGGGGAATTCCAGCTACCATTGTCTGCGTCACAGCTATTCTGAGCAAAGGGCAATAAACTTTGCGATCTTGTGTACATGCATGGACCATAATAATAGCATGGTGTATGCAACTAGATGCGAGGAGTGTTCAAGATTATGGTCATACCTCCTTGGTGTATGTACTCAACAACATACAACTGGGTGTGCAGCGAGCTGCAATTTAGCATTCATACTTTTGGTTAAACTTGAAAGTGTGCTGATGCAATTTTGTGATAAAGTAAAACTAAAGTAATTTCTGTGGTCCTAAACCTCCTAAACCTTAAAGGTATTGTTTTTTAAACCATGAGGCCCTACCATGTGATGCATTTTCTTTGTGTCTAAGAAGTGGGATTCAAAAATGTATTTGAATCAAATTAAATTACAATTTTGGCAACCCAAGTCGGGCTCTGCTATATGATTCTATAATATTTACATGCCAATCTGAGAGAAAATGGGGTGTTTTTCAGATGGATTCTGAATTATGTTGCAGATATCGTGATTTTATAAAATGGTTTGAATGAAAGCAACGTAAAATGTGCCAACCCTAGTCCGGCCCTACAATATGATTCATTGATTTAAATATTCAGGGAGAAAAAAAGATGTTTTTGGAAGGGTGCATTAATGTATCATGTCGGCTTTGAAGTGGTTAGAATGGAAGAAATTCAAATCGCGCATACTATAGTCGGGCCCTACCATGTGATTCATGCATGCTTACGAAGTATTCAAGGGAGAAAAAGATGGTTGTTTTATGGAAGGATGGCACTTTTTGTCTAGATGTCTGATTTTATAAAAATGGTTCTAATGAAAGCAATTTAATTCACGCCAACCTTAGTCCCACAGTTTTAAATCGTGCCTACCTTGGGCCAGGCCCTACCATATGATTCATTCATGTTTATTAAGTATTCAAGGGAGAAAAGAGGATGTTTTTGGACGGGCGCATTATGTCTGTCTGTGTGTGTGTGTGTGTTGCTTGGGTGGACTTGAATGTAAACATAGCCTTGGCCCCTCGCCAGACCACAAGGCCTAGTAGTCTTTTCTCCAGACTTGATTAGCCTACATTTAAGTTGTTAATTTAACCCATTCCAGACTATTTGATTGTGGTATAACATGTATGCATTCTTCGTAGAACACAGCGTTATAAGGATTATGGGGACAAGTTCTGAAGGCTTAATTCTCAATAAGCCAGTTCATTGCAGTATTAAAGGGCATCAAGCGTGGGGATGCTACATAGCGGGTCGCCATTTTGAACTGGGTTAGTTTGCGCGCACCGCATGACACTGAGCTAACGTGCATTACGCACCGTGCGCAACGCGTATGCAAGATGGTGCCGCGCATCTCATTTGACGAATCTGAACTACCTTTAACATTGGTTAATGTTTTATGTAGACAATGCCAGTTGCTTTGATATGAAAGTACAATATGAATTATGAAATACGCAGACATTTAATAAACAATATAATATACAATACATATTTAATCAATCATTAACGAGTTATGTAACATAACATGAAATATGGGGGAACCAAAAAGAACCAAAGCTTGATAAGACTGTATTTGGTTCCGGAATACTTTGCTAAAGAATGTATTTTGTAACAAAGTTGAAAACACCCTTTCAGAAACTTTGTTCACAGTGCCATATACCTAAAGTATGTCGCACGATGGACATGTGCGTGCAGAAAGCAGTTAGTTATCTTCAATCTGTTCTGATTATGATTGATAGTTGAAGGACAGAAATTGTGTGTCTATGCTTGTTTTTTTCTTCAAATTTTGAGCATATTTTTCTGTAAACACATAGATTATGAAGGTACGTGAGTTTGTGTGTGTGTGTGTGTGTACGCTTGTACTTGTGGGTTTGTATGTATGTGCGTGTGTATGTTTCTGATTGTGTTTGTATGTTTGTGCTTGTTTATGTTTCTGATTGTGTTTGTGTGTGTGTGTGTGTATATGCTTGTACTTGTGCATTTGTATGTGTGCTTGTTTATGTTTCTGATTGTGTTTGTGTATGCTTGTTTTTTTTAAAAACTTGTACCATAACACGTTTATACTGCTTGTTTATATGTATGATCAAAGGGAGTATGTAACGGTCAAGGGTTGTTTGTATATGTGTGTATATAATATGCAATGCTAGAATGCTTTTTTCGTAGTTGCCAAGTCGGGCAATTATATAACCAAAGAAAGACAAAAAAGTATGTTAATTTTTATTGTCCAATGCCCAGTCAGGCAAGGTAAAGTTTTCATTTAAAAGTTTTAGGGGCCCTAAGTGAATTTGAAGTGACTCTGGGCAACAAGTGGGCCTTTGCTAATTTCAAGCACTTGTGTATGTTTTTGTTTGGATGTGTTGTTGCAAAAGCAGCCTGTGCGTGTAACAAGCTGTTGCTATCTTCAATCTTTGATTTGATTATGATTGGCAAGCGAAGGACATTAGATTTTGCATCAGCTGTGCTTGCATGTGAAAAATTCTGATTTGTTTAGATGTGTGTTTGTTTTTAGTGTATGTGTGCAATATGTTTTAATAAAAATGTGTAAATGTGTATGGGCATCAAATTTAAGCCTATTTGGGATCTTTACCGTATAATGTATAATTTGCTTTTAAAATAGATGCTTATAAAAGTCATAGTTATTACCTTCTAACCCCTTGAAAAAGTGTTTGTCCATTTATTTGATGAGGCAAGAACCGTGAAATCAAAGATTCAGCTAAATAGTCAAAATCCGATGATTCATTTTATGAGCATTGACTCTGGATAATTCAGTGATAAAAAATTAAAGAAAGATAGGAGAAACTGCAAGTTTTTGTCAATTTCAGATACAATAGTACAAAGCAAGGTTATAATTAGGAATAAAGTGAGATTTAAGGACAATTGGGGACTGATTAAGGAGGAAGGATAGAAAAGATTGATTTGCCAAATCAAAGGGGGAGGCGGGGGGGGGGGGGGGTGGTGTGGGGGTAGGCCTAATAATATCCTAGCTCTTTAATGATTCGTTATAGTACTTGACACCTTCACAAATTCTCTCTGGCAATTACAAAGAAGGGCAATTTAAATACACACTCACATGGGCCCACACACACACTCGTGAACACACACAAAGAACTTTAATACACAACATTATTTTTACACTTGTATTTATGAAAAAAATTGTGATTCCAAGTGTACATGAAACATCTTGGGCAATCAAAAAGAAAGGCAGTTTAAATACACACACTCGGGAATACACACAAACAGACCTAAATGTACAAAGAACTTACAAAAGATCATTAGCGAATTTGATATATAAAAAAAAAATCTTGATTCCAAGTGTAAAGGAACAATTGTGGATCACATGACCTCATCCTGAGTCATGTGACCAAACAAAACATTTCCAACGAGAGCAGACACGTGTGCGGAACTGGTTTAATTTGTGTCTTCCCCCGCCTTGTTTTCTGAATCACATGACCTTATTTTATGCTAATGAGTACAGACCATTGGGAATTGTCCTTGTTGTTTGAGACAAATAACAACAAAAACACTTAAAACTGTGGGGTTTTGAATGATCGTTAGATAGGTGATTGTGTAAACTTCCTATTTCACAACTTTTTTAAAGAAGTTTACATAAATTCCAAGTATAAATGATAACCTTTGAATTTCCCAAATTATAACTAATCTGAGTTTACAAAAACACAATAGAAAAGAGCTGAGTTTTGATTCGTGAAACCTGTATTTGAAGAATAAATAAAAGAACAACAGAATATGACTCAGAGATGTTGTACTGTTCAAAATGATTGGAAACCCCTAATTTCCATGGTAACCTGTACAACAAAACAGATACAAGCGAAGGACGGGAATCGGTTTTGACACGCTTTTATGTCATAGGAGACCTATGACGACATTTCTGCTTTAAATACAATGCGTGTTAATCAGAGAAAAGGACAATGACGACGCACATGGTTATTACATTGATCCCGTAATTTTGTCAAGTTCAACCACGATCATTCTCGGCTTATTTCATGCTAATGAGTAAAGACTATTGGGAATCGGCCTTGTTGCTTAAGACAAATAACAAAAACACTTCAAACTGTCTGGTTAAAAATTCATGATCGTTAGGTAGGTGATTGTGTAAACTTCCTATTTCACAACTTGTTAAAGAAGTTTACTTAAATTCCAAGTATGAATGATAACCTTATCCAAGTATGAATGAAACAAAGAATAAAATGGATTTTGATCTTTCTCCATTATTATGGAGATGTTTGTGACTGAGTGAAAAACTTTCCAGGAACTCTTTTTGATTATATAGTTAAAATCAGTGAGCAGTACTAAAATCTGACATAAATGTTCACTTTTTTATCAAGATAAACAGCTCAGTCTTTTTCTATTTAACTATCACACATCCAAAGGAATTTTAAAATGGTATTTAATAGCATTTAAGTCTAAAAAATATCACTTCTGGAAAAATCTTAAAGATTGCCAAGCATGGGGATGCTACACTGCTGGTCGCCATTTTGAACTAGGCTAGTTTGTGGGCAGTGCATAACGCTGAGCCAGTGTGTATTACGCACTATGCGCAAGGCATTCGCAAGATAGCACTGCGCATTTTGATTTACAAATCCAAACTGCCTTTAAAGGGATCTAGTAACTTTGTTGACATGTGCAAAAAGTGATGAATAGTTGATACAATGTATATTGTTGTTATCTGCTATGTCCACTGGGTGTTGTGTGAAAATGTTCAAGTTATATGGACGTTATATGGCCGGGTTATGAGCAAAAATGCAAAGTGATATTCACTATCTCATTGCATTCACTTTGTACACGGTTTTTGCGGTCCAGTGCATAATTTAACATCTGAACACTTCAATCGTAAATATCTTTTTAACGAAAGGGAAATTTGAAAAACCGAAACCTGTCCCATGATTTTATTGTTAATACGAATACAACAAGGTATGAGGGAACCGCTAGAATTCCAATTGGATTTTGAGGATTTGGACAATGTTACTAAGTCCCTTTAATGGCTAGTTTGTGCGCACTGCATAACATTGAGCCAGTGCGTGTGCATTATGCACTGTGCGCAAGCCATTAGCAAGATGGCACTGCGCATTTTGATTCACGAATCCTACCTACCTTTAATGGATCACTTTCTAACATGCATGATGCAAGGCTGCAGTAGGTGGGACTATTGAATTGTCAATATCTCGAGAGACGAGGAGGCTAATTTTGACAGTGATGCGTTACATTGCATGCTGGGAAAGGACAGGAGTTCTAAGAAATGAAAGATCGTGCACACCGCCATCGATGTGACTCATCCTAGTTTACCCGTCAATAGTGAATTGTCACCGGGGTAGTTCAAAATGTTTGGATAACCACATTTTTAAAGTAATGAGGAGTACCTGCAATTAGAATTCATTACTGAAAGAAATAGTCGCAAAAGCATCAGTCTAAAATTGACAATATTTATATTTTTTGTAGCAAATTAACAATTATGATGAAGACAAGGCAATGAAATTGAGACTTGTAAATTTGGGCTGTATTTCTCCAGGATCTGTAGTGTAGTTTTTGTTTGAGCATAGCCCTTTGATTTTGTGACAGCACTAAAATCCTTGCTTTAATTTTCTGGTGTCAGTGACTTCAGGAGATTTCAAAGATTATTGAAGCAGTTACAAATCTATTAAAGAAACTTTCATGATCTGTATCTTGTCTGGATGTCTCAATTTTGTCTTCTTTTTTTTTTTACTATAAATGTGTACATGATTTACAAGATTTTCAATGTTAAACCCTTAATCTTTACTAACTTGTGTCAACAACTTACAGGAATCTCAAAACAGGGCGTACATGATCATTATCTTGTCTAGATCTTGACATATTATGATTTAGAGTGTGTGATATCTGCAATTTTCAAACTTGAAACATATTAGTTGTTAGACATGCCCTTGGATTATGGAACAATTTATTGATATTTTAATAAGTTTATCATGGACGAGATATAAAGCAAGTCATAATGTCCTCATCTTCTACGAGCTACGAATGGACTCTGCGTTAAAGTATGGGAAGCCAAATGTACTACACCTTGACACTTTTGCTAAGATACGATCGTGGGATGAGAATCCATCACTCTCGAACGAAAGTTGAATCACAATATTTGCGTTGGCAATTTATGTTGCAATTCACAAGATATGAACAAGTCATGGTTGGGGTGAGCGCTGCACACGTGAAATAGGTCTTCGATACATGTCTCCGTCATTTTATTGGACTCTTGGGCCAAAATCAATTGCAATTTGAGGGTTATCGCCGTATATGAATTAAGCCGTCGACCCACGCTTTGACATTTTTGGCTGGGATACGATCGTGGGATTGGAATAGGGAGCGGAAGTCGGTTGCGATGTCTGCCGCGACGGGCGACTAGGGCGTCCACCTTGCGGCATGGAATCGAGCCAGAGGGAGGGGAGAGGTTGGTGGGCGACACGTTGCTAGGGGGAGGGAATGTAGACAAATACTGCTGAAAACTGCTTATCTACTAAAAAATCATCAGTATAATACAAATGAGAGTCAGAAAGGAGCCAAGCTTTCGATCCTAACAGATTCTTCGTCAGGGCAAAAATGACAATAATTACATGTAGGCTAGTGGGAGGGTGTAGGTTATCGGGCAATATGTTTTTTATTAACAACTACCTTGGGAAGAAATTAACTTTAAATTAACCACACTTACCGCAGGAATAAACATTTTTACCAAAGGATTAAGCAGTTAAGTTAGTGTTTAGAAAACAACAAACTTGGATCGCTATCTTGACTTTTAAAAGAAAGAGTAAATGTTGCTATGGCAGGAAGACCCTAGCTGCAATCTGTCTAGTAAATAGTAAACACGGGCGGATGACAAACATGTGTAGGGAATCAGTTTTAAAGTTTACATCCATACATACCGTATCCATGTGTGCAAGGTCATTGTAACTAGGCTAGCAGACTTGCAAGCTGAATTGACTGTATGTTATATAGCACTTCATGCTTTTCTTGAATTCTAATACAGTAGTCTCCACTAAATGAAGTAGGCTTTACCAACAACAAAAATGCGGGAGAAACTTAAGAGATGGTTGGTTAGATCCTATCCCTTCAGGGTTTCCCCTAACATGTTACTAGTACTGTGGTTATAACCTGTACCCTACTCAAATGTTGCAATCGAGATATAGAGTCAATCACGTGACCCATCATGTTCCTGCAGACAATGCGTTAATAAAGATTTTAATGTTTACCGGAACGTACAGAAAGCCAAAACGATAGAATGTAGGGAACAAAATAGCCCCCCCCCCCCCCAACCCAACCCAAATTGACAACGATGATTGGTGTGCCAGCCAATTGTGTAGCACTAAACATCTATATCGCAGTGTTTAACTTCTGTGATCGGGTCTAAAGCCCTGTCTTAAACTCTTATGTATACAGTCCATGCACTGAAATTCAAACTGTCATGACAGTCGCTTCATCGCTAGTACAGTACAAGTATATGTAGGTGGAAAGTAGGTCACCCTCATCCCAGCTCATGACCCCCAGATGAAGGCGGATACCCTCATGTTCTTGACAGACACCCTCATGTTCTTGACAGACAGCAAAACAACAGGACTTTGCCTTGGACAAAATCCTGCCTGATTGATTTTGGGGGGAGAGAAATCGATCTGTTTGTGATGGTGGAAAAGGGGAGGGTAATTATTGATATGGGTATGTTTTTTTTTCGCTCAGGATGGGGGCCAGATATATCAGGAGCTAGGTATCTTAGATGGATTATGGATCAAGGTTTAAAGGGACTTGGTAACATTGTCCAAATCCTCAAAATTTACTTGGAACTCTAGTGGTTCTCTCATACCTTGTCATATTCATATTAACAATAAAAGCATGGTAGATAGGTTTCGGTTTTTCAAATTTCCATTTCGTTCAAAAGATATTTACGTATGAAGTGTTCAGATATTAAATGTCCGTGTACAAAGTAGACCTGTAATGAGTAAGTGAATATTTCCCATAGATAAGAGATATCTTGGATATTTATTGAATCAGGTTAGCTTATTTCATTCAGGACAGGGGCCAGATATGCATGTACCATATCAGGATGGTATCAAATATTGATTATTATGGATCGATGTTTCAATATCATTATCAAGGAGTTAAGGTAAAGGAAAAGAAGGCCTAGAAATACATTTATAAACTCAGTTCTTCTGTGATGAATATGTCTCATCTAGATTGGAGAT
Source organism: Echinarachnius parma (assembly GCA_037951105.1). Classification (NCBI taxonomy): domain Eukaryota; kingdom Metazoa; phylum Echinodermata; class Echinoidea; order Clypeasteroida; family Echinarachniidae; genus Echinarachnius; species Echinarachnius parma. The sequence continues at coordinate 111,907 of JBAMJV010001284.1, read as the reverse complement.
ATCGTAGATAGACATTTATTGATAAAGATGAAGCGTATCTCGTTCATGATGGGGGCCTGTAGATGCATGTATATCAGGAATGGTACCTACTATGGATTATGGTCGGATCAATGTTTCAATATCAAGGACTGTAAAGTTAAAAGGAAAAGAAGGCCTAGAAATATGTATGGATTGAATAATGTTTTCCTTTGTAAAAAATATTTCTCATTGATTGAAGGTAACCATGGTAGAAGTCTACCATATAGATTGTGTTTTGTCAAAGTCATATCGTTCTCAAGGTCTTATTGGTAGCGACGTGAATCAGCTGCAATATTACCTCTACACCAGAGCATATTACATGTATATCCTGGGCCCTGTTGCAGAAAGAGATGCAATCGATTGTAAACTTGCAATTAATTGTAAGTCCAATCATGTGACCAAATACGCACATCTGATTGGTTCAAATGCACAAATTTTCTGACTTGCAATCGATTGCATCTCTTTCTGCAACGGGGCCCTGGACTTATACTGTAGTTCCCTGGCCGTTGGATTAACAGAAGGAACAGATCCCAGATTTGTTTTAATTAAACTTATTATAAAGCTTTCATTATTTATTTCATTATTGGGTAAGTCCAAGCTATTTTATAGCTGTAACGCATTGGACATCAGTCTGAGAGCGAATAAGAGAGCTATCTCTTAAAAGAAATATTGAAACACCATTTTTTTTTTTTTACATTTGAGATTCTTTGGTGCAAATTTTATCAAATACATAAAAAAAGAATATTGAAATCACCAATGCATTTAATAAGTTATGCGACTTTATGCTGTCTTTATTACATTTTTGCAGCTCATCGACCTTAAAGGCCAAGTTGAGTTTTGGTAATTTCCAAAGTGCCCCCCCAACATCGATTGTAACGGATTTGGTTGATTTCAATTCCATATGAAAGATCATCGAAAAAAACATGGGAAATAATAATAATTTCCATTCAAATGCTCTAATTGTTGTGAAATTTGCTTTCAAAATATCATATAAAAGTGGTTGACGCCCGGGTATCACTTTTTAGAACCGCTAGTGCGAGGCACTAGCGTTCTATGTTCTCCTAATAAAAGACTGAAACCAAATATTTGTGTGCACGCTAATTGTGCTTAAAACTATACATATGATACGGTACTTACCAGCAATTTACTCTCCAATATGTGATCCAACTACCGGGTGGATTTAGATTATGATTTTTCCTTCCATTCCGCAAAAAATCAGTGATATATGCGCCTCATGGACCAGTCTCTCCGTGTGTTAGCGCGACTGTGAACGAAAGGCGAACGAATGCGAATGGGGCTTGCGAGTTGCGTCAACGGCAGTGTTGGAGACATACTTCTATGGTTGCGATATTATACACGTACTACTGTATAGCATTACCGCACACAGTGACTGCACTACAGTCCCGTATTACCGCACACTGCACTATACAGTCCGGTATTAGGACCTACAACGCTAGTGCTTCGCGCCGAGTTAATTTGACACTTCGAGTTGTAACGGCTCTTTTTGAATGATAACAGGGGTTTTACTTTGTCGTTTGTAATTGTGTATACTTTTCGAGCATGGTGAAGTTATAACTATTAGTTTGTATCGTAATCGTGCAGGTTTTGGTTACTAAAGTTAAGTTTGACCAATACTCAACTATCCCTTTAACCCCTAATGGAGATTGATCTTGACAATAATTTGCGAATGTTTGGCCCGCCAAACTTCCCCAGAGGGTTCTTGCTGGCAGAACATTATCACAAGAATACTTCCTTTCCTTTTTCCCCCCGCACCCCTTCGTTCGTTCGTTTAGCGAAGCGAAGGAAATTGCTGTTTCATGGATGGCCTGTTAGGAAAACGTGGCGTAGGCTTTGGGGAAGCTATGACCTTGATTATAACTCTCTTAAAGTGATCCATTAACTTTGTCCAATTCAACCAACATTACTTTGAGCTTCCACATTTTGCTTGTACCGTTTTGTTTGGCGTTATGGTAACAGAAGAATGAAATGAGTTTAGAGTTGTCAAATGTCTCCCTAATTATGGAAAACACTTTGATGGAATTTAAATGCATTCTGGAACGTTTTTCGATTGTAGTCAAATTAATCAGAATTTGGATATTTTGCATGAGAGATTGCAGATGAAATCCAACATCAATTTTCACCCCTTTTCACTAAGTAAACACATATCACATATCATTTAGACAAATGTTGAATACAAATATGTCTCAAATATCACTTTTTGAAAACAATTTCAAAGTTAAAGGATCATTTTGAGTGGCTATACAATTTATTTTTCATGTATGTATTGCGTGCACATCTATTTTAAAAATCTGATCTAGCACATCTGATTCTATGAGTTTTGTGATCGGAGGGTTAACAGGTTAAAGAATTAAATGAACAATTATATTAAAGATATTTTCATTTCTTCCTTTTTTTCCAGTGAGTGTGCTGAACGGACAGGAGAACCACCACATGTTTTCTTCCAGCGGCGTCTTCACAGCATTAGAGCTAAGGAGAATCACACAAGGTATATAAACTATAAAAACATGAAAGTATTGCGCTTAACTCTTTAAGTGCCAAGTACGTGACCGGAATTTTCCACTGGAGTGCTCTATGATGCATGACTGAACACATTGGTAATAGAGTAGAGTAGCTCACCAAGGTGTAAGCCCTGCATTAAAAACATGATATTAATATGCCTACTAGGACTGTTCATGCTAAATTTGTAGTCCTTTTTTAGAATTATTCTGCAGTTGATCAATTTTTGTGGCCACTAAATGCAGGTTGGCTGCTAAGACAGGTTTTAAAGATAATACACAGGGCTGGATACTAGCACTAGCCCAATTGCCCGGGGGGCAAGTAAAATTCTGATTGACCTAATTAATGTACAGGAGGTGTTTTTATGCACAAAATGAATGGTACTAAAAGCCACTCGTCGAAGGTGTAGTACATATTCTGACCCAGTTCCTCGTTGGAAGGTGTAGTATTCTAACCCAGTTTTGTGTGAACTGCCAAAGATGGGGATTAGAAGTTAATCCCGCTGGGTGACTAAGAAGGACTCTTAGCAGTGGTCGGTTCTAGTAGGCAAGACTTGGCTCATCTCAGTGTCTAGTTGCTGTATTGGTAGTGGAAGTTTAGGAGATAATATAATACATGTATGAGCACTGAAAGCTATGGGGTTTCTTGTACAAACACAGTATAAGGGCTTTCTATAGCTCAGCTGGTAGAGTACTGGTCTAGATAGCAATACAGAGGTCTCAGGTTCTAATCCGGGAGAAACCCTATTTTCTGTGCTCATTTCTAATTTACCATGAGATAATATAACTGTGAGATAATATAAATGTGTAGTTTTAAATTGAATAGATTGAACACTAGATGATCATGAATGGTTTGTTGATTGAATAGCGAAATGAAAAGCTTTATTTCTTTTATTTTATGGAAATAATTTGCTTTGTGTTGAAATGATAGATGTCATCTAATTGACTCACCTGCCTATTGGTTAGTGGAAGTTTAGGAGATCATATAATTGAGCTGTAATTTTAAGTTGAGTAGATTGAAAAACTAGATTAACGATAAGAAACTGATATTGTTGCTTCAGAAAATGAAAAGCTATTATTAAACATGTACATGTAAATTTAAATTTAGGCTTACTATTGTCAAAGAGGATTTTATTCACAATTTTACTTGTACACCCCTCTCCCTTTGCAACCTGTCTCTATTTAAGGAGGATTTTATTCATATTTGCATCCAAAATTCTTCCCCGGTACTTTACTATCTGTTTCCGTTCTCCCTTTGTCCCAGCAGTGCCAATATTACTGAGCGGGAGCGAGACGGGGCTCGGCAACGCCCTCAACCTCAGCGAACTGCCCTCCCCCACCTACTATGCCAACACGTACGCAAACAACGTGCACCCCACCCTGGGGGGCCAGCCCATGGGAGGAGCGATACGCCGGAACATGCAGCCCCTGGCGCACGCCCCCGGCACCAAACGCATCAAGCGGAACTCGACGACGATGTCGTCCGCCGACGACGAGGTGGATAGTATCGGAGAGGAGGGGGATAACATGCATTTCTACGGAAGGTCGCCGGCGAACTCACTCAGCAGTCACTCCAGCGGCTGGCTCAGCGACATGGATGGTAGGTTCACTATTTAAGACAGGAGAAAAGATCAAATACATTTTTCTGGGGCGACTTTTCAAGCTCACCTGCAGGAAAATAGCACTCTAAATCTGGTTTTACATTGAAATTTAGATGGACATTTATTGGGGGGGGGGGGGGGCGCTCTTTTTTGAGCGCTACATTAGTCGCTCCAGGGCTTTCAAACTATGATTTATCTTCCGAGGTACAAAAAGTGAGTAAGCGGCCTACACTTTCTCAACCGAAATACAAGAGTTGGAATTAGGATGAGGGAAAGAAATGGATGGTGAGGATCAAGTAAAATGATGAGAAAACTGAGAGTAGAGGGATAATAGTAAGCTAGATCACAATCTTTGTGCTCAATTCACACATAGAGCAAAAACCCAGTAAATTACATTTATGAAAATTAGCTATACAAAATTAGAGCCCGAGTCCTGATTTGCTAGAGCAGTTCTCTTTACCATGCAGTGAGCCACATCTAAGTAAACTATCTATTCAACTATCTTTTCCTTAATTTCAATCATGGCCACTTTTTTTTGTCAAGTACTTCTTCAATGTACAGGTGGCAGCTGCTGTTTAACTTGTTACACATGAGCAATAATTTGCTTTCTTTAGTAACAAGAGAGGCAAAAACAACAGATTTTCAAGTTTGTGACGTAAAATGGCTGGAATCCCACCAAAGTTAAACTATTGCAATGTGATTTGATTTAATATAGAAATCAAATTTGTTCATTTTGTCCTTTGTACCTCAAATATTCTATGACGATGGCAGCGATGATGATTTTGCCAGGTTTTAGTTGCGAACAGTTATCGTTTCACTCCCAACGGCATTTTCCAATTTGTCTTTGCGAATCCTGAAACACGTTTCCTTATCTGATTTAGGCAGATTGAATCCCTTTTCAGAAAGTTTTAGCACGATGAATAGGCCTTATGATAGGCTTTTAAATGTGTATTTCAAATTGGCTACTTAATACTTCAACAAATAGTCGTTGTTTCTTTTCCGATGGCATTTCCGTTTTGCGTAAAGTGCGTCCTGAAACACGAATTCATATCTGATTTTGGCAGATACACGCCTATTTCCCTTCTGGGCTTTATACAAATCACAACAAAAGCAAAAACACATTTGTGTAATATTGCTGTAATCATGAACATGTGTTCAAAATCATTTGAACGTGCACAAAACCGTCGCGCATCATGGGCAATTTAATTCTCTGAAGAGATCATAGATAATTTGAGCCAAATTTTTGCAGAAACTTTTAATGTACTTTATTAGCCATCTGTATTGTTTCGCAGTACTGCCTCGCCAAATGCCTGTGGTATTTTGACAAGAATCATGACGTTTGTTTTGACCTAAGTGCGTTACCATCCCCCTTCTTCTTACACAGTATGTTCCTGGGGTAATATTGGAGGAATAGGTAGCGATAGTAATCAAGATAACAATTAGCTCGCATATTTGTCATTGTTATGCGAACAAAAACATTTTTTCAGTAACATTTTATATTTCATTTATAAATTATACCCCAAAAAACATCTGCATGAGTTTTGAATTATTGCAAAGATTATGATTTACGTAATGTGAACAAAATTAATCTTGCACAGCTGGAATGTATTTTAAAAGTTCGCCATCGTGGTTATGCCTCTCAACAAAATATCTTAAAAGTTAGTGATTAAATTCCATTGTTCTATATCATTATTCCCCAAAGCAATTCAATATATCTATTGTTATATAAATACATTTTCATACACAGCTCAGTTATATTCAGTTTTTACTTGAAGGAGTAACGTTTAAAATAATTCCTGTTTCTGTGTTCTGGCATTGTTTCACATATTGCAAGATGGAGATGGTCACCGGTTATAATTTCTTTCCCGTAGTAGATAGAGTCGAATCTGTGTAAATGGCTGTTACACACAGGTGGCCACTAAGAAATGTTTTAATTTGGTAAAGCGTGTACCTTCAGCGAGACAATTTATCCACAATTGCTGCGCTCTATCCTGTTGTTTAAATGGGGACCCGGAAGGAGTCGAAAACCTTTATGTGAATGATCTTTATCAATTCCCATGAGCTGCTTTATAAAAGGAATGCTCCCAAGGGAGTGGAGATGGTGCACACAATATGCGCTAGATTGCATTGTATCCTTTGACTGGGGTAATATATTATATTTAAAGTGCTTATAGATGATATTGTATATATTAGGCGCTATATAAATCAAACCTATATTAAATTACTACTATTATCATTTCTTTCTTTGTCGATTTTACTAGGAGCAAGTCCCGGGATCCATTCGCCGAACATGAACAAGCCAAAGACGGGTCTGCCCAACGCACAGTCTCCCACGGGGCCGCGGCCCGGAGGCATCAAGATCGAACGCGACGGATCGCTAAGTGCCTGCACACTGCCTGATGGTAGCCCGCATAATACACATGGTATGTATTTTGAAAGAAAAATGTATTTTAATTTCTCTACAGGCTTTCAATTCTAAATGTTTTTGCTTCTATTTTGTGGTAGGTTATACTTGCCTTTAATAGCCCACAAATAGCCCAAAATGAACATCTATAGAATGTATTTTGAGAGAAAACTCTTATTCCTCTGTACAACCTTCCAGTAGTTAACCCGTTGCTTACTGGAACCGGTTGGGTTGTGTACAAAGTCTGTGGGGATTTCAGAATATCGAAGGGAATGGGTTAACTGTGTTCTTTATTTGGGGGACACTTTACTAGCTGATTCTTTTCCAGAGTATACCTTCCCTGTAGTTTACAAACCATTCCAAATTATGCAATACACAAAAGTACAATGCAGATGAAATTTGCTTTATACTACACTACTAAATATGTATTAAATACATACCAAAATAGTGAATTGAAGTCCAATTTGAATTATTAAATCTGCATAGTTATAAAAAATGTGGCATGGCTCACCTACTTTTTTAAAATGACAAACAAATGATTAAATACAAAAGTAATAAATCAGGATGAGATGTTTCAAAATGTATCCTTTAAAGAATTAAGCTAAATAAGATGGGGCTATATATATAGAGAGAGGGTGTAGGGGTGCATGTACTTTTATGCTGAAGAAAAGTTATCAAAAACAAAATAACACCCAGAAGTAAAAGATTGGTGCAGAGTTGGGATCGATGGGTCAGCTTGATCTCATTAGCTTGAGACTAAAACAAACCAAAAGAGCACAAAATTGAATCTGAACTATTTTAAATTTGCACTATTACAGAATCCTACCCTTGAAAATTAAAAAAAAACATGTGCGCAAAGCTGGTGGCATTGGATGACGCAATTTTTTGTAAGGTACAAGAAATCAAACTGAACTATTAAAAGTCTTCATGGACATGCTGCTTTTGTTTGAAGGACTCGTAAAAACGGTTTGCCTGGAAATGTAAATATACCTGTAAAATCTGTCCATAAACTGTACATTTTGAACATACATCTGAAATAAATATAAATTAAATGAAATTACAAGGAGCATAAAACGATGCAGTTGCGTACAACATGGTGATCGAGACCAAAATTGTTTTAAATCAACATGTGAGTAAAGCTCGGGGAAGAGAAGAGTGGGAGAGTGTACATCCCACTTAATAATAAATAATAAATATTTTTGAGAAATAATTATACATATATATATTGATATAGTGGGGGGACAGGAATTGTTAGCTATAGGGAGAGGTGTGAGGAGGGGGGTAAATTACCCCCCCCCCCCCACCCCTCCAACTCATTCACTGGAGAGTATGGGATGACACAGTTTTAATGAAGACTTCGAAAAGTGATTCAGGGTTGTGCGTTGGTCAGCACAGCTGTTCGTTAGTGTACTTTACCGGACCAACTGTTGGTTTGGGGGTGGGTGTTCTAGGGTTTTTTCACTACATACCACTGATTTAGCTACATAATGTCCACGAAGGACATAAAAAAGACAGCTTTTGCTGACTCATTGAGTGAAATGATGATTATTTCACTCGTTAAATCATCAAGTCTGCAGCAATTATCTGTAATTAAAACTGCTGTCTTTTGTCAGACAAAGTTTAATTGGTTTTTAACTTTTAACAGTGATTTTTCATTGTCCCCAAATGCTCTTTTCAGTTTTATGCTCTCTATAAATGTCCAAAATGGTAAACTCTGATGCCTATTGGAACAACGTTGATCATCTGTTAGTTGTATGGGGTTGACATCACTTGTGAGAAGTTGGGTTTCAATTTCTGCCAGTGTGATTTTAGCTGACCAGGGTGAATTGATCATTGCACAGCGAGAAGAAATCAAACAGCAACGAAAGGAGAGAGAAGGAAAATTTGACTTTCTTGAAATCCATTTAAAAATGAAATATTTTCTCAGGCAATACAGAGGAGTTGTTACTATTTCTTTTAATCTACCACAAAGCAGTATGAAAAAGTGCATTATATATAATTGTGACAGTATTGTTACTATTTTAAGCCACCATAGATTTTAGGGCAGCTCTTGTTGCGGTTCATAGATAAGATCAAATCAGTAGCTAAAAGCATTTTTGCCCATTTTGAGCCACCATAAATTTAAAGAGCTCTAGCTTAAAGCATCATTTGAGGAGCACTTTGCATACACAACACAATCCGGATGGGCCAGGGGATTCTCTGTATTAACCCTATAAGCTTAGTGGGGTAACGCGATACCCCTGCGGGAACCATGAAAAGATCTGACAAGATTTGTGGGATTGCCTCTGAATACCCCAAGTTCCCCCCAGGTCTGCTTTCGCTCCCCCTTTCTCCCCCTCCCCCTTCAAATAATTCCCCCTCCCCCTTCAAATAATTCCCCAATCAACATGAGAATTTGAAATCGAAAACATTTTACAAGTATATTCATTGCTAAATTCTGTATCACTGTATCATTCTGTATAACTGTATCACCCCTCTACCCCCTCCCACCCCCCCCCCCCTTTAAATAGTACTCAAATTAACATGAAAAGTTTAATAAAAGCTGATATAATTTTAAAGTAAAATTGCTGCTAAATTATGCAACTGCCTCCCCCCCCCCCTTTTTCCCCCCCACCCTTCAAATAGTAACCCCAATCAACATAAACGGGTGAATGCTGATTTTAAATGTAAAATTGCTGCAAAATTCTGCAATTGTCTACCCCCCTCCCCCTCTTCTCTTCAAATAGTACCCCAATCAACATGAACAGTTGACAGCTGTCATCATTTATAAGTACATTTGCTGATAGATTCTGCAACTGTATTGCTTTTACCCCTCCCCTTTCAATCGCAGTACCCCACTCAGCTTGAACTAGTAAAAGCTGTCACAATTTATAGATAAAATTGCTTAGACATTAATTCTGTAACTGTCTTAGCCCCCCCCCCCTCCTCCCCCTCATCTAGCTCTCTCACTCTCCCCCCCCCCCCCCCCCCCCCCATTGCAAATAGTACTTCAATCAACGCAAACAGTTCAGAGCTTTTACAACTCACAGTTGAAGTTGCTGCTAAAGTCTCAAGCTGTCTTGCTTCTCTCCCCCTTTCCTCCCCCCTCCTTTTTTGCAAACAGTAGCGCAATTATTGAAGAACAGTTGTCTCAAGCTGTAGGTACCCGTTCTAAAAGATTGGGGATTAAGTTTTTGGGATTACGGGATGAGCGTATCAGACGTTGTGGATTGCGGATAGGAAGTTGTTGGGGATTCGTATTGAAGTTCAAGATCGCAAGCGATTTGTCCCGGTTTTGTTTTAAGAATGCGGTTTGAACTCAATATTCATGAGCGGTTATTGCATTGAAAAGAGCTGATAAATCATTTGATTTCGTGTACTGATCACAAAGACTATTTCTGTGGAATAGACTGTAGGACTTAGTTGTTAAGACTATAATTTGTCTCACTTAGTTTCTTTTAAAACAATAAGTAAGTAAAAGTGTGACATTTTTACATTATTTAACTGAAATTTAAAGTAGTGGTTTGTGATAAGGATTAAAATACATCTATTCGCAAGTCATATGATATTGTGATTTGAAAAATCAACAACTCGGCACTATGGGGAAAAAAGTTATGCCACATTTCTTCTAGAAAACAGTAATATTGACAGATACCTTGTTTTTTGCCTTTGCTTTACAAATATATACTGTATATGTAATGTTACAAATTGTCTAGCTAGCTTACCACTTGTGTTCCGATACGACTGCTTACACTTTGTCAGGAGTTACAGATTTGAATTGAGAGATTTTTAAAACTTATTTTCATTTATTTATAAACATATATATATAATGAGAGAGTTTAATTTATTGCTCTTTTCTGTATTTTACCTCTTGGCAAATTTCAGTTCTAGAACCTGCTAGAAAAACAGGCGATCAGTTACATCTTAGTTACCATGGCAACATTGCCCGGTAGCCAATCAGATTGGAATATTTTAATTGTAGTCATGGCAACGACATTTGATAGATCTTTGCTATATAGAAATTATTTTGCAAAGAAATGTCATAAAATGTTAACTGCTTTATGCTGTTCAATTCCCTGTGCCTTTACATTTTTCTTAAAATTAACCTTTTAACAGTAGTTCTTTGAAGAAAAATAATAAATAACTCAATACTAGCATTTTATGCCAAAAATGGAAGAATATGTAATATACATATACATGTACATGTACCATGTCTCATTTGTAAATGTACGGTTTGGACACAAATCTGTAGTGAAATGCACTGTTTCGGTTATGAAATTTGTTTTAAAACCTGTTTTCCTTCATTCTAACAAAAAGTCATAGATCATGTACTTGGGAGTTGGTTCACAAAGTGATCAATACTTATAGAGCCACACGTACAATGTATATATATAGTTACATACAGGTTCTAGCTAATTGTCCAGAATATTATGGTTATCCTTAGTAATGAGGCCATTTCAGCATATACAACTTAATTCTGATTAATGCTTCTACTCCTAGCACACTGAAACTTATCCGTAACTTTTCCAAAGCCTCTACTCAGCTTTAAGTTCTTCTGCTTTAATCTGAAACTGAATTAGTGGTTTTCCAGTTAAGTAATTCCAACCGAATGAGATATTTCCAGATTTTAGGGGTTTGTGTCGCCATGGTTACAATTTTTGGTCGGCGGAATTCAATCTCTTGATGGTTACCCAGCTGGTGGAATTTCGGATGGGATTTAGGCTGTCATGGTTACTCTAATTTTCTGTCATTCATCTTTTATCATCCCCTAATTGAGATATTAAAAATTTTTAGACGCATTATTCTCCGCTGATATGATCAGGGCCTGTTTGGTCTTGCTTGATTGGCATAGTCACTGTTATCGGTCGGCTAAATTGGTTATTTCCAGAGTTAATTTTTTTTTTTTTTTTTTTTTTTTTTTTGGTCACCATTATTGGCTGGCCGGAAATATCGGCCTTAGACCCTGACCAGCTGTCCATGAAATTCAATAGGGCCCAGATGCGGCCTAGGTCAATTGACTACTCGTTTTTGTTTTTTTCTTCATATTCTGAGAATTTCTCTCTAAATTGAGATTTCTTCAATTAAATATAGCTCCCAAGTTGTGAATATACAGTATATTTTTCTTTTATCTTTCTCTTTCTTAGGGTTGCTAATTAAATCAACCCTTGTAATAAAAAAATCTTATATACTATTTTGAGATTAGACATGAACACTTTTTCTTAAAGTGGGTCCGCGAATAAGTGTATCCAAACTGAGAGAAATATACATACATAATGTTTAAACTTGTTTCACATCGTTTGCTCAATTTCTGGTTGTTCAATAGATGCATTCTGCTAGATGCAAAGTTTGTTCAATCAAAACATAAATTAAATGCAAACAATTTTTCATAGAGGTCCACGAAGTGAGGGGATATTTTGCTAAATAATATTAAGACAAATTTGATTATTACTTCTCAACTTTCCTCTCGACTATTTCTTTATGTCAGTGGGCCAGCCGCATCTGTCGTACGCGAGTATGGCGCCCTCTCCAGGTCCGATGCCGACCGGTTACTACCAGAACCAGCTGAGAGTGCACGCAGCGCCCAGTCAGGAGAGCACGCCCCTAACAGACTACGTCCAGCTGGTTAACCACCAGGACTCAACCAACCAGGTACATACAGTAAGCACGATAGGAACTTGATAAGAAATTAAGATTTAGTGTATAATGAAGAGTTTTGATGTAAAATACTACTTATTGTTTTTGTAATTTTCAAAGTAAGGCGGGTATTGTTCAATACAAAATAATGCCTTTGAAATGTTACTTCGCTCTTTTAGATTAACCCTAATATGTGCATATACCATGGCTGAGAAACTCTGGTTCAGGCTAAGGCTCAATAACACTATTTTCTGTCGGGCGCGGTCCCAAAGAAAATATAAAAAAATGAAAAATGAAGTCGATATTTAAAGAATGTAGAATGCTTTTTAGTGAGTCAAGATATGTGGGCAAGTCATAAGACAATGCAGTCATTGACAATTGCATATTTTTGTGAATTATTTCCTGAACAGGTCAGCGTGAAGACCGGAGCAGCGGTCGGCAATGCAAACAGCCCCACCAAGATCGCAGGTTTCATCCCCACCGCCATGCTGCCTCCGCCCCCACCCCCGCCTGTCGCTAGGCCTGTCGCCTTGACGACGGCAATCGGTCACATGGGCACGCTGTCGTCGGTCAGCTCGGGGGTTACGCCCCTCACCAACGGCAGCATGGGTAAGAACACAACATTCATGAGTTTTTATTTAATGTTGTTTAGCATTGATTTATACTTTCTATCACTATTACAGTTTGTTATATTTGATTGATTTTAAAAATAACAATTTTTCTACATTTCTAATAGCTGCCCCACTATTCAATCCCTCTGTCAGTTTACCCTGGGTATGTGACTAGAGTCGTACAAACAACCCAGTTTATTTTATTAGTGACAGGTGCTAATCAGGTGCTAATCAGAGTAAAAAGTGAAATGCTGTCAAGCTAAAACAAGGTTTTAATTAAAGTATTATCAGAAGACTCAAAAGAAGCTCTTCACTCATTCATTGGTGTAATTAGAAATGATTCAAACCACCCAGTTTATTGACGACAGCTGTGCACGCTAACGATAGTTGCTGTTACGACTAGACACTGCCTGTCCCTATTCAGTTGCAAAATGGGCAACGTTATTAAAAAGAACTTGTCTGCCTGATGTGTTGAGACTTTAAATGGCACATTTAATGTCATGAAATTGATCTGTTGTTTTAACAAATATCAAAGAATTGATGTTAATTGAAAAAACATTCTTTCTTTTGAGCTGCATCTTAAAATGACACATTTTATGGAACACTTAATAGAAGTTTTGTTTAAAAATCCCAGAATTTTTTTAAAATGCAACAATAACCATTAATTGAAAACCTGTCTGTCTTTTGAGCTGAATCTTACAGGGGCACATATTATGGAACAGCACATAGATGTTCTTCTTTCTTGCATTTTTAAAAATCCAATGCTGTAACCAAATTGTCACCAAAGTAGCAATTGCAATATGAGCTTACCCTCAGCAAAGTTAACGTTGAGATTTTTGTAAAAATATTTTCATATTCCGATCATACAGCATACAGCTCTGCGCCGCCCAACGCATCTGCAGTGTCAGTAGGGGGCATCATGTCCAGCTGTCCGACCACACCCCCGGTCAGTCGCACAATAATGACCAGTCCCTTCACCGTTCTCGGCCGGCCGGACAACTCGCTCGTATACACGCAGCAGCAGGTGAGTTATGAACACAGTTTGAGGCTGTTCAAAAGTGGTTCTAAGTAGATGAAGCGATTCAAACTGATTGAAATGTTTTATTAGTGGATGAAAGCAGTTTGAACTCGTCAAAATTGGTTATTTATAAGTGGATGGAAGCAGTTTCAATCGATGGAAAGTGGTTATAAGGGGACAAAAGCAGTTTGAACTGGTCAAATGAGGTTATACGTGTATGTATTCGGTGTAAACTGATAACAAAAGGTATTAGCTCAGCTTGCAAGCATTGTTATAAGTGATTTGAATCAGTTTGAGCTTTAAGAGAGGTAACAGCATGTCACTACTTGTAACAACTTGAACAAAAAGATGTTACTATCCGTCAAAGGTTTACAATTGGTAACAAGAAGACATAAGATTCAATAGAATATTAATCAGGTCGCTCTGTTGACTAAAACTGTGCTCCTATATGTTTGTTCCTAACCACTATTTGTTGTCAACTTGAAATATCAATGTTTTCTGCAAGTAAATTGCAAGGGATAGTTTTAACATCGCAGGCGTGCAGTTTTTTAGGACTTTGTGTCCACCGCCTTACTATCTTTTTTCTTCAGGAGAAATCTTCAGGTTCATTCGGTCAACCGCATTGTATTTTCCTACAGTCTGAAAGAAAGGCAAAGAATACATATAAATAATGTTCAAATAAACAGTACATTTCCCCTTCAAGTAGACAAAAGTTGGGGCTTAGAAAAACATGGAGAGAAAAGAAAGATAGAATCAATTCTGAGAGTAGAGAAAGTAAGAAAGAGAGAGATAGGAGAGGGAAAGATGGATTGATAGACATACAGATATATTTAGATAGATAGATAGATCTTAGATAGATAGATAGATAGATAGATAGATAGATAGATAGATAGATAGATAGATAGATAGATAGATAGATAGATAGATAGATAGATAGATAGATAGATAGATAGATAGATAGATCTTAGATAGTTAGATAGATAGATAGATAGATAGATAGATAGATAGATGATAGATAGATAGATAGATAGATAGAAAGATAGATAGATAGATAGATAGATAGATAGATAGATAGATCGATCTTAGATAGATAGATAGATAGACAGACATATAAATAGATAGATAGATAGATAGTCATATAAATAGACAAATATATAGATATATAGATAGATAGATAGATAGACAGATAGACATATAAATAGATAGATAGATAGATAAACAGACACACAGACAGACACACAGCCAGACATACATGCAGACTTGTACATATATAAACAGACAGATATTTAGAGAGATGTGATATTAAATAGAGAGGTATGGAGAGATTTGTTTGTTAAAGAGAGAGTAACGTAGAGATAGGAAAAAAGAGATAGAGCAAATAAAAAGGGGGTTATTACATTGCCCTATTTCTGAAATGAGCGATGAATGACGAATGATGATTGATGTTCAGCTTGTGTATGGGGACTAAAGGTATTTTGCAAACATGGGACAGAGAAGTCATTTGATACTGGAAAATGCTTTGTTGAAGTGATTCAGCTTTTTTTGGAGAGAAAGGGAGAGAGTTTGCTTCAAATACAAAATATTAGATTTGTGAGAATAGGTCATAATTCCGTCAACCTCACTCGACATATTTTGCTGATTATGATTATTTTGGCTTTAATGTTGCTCTAAATAGAGTTAAATAGTTAAGAAATATATCCATCTATATTATGTACATGTATATATCCATCCATCCACCTATCTATCTATTTATCTTAGCAGAATAAGCCAGTAATAAAGATGATTGTATTTCAAATGTATTTTATGATATATTTCTTCTTTGTTTTTTTATTCCCAGATGCTCTCATATCCCAACATCAGTCCGGTCAACATCAGCCCGACGTCCCTGTCTCTCCTGACCTCCCCCGTCGCTACCCCCCGGAGCACACCCAGGTCCACCCCCATCCCAAGATGGACCGCCCCACTCATCTCGCTCGACGAGAACTCGGACTACTCTTTGATGTCGGGTAAGTTTTACTCTTCAAGCTATATATCTCCACTCTCTGTGGCCTCAAAATCCTTTAAATATTGCACTCTGTAATCCCAATCAGAGAAAAAACTGTTCAATGAGTCAATCACGCAGATGTTTGTATGCACTGTAAGCAAGGAACAGTACCGCAACGAAAATAGTGCTGTTATACACGACCCTATCACTCATCAAAAAGACACAAGCGTAAGTGAATACTTTAAGGATTCTATGCACGCACGCACAGCGTTGCGGCCTGAGCGATTACTGCATACAGGATCCTATGAGCGCATGCACGGCTTTGCGCTTGGCCATTATTTGTATTAATATAGGGTACCATGGAAAAGGATGCCAGATTAGTGATATGGCTGCACCTAAAAAAAAAAGACAAAATTAATAAGTGCAATTGACAAATATGGCAACCAAACACAACTAAGGTTTTCCTTCGTTTGCAGCCACAAATTGATGTTTTTGGTAACCAACATTTGAAACAACATCAACTGACTGGAGTTAGGGTTTGTTTGACCATTAGATTCTTTATTGGGACCACCAAAATGTGTCTTGTACCAGCAGGCCACAATAAAAAATAAGTCAAGTTTTCAGCATTGCATAATAGCGTCTTGGATATATATCTAAATAGTTGCGTGTGAAGAGTAGCAGTTAGAGTAATAGCAGGGAACCTCACATGACTCATAATCCTCTATAATGAAATAAGGGGCCCTACATCGTACTTGCCCTTTCATTTTGCTATTAAAACTGGGACATTTATACATTTGCATTGTCTTGTTTTGTTCAACTTTGTTTCACAATATGCAATTTATATGATTAAAATAGATATGTCTATATGGCAATTCTAAATTCAATTGAAATTTGTATTAATGAAATTTGTTAACACAATGGATGTATTGTGTCCCGATATAAAATATAGAGAACTTGAATAAAGACTGGCTTTTAATTTTGTGAAAGAATATATCATAAAAACTCATCTATATCAATAAAGATCTGTTTTGGTATCCTATAATTGCCCAGAATATTTGTATTTACTATTGCAATTTGCATTGGGAATTTCTTGTTAGTTTGCTTTGTTTTCCATAATCTGTTTTGAATAACATCTCTTGTTTTCTAAAACAAAATTAATGGACTTGAACATTTCTTTACTTTGAACAGGTATGATCCCAGGAAACATGACGGAAGACGCCTTACTCCACCAAGAAGGTAAGAACCAGTCATTTGAAGTGAAAATCATAAGCATGCTTTAAAATAGGCAATCCTAGAAATACACTTTTTCGTCTTGTGGCCCAGGCGTCCAAGTAAAAACAAGACTTTTCAAATACTAGTTGCCCCAAACCTGAATCTGGTGTCCCAATATAAAGAAAAAATGAGCAATTCTGTTAAATTTGGTCGCCCATTCCGGCCAGTGGAATTTAGCATTGATCAATGACTTTTGGAGGCCCAAAGTTAATCTTTAGTGGCCCCCGGGCCAGCGTGCCTGTGCTAATTTAGAGCACTGGCTTATATGTTGATTCATCTCCCCCAAACTCCCAAACGATCTTGAGATTTTATAGTTTGGGTTATTAGTCAAATCATATTGGTGTGGAATATTAAAAATGGCATACATAACGGAAGATAACAGAACATATTCAAACAAATTGGAAAGAAAATAAGAAATATGTAGCTATGCCTAGTCACATATGGTAATATGCCTGTCTGTGGTTCTTTAATAGCTCAGTTGTATGATCCCTATAAATTAAAAAAAAGTATATTTACTAGGCTAATTTACAAATAAATGAACCAGAACAACATTAAATTTTTGTTCTTCTCCAGTAAAAGCCTCTTTAAACATTTCATTTCCATGCACTACATACATTATATTACATCAACGTTGTTTTTTATAAATATGCTAGCTACTTCAATGCAATATTGTTTTATGGTAGTTCTCTTTTTACAACTTTTATTTTCCAGCAGCTAGATTCGTTCCGGTGATGAACTCTGAACCCATGGACACAGGACACAATGGAGTGCCTTCTTCTCAGCCTAAATGACTAGACGTCTCTGCCTACTATGTCCCTCGGACAGGCAGCGATATCCCAGCATACTTTGCCCCTCGGACAGGAAGTAGCAGCGATATCCCAGCATACCTTGCCCCTCGGACAACAAGTAGCAGCGATATCCAATCATACCTTGCCCCTCGGACAGAAAACAGCTAGCCTTCCCAGGAGCAGTAAGCAATGGATATGGACCAGTGCTGTGTCAGGTGATATCAGGCATGTGATGTCACATGATGTATCATGTGACTATTGTGTTTACATGTTCAGCAAGGCATGGGCTGTTTGAAAAAGACTTTTTTATGTATGGACCAGTGTTGTGTCAGGTGATGTTGTCAGGTGATGTTGGTATGTCACATGACCAACAGACAAGTCATGGATTTTTTGAAGAATCCTTTGAACATTGAAGATACCGTTTGTGCTCATGATATCGAAACCAAAGCTTTGTCGATCTTAATCTTGAATCGAGTGAGATGAATCCCTGTGCTCTAATTGGACGAGTGAACGGCGATTGGACCCAACGCAGTCATGTGATACGCGTTTGAAACATGACATTCTCAAATGGCTCTACCACGTGACGTCGGTACATTCAAGATGGCTAATATGAGGCGACGCACGACACTGCCGAGAAATGGATGTCTTCTACAAACCCATGTAACAGTGAGCAGTTTTATCGACTCCAGCTCGAGAGCTCATACAGTATATACCCTCTGGACAGCGGGTATTATGTACATTTATACATAAAGAAACTCAAGATATATCGCAACATGTTTTCATTTTACATATCTATTCTGTGATTTGCACATACATATAATCGAAACCGAGTTCGGTAATCATATTTACACCCGGTTTATTACATATTTTACGAGTTGTATTCTAGAAGTAAGACTATCAGTGTCTTTTTTTTTTCAGTGCATAATCTCTGTATAAGATCAAAGCAACAGTCTGTATTGCTGTCATATACCATTACCCAAATTTGGAACGAGTTTAACCCATTCGGGACTGGTCGCGGAAATGCTTGGGCCGTGTCCTGTATCATCGGAAACTCGATGCGCATGTTTGTAAAAAATACAGTCTTCATTCATCCCCCGATGGAATTGCACTTTTATGAAATTATATTTTTATTGTGCTTTATCATAGCAATAACTTTGAGAATTTTGAAATTGTTGTTTTTTGTGCCGTTTTTTCTGGTGGAGATTCGAGTTTTAAGGAATGAGACAAAAGTGTTTGATAACTATTGTTATTGTCGTTATGATTATTCTGTTTGTTGATGATATTAACGAATTCCATGAATTGAAACGCAGGACTTGTCTTCCTCATTAATGTAAATGTTACTGTCGGTTGAATTCCTAGGACTAAGCCTGAGTGAAGTATGTACCGTGTTCTTGTGTGTGTTGTTTTTTTCAAAAGGCAGTATTGTAATTCCACTGTATATTAAGGTGCGTATAAAGGTGGAAACGGATTGTTCATGAAAAATCAGCTGTTTTTAAATGATTTCTGATGATACTTTGTACATAATATACATATATATATATTTTTCTCTTCATGTTTTTTTTCATCGTGTTGCTGCTTGTACAGACGTGCGATAACTAAAATCTGAGCTGTCTTTAACATTGAATTCATAATGTTCTTGTACAGAGGTTTTTTTGGAAAGAAAGTAATATTTTTATGCACAAAACATGAATAAACGATTGAGAATCTATTCTTGTTGTCATGGAAACTGAAGAAAAAAAAAGACTGAAGTTGATTGGTGTAATTAATGTCACATGTATAAAGGTCATGTGATCTTTTGCTGTAGATAGAATCGAATTCTCATGACGTAGCTTAAGAAATAGTACATTTTAATGCTTGTATCATCTATTGTCGTACATATATATATATGCTATTTTCAAAGTGCTACTTGTTGATGTTTACTACCCAGCCTTATACATTTATTCATATTATATATATATATATATATATATTCGCAGTTATATGTAATTCTCTCTTGTAATCGTGATTCTCATGTTTGTATGGTTAATGTAAAAAATGTATTTGTATTATTGTAAGTGCATAGGTTGCCATGGTAATCAGCTGTTCGCATTACACTCATTTGTACTGTTATGGATGCTTTAATTAAGTATGGTCTAGGAATTGCATGTGCTTGTATTATGATATTTAGCTCAGTACCAGTTATTTAAGAAGCGTACAGTTTGAGTGTTGTTGTATTATCCAACTGTGTATGATAGTCATTAAACAGGGTTTACACATTAATTTTTCT
Source organism: Echinarachnius parma (assembly GCA_037951105.1). Lineage (NCBI taxonomy): Eukaryota > Metazoa > Echinodermata > Echinoidea > Clypeasteroida > Echinarachniidae > Echinarachnius > Echinarachnius parma. The sequence goes on along the minus strand of JBAMJV010001284.1, from coordinate 91,816 downwards.
ATTTCATTTCCAATTTTCATGGAAGTTACTCAAAGGACTGTTTAATCATATTTAGACATTAAGGAAACATTCTATCTCTAATCTTGATTTTATTATTTCATGAAAATGACATGAAGGACTTTTAAATCCTCTTTAGACATTAAGGAAACAAAGGTAATCGCTCATCTTCACTTTGAAAGAAGGTTACAGTATGGAATGTTTTGAACCATTTTGCGTTGATAACATGAATCCATACCTTATTCCCCAACTTTGTTGGTTGCTTTGTGAAAATTACAGTAAAGACTAGCTGTAGTATCACATTTAAATTTGTAAAGAAAATAAGTTGCATCTTTACATGGATGGAAGAACGGGATATTGTGAACGGCCAAGAATTGATACTCATATTTTCTCTTCTAAATCCATTATTTTTTTTGGAGAAATTTTGACCAGAACTTTCCAGAACGGAAAGCTTAGTTTATTTATCAAATTGTTGTGAAAAATTGGTTTGCAGGAATTTGGCTTGAAATTTTGACCAGAATTTTCCAGAACTGAAAGCTTTATTTATCAAATTGTTGTGAGAAATTGGTGTGCGGGAATTTGGCTTGAAATGCTGCATTGTGAGTTAAGACTTTTTTTTTCTTCTTTCTTCAAATGATGTTTCCCCCTCATGTATAATGTATGTTTTCATTGATTATTCATTTATTTATTTTATGATGATGACTGTAATTATTAATTTCTCTTGCCGGGGGTGGGGGGAAGGTGGTCGGGACGGACACCTGTGTTATTTCTTTATTATTATTTCAGTGCGTCTGCCCCTTGGCGATGTATACTTGAACCCTGGCCCCTTTTTCCGAATCGCTTGAAGCTCTATGTTTTGTGAAATCTTTTCTTGCAAAACTAGACAAAGACACATTGTTAAACATTTATCACGTTTTGTAAAGACATAAATTGCAACAATGCCAATTTTCGAACCAGTCTCTCCCATTAAGTTACATTGCTAGTCTGCTGAAAAATGCTTTGTAGTTTGAAATGTACACACATCTATGAAGACATCATGCTCTATTCTACTTGCAACATTTACATTTAATTTTAGCGATCAGAGTAAAAAAAATGTAATCTTATAAGTAATTCTTAATAGGACCCATACTTAGTAGTTCTGTGACCAGTGTTGTATGGATTAATAATAAATAAGTGTCCCTCGTTGATAATTAGCGCCCTCTGTTGACCCAAGGAGAGTCTCTGAAGATAGCCGACTAGTTCAGTACTACAAGGCAGCAGTACGAGTCGTGAGTGTATGATCGTTAGTTTCGGGGTTTGTGCCTCTAATAAATGTAGATTTAATATAAATTGTCCTTTCTAGCTTTAAAACTATTTTTCATATTCTGAATTCTTCTTTCTTTCTTTCTTTCTTTCTTTCGTTCATTCTATTTGTCTCTCTTTCACATTTGTCCCTTTAATCTAGTGATGGTCAAAAGCTTTAATTATTGAATTATAGTTTGTGTCGGCATTCATACAGAGATCTCCTCCCACCCCCCCCCCCCCCCCCCATGGAATTAATAATAATGAATACAAACAAATTGTTTTTAAACACTTGATCCAGAGTTTTGAAATAAGTTGTTCATACTAGAGAGAAAACTGTTTTGGTAAGTCAATCTATGAATCCGGATACCATTTCTCACAATTAATTTTAGTACCAATGATAATTAGCACAGTTTAAAAAAGCTGAACAGAATATTAGGGCCCTAAATCTCCAACCGTAAATTCTTGATATTAAACAAAAATCTCTTGATTAAAGATGACTGGTAACCAACAAAATCAGTTTTTCTCTCGTCACAAAACTCTCAAGAAATTAAACAATACAAAGGAATTTACACGGAAGAAGTTGTAACATTTTTAAACGACAGATGTTATTATTTTGTTATTGTTGCTTGTTATTGTTGTTTTATTGAACATTATTGTTATGATTGATGGATACCAATTCTTGTGTCGAATCTTCAGATCATATTTATGGTGTAGAAAGGGATTGTATCTTGTCCTTATTTTTGCCTTTTTTTTTTTTTTTTTACTCCCCAACAATTTTTGCAGCTATTGAAAGTTCCATGTTTTGATATATTTGTTTTAATTCATTGTTTTATAGTCTTCCTCATGTACATCTAGTAGTTTGTGAGTACAAATGTTTCAAGGGAGCACAAAGTCATGATTAATACTGCTGCGGCAAGATTGGTATATTAATAGGGCCACCACCATCAGAATGCTACTTACCACCAGTAGGAACAAACGGGGGTGCTTGCCCTATTACCTGATCGGGAAGGTGCGAACCCTATTACATGATTGGGAAGGGGTGCATGCCCTATAAAAATACTCATCTTGCTGGAATAGTTACCTTCCAATTCTTTCATGAATTCTAATATTTGCATTTTAATATCCTTATATTATTTAGGTATATCTATTTTTCTTCATAGTTACAAACTTCCTATAGTATTCAGAAATCTTGTGTGAGGTAATGTAAGGTGTGTTGAAGCAACAGGCTTCTTCAATAGAATGTAAATAGAGATAGAGTGTACGTGTATGTAAGAAATCAGCTTAAGTTCTATATTTGTACATAGAGATGTTCACAATGAAAAAAAGGGAGGATATTTGTATGAATTGTTTGTTTTTTTAACGAAGATTGTACAGTGTACTATGTTGCAAAAAAGTTAAATTCTATTTTGAAACTGTCTTTATGTTTCTTTTATGTATTCATGACTTTTTCTTGAAAAATTCACAAGTTAAAGAGCTGGGTCTTCGACCTAGAGATGGCTCTTTAAACAAAAAATCAATGGGCAGTGCCATATATTTATAACCAGATTGGTCCGTGAGTGCTCACCACTGGGGCAGATCTGTAAATGATACATATTGGTCAAGGGGGGTGATCTATTGATAAATCCCCCCTGATCAACAACTAAATCTGCGCCAGTGGTGAGTATGGCACTCGTGCAAGTATCATGTTAGTAATATATGGCACCTCCCTCTGATCCCTTTAAAGGGCTCCCTCTATAAAGCGGCGACACAGTTACTTTAAGCTATAAAAAAAAAGGAGAAATTTCTGATGGGAAAAAATCTTTCAAATCTTTTCTGCAACTATGCATTGCGGGGCTTGTCATTCAACGATGGGACCAAAGATAAGCCGGTGTCACACACAATTATCTAGATAATAGTTTCTAGATAATTGGCACCAGTGTGACACCGACTATTGTGATGATTTTTGTTTCTGATTGTAAATGTGTACTGTATAGAACGTATCGCTGATGAATTATTTATTAAGCATAACTTAGTTTGTGCATGTTGTAATTGATTAGGAGCTAAATAAATTTCCCTCCTTCGTATTTTTTCCTTCTGTTTTGTAAACAATTTGCCTACTCTCATTTTATATAACTTTCCTGAAGTGCAATTTAATGTAAGCTATTATAATATTGTATAGATTATTTTGTTGTGTGTAATGATTAATATTTTAATGAGTTCTTGTAGACGCACACGTATCGAATAACTGGCCCTGAATGAATTGTTCGTGTAATGTAAGTCAAAACGGGAGAATTTTGTCTTTTTGATTTTGACATTTGTTATTATCGTGGCAACACACCGTTCCCCAGTTTGCAATGGAGTTTTAACCTCTTTTATTTGCTTGTAATGAAATCAAAAGGAACAATACAATATACACAATAATTGCATAATCTCTAAGATAATGTGTATAGATACATGTATTTCAATCCGATTGATACGTATTTTAAAGGAGAACAAATATACAAATTGTGTTCCCGAGTATTAACTGTTCATTTGATTTTTGTAGAAAAATGAAATATAAATTTTATCTTGCCATGTAGGTTTAACCAAATATATAAGTGTTTTTTTGAAAAGTGCATGATTTTTTTGTTCATATATGTTTGACATGTTCACCTGGTTTTGATCATTTAATTTCCGCACTACTTGACGTTCAAATTGATTAGATAATTGTGCTCCAACAATTTAGTTGAAGGTGACGTACGAGGGAGAAAGAGTGAAAGAGAGATAGTGAGAGTAGAAGATGTCGATTTATCTTTTGTAAAAAGTGGAATTACTGAAATATTTCAAAGAGCAGAAGGATTTGGTGGTGGTATTTACCGATTGTTCATGGCACGGTTATAAAGTGCATATTTGTCTCGATTCTTTCTCTAAATTTTAAATATCTAATTTATGATGTAACGTCTTTCCTGTAAAAACAAAATAAGACACCTCTGCAACATTAATTTCACTATCATAATTAATTTGTAAAAAAAAAATACTATTCCCATTTACAATCAATACAAAAAGATGGACCTGCAGAAAAATATGCTGAAAACTGCTTTTCTACTAAAAAAATATTGCCTGTGTGATATTAAAAATTGAGGGTCAGTAAAGGGCTGAGATTTTAATCATAGCAGTATCTATATCAGAGGACCTTTTCTCCCCTGACAAAGACTCTGCTTGCATCGAAAGCTTATTAGGCCCCCAACTGACTCTCTCTAAAAAAAAGAAAAAAGTATGGAAAATGCAGCATATCGCACATTCTAGTCAGGGCATGAAATGTGACAAAATAAATTGATCTGAATGTACATGTAATTCTAACAATTGTAGTAAAGAATGTATTGGAGAGGATATATTTTTGTATGATAATTACGTGAAAGTCATGCAAATGTTTTCAGTTTGCTTGTTTGAAGGAGTATTTTTTTTTTATTCTAAAATATGTGCAATTGACAAGGAGCAGAGTTATATACATAATGAGTGTATAAATATATATATATATCTATATATATGAGCTGGATTCTCTTGTAGAATATCTGTGAAGGGATCGATGTGGTTTCGGAGATTGTGTAATTACGACGGGAAGAAGTTACATTTTATTTTTGCCTCTATGTTTGATTTGTTTTTGTTGGGCCTATATTTTCATAATTGTGGAGCACAAACTACATTTTATTTTCACGATACAATATTGTTTTGTTTGCTTAACTCATGAGAGGTTTGTACATTGTTGTGTATTACAAAGGAAGAACAATGAAAGGTATTGCTGTAGCCTATATGCTCATTTGTAATATCCCATACAAATATTGAATATTTTCTTGTGTATACCATACTGTGTACATGGTTTGTAACCTGCCTATTTACCACTGCATGCTAAATAAACTGAGACAATTTTAACTCAAAAAGTCACAGACGAGAGAAACACTTAACCAAACTATTGAATAACAAATTAATAAATTCTCAACAATTTGCTACTTCAAAGTTCAAAAGTCAGTCAATTGAAAGGCAATCATTTTGTATCTAATTTTGTTCTTTTCTGAACTTCTTGCAATTTTATGCATCGTTTCAAATGTATGTCAAGAGTTATGATCCTTTTTTCTAACCCACCAACATAAGGACATTTATCAAAATTGCACTAATACTTGACATTATCCTTAAGTAATCTTGTTTTTAATTGTTTCTTTCTTTTCCTCTGTGACAAATGAGTTGTTTCAATTTTTAAAATGTTTACTTACCTAACATCCAGACTTTATCGTAGAGAGTACCTACATTACTACATTTTGTTGTACAGCTTTTACACCAGAATTTTAATAGTCATGGGAAGATTAAAATTCTTATGTAATACATTTAACGTATCCGACGTCTTTTGTTTCTTCTTCTTTATGGAGTGATGGTAGCAGACTGGTTTAGAATGTTGGTGAATTGTTCTGATGTTTGCTGATGATGGGGAATTACTGGAAGTATGTGTGTTTTTGTAATTGTGTGTTTGTGTGGGTGTTCATGTATGTATGTGCACTGTTTATATGTTTATATTAATGTATTTTGTATGGTTCTTGTAGATGTAGATGTATATTATGTGCACGGTTTATGTATTTGTATGTTTGTTGCTGTACGTATGTGCACAGTTAATACATGTATGTGTATGTTTCTTGCCAGAGATATTATGTTTGTATGTGCACTGTTTATATGTTTATGTTAAATAATTTACTTATATGTAAGTTTGTTGCTGTAGATATATGTTTATGTAGGTATTTCAGTTTGTGTGTCCTTGTGTGTGTTAATGTGTTTGTAGGACTACATGAATGCTGAAAAGTAGCATGTTTGCCCCCTGGCCTCAGTATAGGGCAACTAAAACTTAAAGGGGTAGTTTAGTTTTGGTAAGGCTGAACTTAGATAGCCAAAACATGCACAGTAACATTATAAACTAATAGTTATAACTCCACCATGCTCGAAAGGTATACAAAATTACAAACGACTAAGTAAAAAGCCTGTTATCATTCAAAAAGAGCCATTAAAACACAAGAGGGCGCTTTTTGAAAAGGCATTGGTTTCAACCGTTTTTCATACAAAATTATGCATGTGATGTTTTATAGATATAATGATTAAATAGCGAGATCATCAACAACTATTTAAAAAACACTTTTGAACATTTTTGGAAAAGTGCAAGCATTTTTTTCTTTTTTCTAAAAATCATCTAATTATTTGGGCCCCAAATAATTATAAGATCAGATATATTTATTGATATTTCAGCCATTTCTGGGTCGATTTTGACCAAATAAAGTTTATTCTGCCATTAAAATTGCATGTTCTCTCAAATTCGACACTCAGTTTTTCATTACCTCACAAAAAAATTGTGATGTGCAGCGCCCTCTCTACCAAAACTAAACTACCCCTTTAAGCATTTGGGCCATCACAATTAAATTAATCTAAATTTTACTCACCCGAACTACGGTAACCAAATATATAACATAACTTTTATGATTGTATTTTTGAGGGGCTATCAGCAGCTGAATCTAGCAGCTATATTCAGCTTTTAGACCAGTATATTGTGGCGAAAGAACTGCATTTACTTGCCCTACTGGGTCGGCGTACTGTAGGGGGAAAATAGTTTATAGCATAATTGCTACATTAAATGTTGCTCACATAGATGTTTAGGAGTGGACTTTAATTATGATTATGATTGTTCATGTTCATGTTCGTGTGTTTTTGTTACCGCATTTTAGTTTTGAGTTTGCCTATCTAAAACTTTCCCTATAGTAAAATCGTACTGAATGCACATGCACAGTCAACAATAAATGCATGATCAGAGAAAAATCAAACAAAAGAAATGGAATTCAATAAAAGAAAAAAAAAAAAAAAAAATTGTATTATTAATTGTATTAGTATTTATTGGGCCAACAAGTACATCAGTCACTAACAGTGGCGAATATTGGGGGGACAATAATTTTCTCCAAACTGAAAGAAGATAATTATACAGATGATAAAGGGAGAAAGGAGACAGCTATAAATGACCCAGCTAGGCTCACCGTAAAGTAAAATGAATAAAGAGCTAGTTGGAGGCTAATTCCTCCACTTATCTTCAAGCTCCCTTTCCCCCATTATATGATTTGTTTTTGTATCTGTCTCTCACTTGCTCATCACAAAACGATAATTAGGCGTGGGTGCATCATCATCATCATGTAATAACATGTCCCAAAATTACGAAATCAAGAATTGGGCATTTAAACCCATAAGTTGTTTGACACAAAAATACATCGTCCGCATTAATGCAGTGATTACGTGTTTTACCCATGGCTATACATTCCTTTGTAGCTCCCGCCCCTATACAAAATCGATTTGTTTTGTGCGAATAAAGTTGTGCGATGTTATATTTCTGCAGCTGCATCACAAATTGTTATTAGCGCGGTGATTATAAATGAATGAATTTTCCCATTTTGTGTAGGATATGTGTCTATTTTCATTCCATGGTGTTAGCAATCGAATGAGTGTATGGACATCTTCAAAAGCACGAAGAGAAATCAGGTAAATATAACCAATTTCAATCATTAATTCATGATATTACATATTCGCCCTGGTTAATTGTGTAGTCCCATACGTAAGAACTAGCGTTAGTGAACGTGAATGCGTAAATTGTAACTGAAATTGAAATGAAATGAATGATGGATGATTGATGGCATTGCCATTGATGCAAAGTCAACTCAAACGGAGTGCAAAATGTACGAACATTTTGACTTTAATTTGCTCATCTCAGTGCTAGTGGTGACTCGATCATATCGTAGATTGCATTGTTATTTCATTATTTATATTTCTCTTTCTTTATAATTATAAATTAATTAATTATTTATACTAAATTATAGCTTTTAATTTTACCAGGGTATGAAATATACGGGGGCTGAGCACATCTACTAAAGTAAATGGTCCAATCAGTTGGACCATTTACACGCAATATACGCTGGAGATAAGCATTCTGCCTAAAGCCGATTTGGGCGGGTGCTGCGCCCCCGCCCGCCGGGGCTATATCAAAATCATAATTATCTTCATACTCAGCCAATTACCACGCACTCGCTCAGTCACACGATAATCGAACATAAACGTAACTCACCTAGAACGGACTCCTCCAGAGCTCCGACGTGACTCGCCCGTCATCTCGCTCGGCGGACCGTTCCTTCAAACTCTGGGAATCCCCGGGATTCCCATTTCCAAACCCTCGGCTCCTCGTGGAGCCATGCTTCCTTCTCGTGTGCCCGACAAACACACAGTTTACGGTACAACTACAAGACACACAACGTGAAACACATAACATTTAGGTCCTATACAACAACCTACTCAAATGGCTTCCCCAAAGCCTTCACCAATTTGTCTACCCGACAACCCGTTTTGGAATCCGCCATCCCACCGGCCCAGCCCCAACCTCGTGTCGTCGAAGATCGGAGCAACGCCCGCCCGCGGCGCACGTCTGCTCTCTTCACGCTCGTAGGATGAACTGGCACCATTTCGGCCATCCAGTACCGGCGCACGTCCAATCACGTCGCGCTCCTATGATGAACTGGCAACGAAACATGGCGTCTTTTCCCGAGGTGCATCTAGCTCGTGCGTGTGTGACCGACCAGTTTGAATAGCCCGCGCTTGCGTCATGTATTCCCAATACATGCCGCTCGCGCGGGGGTACAAAGGTCGGCATGGCATGCACGAGAGCACTCATTGTCTACCGCCGCTGCGGATATACGGTCGGGTAGACTCGAGAATACCGCCAGTCAAGTGCCTCTTAAACGGGCATAGTACCCGTGAAATCAGTGACGGCTTCAATCCCCCTCGTTTAATAGAGCTTAGTTCCAGCGTGGAAATGAGCTCCAAACGTAAGGAATAGTCGCACTGATCTCACGGTATCCATGCCAGCAATTGATTTCCCGAACCCTCAATTGCTGCCAGGAACTGCCGAACCTGAATGGCCCTGCGATCTCCGAAGAGCAAACGCTAGGGCCACGTCCTAGTGAATGGCCCAATGTGATGGATGGCCCGCAATCTCCGAAGAGCAATCGCTTGGGCCTCATCACAGTGAACTTAGACTGTGTTGAATGGCCCCGCCCACTTTTAAATGGTAGGGGGTCCCATCAACTGTCCAACCCTTTAAAGGAACCCTTACCAGCCAGGAGTTGTCATATTGGACAATATCCTGGAACGAGTCAAGGCCCCTATAAGGATTCGGGAGGATTCCTTCAAGGAGCATGTTTTTGTAAACTTACCCTGAAGGTCCTGCCTCTCCTTTTCGCTAATATACATATATACTTGGATAGGGATCGGGTCCCCTATCAACGAGGTCTCTAGTCTCTTAGGAGCACGAAGGGGTCCGCACACACTTCAAGCTCCTGAAAAGACCACCTGCAAAAACACTTGAGAAAACAATATAGAGATATGACAGGAAGATGTGTTGAATTCCAGTGAATTTCTTCTGGAATCCAAAACAAATCATCAACAGAAATTCTTCCTGTCAACCTCTAACAATTCAAGCAAGGAAAGAAAGGATGAGTAAATCCTTCCTTCCCGCACCTGAAACCAATTAAACATAAAAATTATTTAACTCCAACGGTTCCAGTCAGGATATAAAAAGACGGACTAATTCCTTCCGTCCAAGCCTGAACCCGTGGAAACTTAAAAGACGTGTAAATCACAAACAATCAATTGAAACAGTTCAAATTAACATTTCAACCGAAACCATTCCAATCGACGTTTCCGCCTAAACCATTCTAATCAACATTTCAGCCTATCACTTATCCAATAAAATCTAGCCAGTATTCTCCCGAACAGTCCAAGGAATTCCTGTAGCGAGACTCAATAGAGCAATAGACCAAACAAACATAATGCAAAGTAGAACGACCAGCATCCTTAATCATCATAAATACTGCTCCTCAAATTGTATTTGCCGAATACAAATGAGCAGCACTCCTCAATAATAACTTATAATACATAACAAAATGCCTGAACTACAATCTCAATTGTGGTCGAAGGGGTAAGCTCTTCGCTGAAGCCTGGTTGCCTGCATTGAGGACAACCCGGGTCCTGTGCTTAGAGCCGGTTGACAGGCCCCAACAACTGAGTATGCGTTCTTCGGAGTACAGACAAACTCGCCTGCACAGGCTGAAACATCCCAGTCAGGGACAGCATTTTTATCAGGGCCATGCATGTTGGATCTGACCACGAATTGTGATCAAGAGCCTCGTGCCTGGTCCTAACGCAAATACCGCCCGATGAAACTGCCAGTCGATGCAATGATGTTGTCCACTCCATTAAACAAAGATAATTTAAAAGGAACACAACAATTTAAAAATGGCTTTGCCTTCCATTCCCCCTCCTCAAAGAAAAATTCTTTGCCAAGTGAGAATTTCAGGCAGCCTAGGTTCCTTTTAAATTCCGAACCTATCCGCTTACAGGGGTGTATAACTTAATTCTCTCTTAAATCTATATACACAGAACAACACCCCTGCATTTCAGAACATAACCAGAGAGTTTACCCCAAAATGTTAACTCTCTGCGCAAATAAATCTTCCAACACAAACGGCGCGATTGGGATAAGACTATTTCACTCCCTTATCCCATAATTTTCAAGCACCAAAATATATATCGACTTATACACCATACGAAAGGACTTATTCATTGCCTCTCTTACTTAACAAATCTATATAAAAAACTATGTGAACGATGTCTGTTCGTTCAACATCAAAATCTTCCTAAAACTCTTTATAGAAGAGCAATGCCTCCCCATAAATCAATTCAAACAAATAGAGATTCTTCTTGATCTCTAATCAAATCAAATAACGGAGGACCATTTGTCTGCTCAACACCAAATTAAAGCATGGAGTTAACTTCTCTCCAGGATCAACAAACGTCGTCCATCACCAACGGTAATTGTTGACGATTGTTAATCAAACATAAAACAACAAGTCATCCTGACTTATGAGAGAATTTATGTCTAACACGAATCTAAGGGAGAGCCATATTTCAATATCAGACATAAACACTCCAGGATTTTACAACCATTGAAAGAAACACAATAAAGTCCATCTGGAACCTTAAATAGTCAAAAGTGTCCAATTATAGGAAGTTCCTGCATTCACGTGAACACTCGAGCTAAAAACTCTGCTGGCGACCTTTTTAAATTTTACACCAACAAAAGCAGAGTGTTCAAATAAAGTGCATGCCTCCCACAATGCAAACACGTATAATGTAGGGTCAGCGATATCCAAAATATAAAAATAAAGATCAAAGCTCACCTTACCTATTGAAATCACGTCCCTGGCCAATCCTACAATGAGTGGGTACCTCCTCGAAGCTTGACAGATGACACCCCACGTACATGATATAACATGGACGTCATACCCATTACCCAGTGTTCATCTGTCTAGTACTTCCCTGTAGTGTCGTCGAGACAGTGTAGAGCGATCGTGCGCTACTAGTCTACAAGTTCCAGAACCGGCGATAATTAGAAAGGGCCCTTTAACTTCGGCACACGCTTCTAATGTAAGTTGCCTTGTGGTGAACTGCTGTATTCGCGAATCCATTCCAAGTGTGCTCTGCGAGTTCCGAAATTGTAGAAACTATAAACGCGAAATCGCTCCTCCGTAGCGTCGTAGCGAAGTGCTTCATTCCCATATAGAAAATAAACCCTACAAAATATATCCTTTTAGCTGAGCGGCAACAGCCTCATGTCAGTCTATAAACATACTCTGCGGGTTACACGGCAACGGCATATTCTAGGACATCAACTGCATTCGGAGTGCTATTACCAACGGCTCCATCAAAACTTGCTGCCTAGGTGCTCCTTATACTAAAGCAGGGAATAATTTCCAGCCCAAAAATTGCATAGCAAATTTGCTATACAAAATAATTTTTGTATAGCAATTGGATAAACTTGTATAGCAATTTTTTTTCAGGCAATCATAATGCACATTAACACCACACACAATGACCAAATGAAATTATACTAAGGTAAGGAAAGTGTACTGTGCTGTGTGGAAAACTGTGTATAGCGTGCGATACATCAGCCCAGTGCAGTGCAGTACATTGCATACACACTCACTGGGCTAGCTGGCCGGCTGTGTGTGCCTAGCCACGTGTAGCTTGGAAGAGCAGCATGTCTAGACTGCATAATTAACTGCATGTCTAGACTGCATGTCTGCATAGTTTGCATACACAGGGCTGGCTAGTGTGTGAAACATGTATGCTTACACAGCTGTGTGAAACATGTATCTTGCATTGCAGCGCACAAGTGCGATTCATAAAAAAATATGTGTCGCAAATGGCTAAAAATACATCGCAAATTGCGATGCGATACTGGGAAAATTATTCCCTGCTAAAGTGTATTCCAAAATTAACAAAGTCGAGCGATCGTTCAATGCTAAAAAGGCATTACTTAATAAAGCATACTCCTTGGCTGCAAACGTTGGGCTTGCTCTAAACTATAATGTAGTCGACTCCCAAAATACTCTTCGCTACACGACGTTTTTAATGGGAGAACTCCAATCTCCTAAAATGGCTACACAATGAGAAGACGCTAATCGCTCTCCGCTATGTCTACGCGGGTCCCCCTAAATTACGTAATTAATCAGTCATAAATAAAGTGGGAAGTACCCGGGCCCGATCACCACCGGTCCGGTACACCCAGCTGATCATATTACATTGGACTGAAGTAGCTCCCCTATCCTGGCCGCTTGCATATGCCCGGTAGTGGTACCGGAGGTAATGCAAAGACCGCAGACCATGTGAACTCGCTGAAGGAGAATCACTTGGTCTACTAAATAAATGTAGAGTCTTCTTCAATCTCTCGCTCATAAGTATCGCGATTTTATTTAACTCATGAGCTTAAAAATAACCGCGACCTGACTTCAAAACAATTCATGCGCCCTAACCTAAATTCAATTAAAAAACATTACCATACGTTATTATGGCAATGAGAGTCATTTCTCTCTAACACCATAAATCAAAGGATTCGCTTCCAACGTTGGTTTCACAAAAATCGAAGGATGTTTCTATATCCAGTGCAACAATCAAAACAGAGTCCTGTTGCCCTAAAATAAAACCATAGGTCGGGCGATGTGCTAATACTCCAACCGTGTATCCGCGAAGTATAAAATAAAGCGAGTACCTTCTAACTCTTCGCGAACTAACACTAAATACCTCAACTGGAGTGAACATGAAACTACCACATATTATTCCACCGCAAATTATTCAAATTAATATTCTGCCACTAACTTGTATGCGAACTACAAACGACAAATTCACTCCAGCGCTGATATCAGCTAAACCATGTATCGCCGCCGCGAGAAGCTGAACGACGATCTTTCCTGAAAAGAGAAGAACTAAAAAGCAGGGTTAAACAAATGTCATCAATCAAAAATATCTAGCTGATATCTAATTTTCAAAATAAATTCCCCCAGCCAAATACTTTCAACCCACTCTCCTCCCCTTTCCAAAAAATTATTTTAAAGAGCTTCTTTTATTTTCTCAAAAACTCTCCAATGAACTAAAATTATTATTCTGAAATCCTATTAATCCAAAAATGACCCCAATTTCCATGTGCATTAATTTTGTAAACCACCAGTGTGCATAAACACCAGTAATTTCTATAAATAATCACTACCCAAAAAAGACACCCAATTGGCTGATGCACCACGCAAAATTTCCTGTATGCACCAATAAACAATTCTTCTTTTTATTAAACTATTCCCAAATGAAGGTTACAATTCACCTTCAATAAATTTTAAACCGCGAATAATTCTCGCAATTATTTCCAAATAAATCATAATCATTCCCACCCCTTTTTGGCAGCGGGCGATTTCTTAAATTTAAAATAAAAGAAAGAATGTTGAATTCACCCAGTGTCTACTAGTCTCCTCGACAAGTGTATTCCGTTAACGCTGGATCACCGCGAGTGAAGTAGGACATAAGGGTAAAAATCAAACAAAACCAGACAAAATATTCCCTTCCCCAGAATATTTTTGTCAGAGTGTATCTTTCTCAAACTTATTAAATTTATCCTAACCCATAATTGTATCAGAGTGTATTTATTGTGAACACTCTGAATATTCTTCCCAACTCATTTACTTTCATAAAGCCACTTCCAGCAAATTTATACTAGAAAGTCAATTAATAATTAAATTGGGTTAGGCTGCTTGGCCTTTATTAACCAAACCCTAAATTAATCCATCGGCTACTTCGCCTTTATAATTGTACATATTCACTAGGAGCGCAGGCCCCAGCAAACATCCACAATTACCAAACATCTAGTAATTTTCTCAATGCCTTTTATAAAAGTGCAAGGCATAAAGAGCACACATATTTACAGCATTTCACAAATTTCAACACAACGGTTATTGCATTGAAACAATACAAACATTATAATCCATGTGAGGATTCTCACACAAATTTAACAAAATTCATGCGAGTGATACTGATATTTACAAACCTCGCATGAATGTTTAATTTAACTGCTTCAAAACGTTCAATCATGTCAATCCACGCAACGGACACACCCACGCCAACAATCAAACAACCGACAACAAAGACAAAACCACACAGGTATTTTTGCCTACATTCCATACACATACATGGTCTCAAACTGGTCCCATCTTGGACTTCGTACATAGACTGATAGTCCTCAAACCATATAGTTGTCTTGACCCCACGATCCCGCAGACGACCTCAAACCGATTCTGTTGGCCTACCATCACACAGGTGTACGACCTCACATTGGTTAAATCTCTTGGCCTCAACTCCACAACAAATCATGATCACACAGCATGATAATCACCAAACAACACCACACAAATCGTAATCGTAATTTTATAAAGATCATCCACCTTACAAAAATACAAGTCAACAATTCACAGACTCACTACAAATCCAGTAAGCCCGCAAATAATCACCGAACAATAATTCAAACACTGCAGTATGTAAACGACCGTGGACAGGATCACGCACCATCTGAACACCCGACACGATTCCTTACGGGTGGGCAGATGTACTGTCAAATCATCATCCTAATATTTACAGAACATCGCATCGATCCTGTAAACAACACATCACTTTCACGATTTGTGAAACACTCATTCCCAAAATAATCAGTTATCACAATCCAACAAAATATCGGTCTAATCTCGACCTTACCTCACAGAACTCGTAAGATCTCTGCAAAAAACCATCCACTGGTAAACCATATCACACTCATGTTGTACTTTTTAATGCACCGTGTGATCACACAACCAGACTACACACAAAACAAATGCAAAACGCCAGTGCGACCACTATCGCGAAAATTATTGCGCAATGCATTCCCCTCAAATCAGAGTCGTCAACCCGACTGACTCCGCCGAAAAACAACAATAACACTTTTTACTATTACAACCCTATATCGCAAAACAATCGAAACAATAGCCTGGGTCCGCTCTGCATGGACTCCCGTGCAAAAAGCCACGTTGTCAATTTTCCACACACTAAATCAATGGCTCAAATCGGCCCTCACCTCGTGAGTCCTACTAAAACAACAACATTTTCCCCGATGCAATTGCATCATTTTAAATACCAAAAAACCTCAATTTCTTTCCCCGAATCCGCAAAAAATCCCAAATAATCCACAAAAATCACTAATTTCACCCAACCAACGGGGCTTCCCGTATAAAGTGCCCCCCTACACTTTATCGCAATACAACTAAACGAGAAAAACAGTGTGCTTTCCTGCACGCGCCACGTGCTCCCAAAAATCCATAATTTCAATTTTCCTAAATTTCCATTAATTTTCCAAATAAACACACCTTCCCCCCCATTCAATTTTTTATTCTTTAATTTATCGCAGCGCCAAATAAAGCCGATTTGGGCGGGTGCTGCGCCCCCGCCCGCCGGGGCTATATCAAAATCATAATTATCTTCATACTCAGCCAATTACCACGCACTCGCTCAGTCACACGATAATCGAACATAAACGTAACTCACCTAGAACGGACTCCTCCAGAGCTCCGACGTGACTCGCCCGTCATCTCGCTCGGCGGACCGTTCCTTCAAACTCTGGGAATCCCCGGGATTCCCATTTCCAAACCCTCGGCTCCTCGTGGAGCCATGCTTCCTTCTCGTGTGCCCGACAAACACACAGTTTACGGTACAACTACAAGACACACAACGTGAAACACATAACATTTAGGTCCTATACAACAACCTACTCAAATGGCTTCCCCAAAGCCTTCACCAATTTGTCTACCCGACAACCCGTTTTGGAATCCGCCATCCCACCGGCCCAGCCCCAACCTCGTGTCGTCGAAGATCGGAGCAACGCCCGCCCGCGGCGCACGTCTGCTCTCTTCACGCTCGTAGGATGAACTGGCACCATTTCGGCCATCCAGTACCGGCGCACGTCCGATCACGTCGCGCTCCTATGATGAACTGGCAACGAAACATGGCGTCTTTTCCCGAGGTGCATCTAGCTCGTGCGTGTGTGACCGACCAGTTTGAATAGCCCGCGCTTGCGTCATGTATTCCCAATACATGCCGCTCGCGCGGGGGTACAAAGGTCGGCATGGCATGCACGAGAGCACTCATTGTCTACCGCCGCTGCGGATATACGGTCGGGTAGACTCGAGAATACCGCCAGTCAAGTGCCTCTTAAACGGGCATAGTACCCGTGAAATCAGTGACGGCTTTCTTTCTCTTTCTTTATAATTATAAATTAATTAATTATTTATACTAAATTATAGCTTTTAATTTTACCAGGGTATGAAATATACGGGGGCTGAGCACATCTACTAAAGTAAATGGTCCAATCAGTTGGACCATTTACACACAATATACGCTGGAGATAAGCATTCTGCCCATTCGTACACTGTACCGTTCAACAGTTGAACGCTATGTTTTAGGACGCATCGCCATCGGTAAGGAAAACGGATGGGAAATAATTGTTTTTTTCCTACATTTTGCAGTCTTCAAAACAACAGAGTCAGTAATTATTATCAAAGTATATGAATTGTGAATCACATAAACGAAAGTTTTTTTGCATTTCTTCTTCTTCTTCTTGGAAAGTACAGTCCACCATCTGGCGTATATTGTACCGTATATTGTTGCTGGTAAATGGAGGGAGAAATAGGCCGACAAAAAATGTTTTTGTGTTGGATAGTGCAGCAGGCGGAAGAGGTTGATCTCCGCACAACGCTATTGTAATGTACCTATGTGTGGGGCTGAGCACACATAGGTACATTACAGTAGCATTGTGTGGAGATCAACCTCTTCTGCCTGCTGCACTATCCAAAACAAACAATTTTTGTCGGCCGATTTCTCCCTAAATTTACCAGCAAATGAAAAAAACTTTTGTTTATGTGATCCCTAAGTCATATACTTTGATAATAATTACCGACTTTGTTGTTTTGAAGATTGCAAAATGTAGAAAAAAAACGATTATTTCCCCGTCTGTTTTCATTACCGATGCATCTTAACACACGACGTTCAACTGATGAACGGTACAGTGTATGAATAGGCAGTATGGTAATCTCCCGTGTATTACCATATTGCGTGTAAATGGTCCACCTAAGTGGACCATATACTTTGTAGATGTGGGGCTGAGGGCGATTTTGCCCCCTAATATTCAAAATAGCCCCCTGAAATCAGTAGGTAGCTCCCCTAAAATTACCATCTTTTATGTGAAAAATGTCTGGATATCCATCAGATTGGAAAAGTAGCCTCCTGAAATAAAAAATTAACTCCTGCATTGCTTGTTACGTAAGGCAAGCATAAAGAAAAGTAAAGACAAATTTGAAAAACTTAATGAACAAAATTTTAAAAATGGAGACTGTCAACTGAATCCCATATCCTATTGTTGACAGTTGAGACAGAGATCAATTACGACATGAAATTGCAAGAGTCAAGACATCCTTTCGTTCACTAAATTTCTATTGTGGTTTTCTGCAATTTATAGATAGAAAATTTATTGTGTGTCTTTGAATGTGAACCTACCTTGGTGTGCATTGATTAATTGATCCTCATTGACATTGTTTTTTTTTATACAAGTGGCATTGCGATCGTTCTATCCATATTCATTGGATACAACTTTAGTTGTGATAATTTCCCCTTTGAATTAATTGTTTACATCATTGCTGTTTGAAGCAGAACATAAGAAGTGATATACATTTATTCATGGACATAAGCCTCTCCACATTTTCTCTCTTTCCATAATTTTCAGGTAGTGATAGACAGCACCGATCCCCAAAGGAAGCGGCAGAGGGGAGATATGCCTTGTCTGCCCACCGAAGGAGGTGGGGAGGCGAGAGGAGTGGCCCTTGGATGGCTGGAAGACGGTAACCATGACGATGATGGGATAGGAGACGAACACATCATCTCCTCATCCCAGGTGTCCATGATGTCAGTTGACGCAGTTCCTGACTCTCAGTTGAACAATTTGCAGTCGGACTTCAACGAGGATGGAGATGAATGTGAGAGCCAGCGATCGGCCATTTGTACGTCGAATCTCAAAGAGAGTGATTCAAAAAGCCGGCAATCGGGTGGTCTGCATTCAGACGTCATCGAGGGAACATCAGCAAGCCCAAACAGCCGTCAACTGGAGGATGTGCAACAAAGAATGAGGCACCATGGCAACCAACGTGCAGGTGATGGGGATGAGACTGTGGAGGAGGAGGAGGAGGATGAGAGGTCATCACTTCCGAGCAGCCTGACCCGCTTGCAGGCCTGCGATTCCTCCATGTCGGTTACCACAGATGAGAGATGCGAAGAGGAGACCGACATCAGATGGCAGGGGTTATCAGCGCCGTCTGTGCAGAATCTGTGCCAATCACCAGCAACATCAAGTGACCAAGGACACAGAAAACTTGGAACTCACACGTGCCACCATGCTGTGAAACCGATCGCAGCTTCCAATGAACACAGATATTTGGAAACTGACACTGATAGCGTAAGGTCAAAGTTGGCACATGGAGGAAAGTGGGAGAGCAGGACAGAGGGAAGGATTGCGCTGGAAGGAGCGTCTGGAGACAAGCAGCTATTTCCACCAGAGGACAATGAACTTCATCCAGAAGACAAAGAACTATTTCCAGAGGTCAATGAACTTCATCCAGAGGTCAATGAACTCGATGGGGATGGAAGGTCAATGACTCCAAGCAGTGATGAGATGGAACCCCTTCTCACCCCCAACCCCCACCGCCATGTTCTCTTCCCCATCAGGTATCCAGACATTTGGAAGTTCTACAAGAGAGCACAAGGTAAAGACTATGAAAGAGAAAATAAATTTCATTAACTTTTAGCCATACAAGACAGTTCGGTTTGCCAGGACTGGTAATGGTACCTTATAGTTAAACTTACTACCCTATGTGGTAAACCATTTGGCAGAATAAGACATTTCATTGCAATTTATATGAATATTCCTTCACGCACCCAGATGTGAGTATTTTTTAGGAATTGAAATGAACAGGATTTGGTATTGGTTGGAACATTAAATATTAATTGCTGAATTTAAATATGTCATACTTTTAAAAGACTTACCTCATTGCACCTTGAAAGCGTGAGCCTCAAATAAGTTGGCATACATGTAATTGCTTTCTTTATTTACTTTGCAAAACATGATCATAATATTTTATGTATTTGTGACCAATTCATTTACATTCAGCATCGTTCTGGACAACTGAGGAAGTTGATCTTGGTAAAGACTGGAAGGATTGGAACAGAATGAAGGTAAATCTTATTTGATTGCATCCTTGTGTTGATATTCTAATTGTCACGGTGTATTGAAATTTAATCTGGTATGTTATAGCATTGTTGTTGTTTTTTGTCAGCAATACTGCTCAGGAGTGATGAATATAAATGTCATGGGTATCTTTAAAAGCATCACTTGACATCATTGATAGAAATACGCAATTATACGCAATTATGGATCAAACACATTAGCTTTAACCCTTTAAAACACATTATTGAAACATCACTGACATGTCATAAACAGGATAGTGTGCAATCATATACAAAGTGTAACAAGTTTGTTCGTCTTACATTATATGTTAACCTCTGCCACAACAGTTTTACTTATCTTCTTTTCTCACTTTTCTCCCCACGTAGCCGGGCGAAAAGCACTTCATAACCCATGTGTTAGCAATCTTTGCTGCCAGCGATGGTATATATAGTCAATTAAAACCTTGTGGAGCATTATAATAACAAGGTACCACTGTTTATGGTAAATTCTGCCACATTATAAATCGTTTTACTTATCTCCTTTCCTTTATACTCTTCTCTTCTCTCCTTATAGCCTGGCGAAAAGCACTTCATAACCCACGTGTTGGCATTCTTTGCTGCCAGCGATGGCATCGTCAATGAGAACCTTGTGGAGCGGTTCAGCCAAGAGGTGCAGATTACCGAGGCCAGGTGCTTCTATGGATTCCAGATTGCCATGGAGGTAGGTATTTCATTCAGATTCTTGTAAGTTTTACCCATAAAGAAAGACAAACTGATGAATTTCTTGAGTATGCAAGCTCTTCAAGTGTGCATTCTTTTATGGAGTCACTAATACTATACCCAGGGCGAAGTGCTTCTATGGATTCCAGATTGCTATGGAGGTAAGTTTTCCATCCTTAAAGTTATACCCATTAGAAGGACCAACTAATGAATTTCATGAGCATGCAAGCACTTGGAGGGGAATCATTGTTTTATTAAGTCCCTAATACTATAATTGAGGCTTAGTGCTTCTATTGGTTCTAGATTGCTATGGGGGTAAGTTTTATATCAGGGTTAAAAAACAAAACAATATAAAGGGAAAAGACCAGCAAAATTACCTTGTTACATGTATAAGAGCTCTTAATAACAAGGTTCCATTGTAATTATGTTCTTCTTCTTTCCAGAATATCCACTCTGAGATGTACAGCCTGCTGATTGATGCATACGTCAAGGACCAAGCAGAGAAACACAAGCTCTTCAATGCCATTCATACCAGTGAGTACAAATATAGTAAAACCTGTGTATAGTGACCACCTTTGGGAAACATGAAAACTGGCCATTGTAGACAGGTGACCTCTATAGATACAGTCAAACCTGTGTATAGTGACCACCTTGGGAAAACAAGGAAAGTGGCCCCTGTAGATGGGGGACCTTTTAAATATCTATAGACAGGTTCCATAACATTTGTTTTATTTTGCAAGGGATCACTTTCAGTTGGCACTATATCGACAGGTGGCCACAAAGGCAGGTTTGACTGTATGAATAGCATATTTATTAGCCCATTCAAGACTGATTGATTCTGGTATTTTCCACATACCCCAGCCCCATTATTGTTGGGACCAATGGATTAACCTCTTATTTGGAAGTCTAGTAGATGATGAAAACTTGACCTTGGTGTTCTGTTCAGCTTTGCTGATCAGGGCCAGCTATTTGCGACTGGATATAGCAAAACCCTGCACTTGCCGGTAAAAATCAAAATTTAGATTTTCAAGCCTCCTCACAAGCTTTCATTTGATGGTATGTTCTAAAAAAATTGGACAATATTTGGCAAAGATATGATTGTTTCAATTTACTAACATAATGTAAGTCTTTTGCATACATTATGTGAATGTATAATGCCTAGTTCTTCAAAACATGAATTACCGACAAGTGCAGGGTTTTGCTATATCCAGTTACATTTTAAACCCAATAGGAAATGTTTTAGATATACTGGTACCTCGTTTTTACAACAAAAACCTCTCATAGTAATTTTGCTTCTACAAGCACTGTTTCATGATCCCAAGTTCCTCATTATAATGAGTTTTCATTTTCCCCATCCCTTTTATCTCGATTCCATCAGTGCCATTTGTGAAGAAGAAGGCTGATTGGGCGTTGAAGTGGATAGAATCCAAGGATTCCAGCTTTGCTGAGAGACTTATTGCCTTCGCAGCGGTAGAGGGGATCTTCTTCTCTGGGTCATTTGCTTCCATCTTTTGGCTGAAAAAACGGTAAGACATTTACTTAACATATACATTATAGTCAATATCATCATCATTATCCTCCTCATTTTCATGCCAAATTATCCTCATCATTATCATCATGATCCTTTTGTTATAATCAGCTTATCATCATCATCGCCATCATATTTCTCTTTATTACTATGCATCATTATTTAACACTATCTTCTTCTTCATCATCATCATTATCATCACCACTGTTACCACAAACATCATCATCGCCATCATCATCATTTTCGTATCATCATATTTCTCTTTATCATCCATCATTATTGAACACCATCGTTATCATCACCAACAACAACAACATCACCATCATTACCATCATCATCATCATCATCATCATCATCGTCATCATCGTTATTGTCATCCTCATAATCATATATATTAACCATCTCCATCATTAATTATATTATCATCATCTTCACCATCATCATATCACCATCTCCAAAATGTCCTCATTTATTTTTTATTTTTTTCTCCACTTATTTTATTTTTACCCAGGGGTCTGATGCCAGGCCTAACGTTCTCAAACGAGCTGATCAGCCGGGATGAGGGTCTTCACTGCGACTTTGCCTGCCTCCTCTTCACCCATCTTCATCACCATCCCACCGTCTCCCGCGTCCAAGAGATCATCAGCGATGCCGTCGTCATAGAGAAGGAATTCTTGTCGGAGGCGCTTCCAGTGGGCCTCATCGGGATGAATGCGGGACTCATGTGCCAGTACATTGAGTTTGTTGCTGATAGGCTGCTGATGGAGCTCCGATGCCCAAAGGTACTAGGAATTTAGACATTTAAATACGAAGTCTCCTGTTTTTGAACAAAATGATAGCTCCCTCATTTGTGACAACACTGCCCTTTACTTTCAGAAAGGTTTTTGACAGAGCTTTTGTGACCAAATGTGAGGGAAGATTTTATATTTTGAAATCCTCTGTGAAACCACATGTTGAAAATGTTACGCTTGATAGGCTACTGAATATACATTGTAGTTTGATGGATTTTAACTTAATCATTGATATTTTAGCCACTTCAAACAATAAGATATATCCTTTGAAATAATTGAAACCACATGTTGAAAATGTTACGCTTGATAGGCTATTGAGTTTGATGGTTTTTAACTTAATCATTGATATTTTTGCCACTTCAAACAATAAGATTATCGTTTGAAAAAGTTATTATTTTATTTACTTTCACATAATTATACATGTATATTCTATTGGATGCCTTTAAAAAAAAAATTCAAATAATGCAAATGTATGGTGCACATTTAAAAACAACTGCGGTAATTAAATTTCATTGTCATCCTCCTTTCTTTTCTTCAGATGTATGGAGCAGAGAACCCCTTTGACTTCATGGAGAACATCTCGCTGGAGGGGAAGTCAAACTTCTTTGAGAAGCGAGTCGGTGAATACCAGAGGATGAACGTCATGGCGCCCGATCACACGAGGCACGTGTTTACTCTAGATGCGGACTTCTAAGGGTCGACGTTGAGTCATTCCTAGCATTTTAGTGACCACCTATTCATGAATTATACAGGAGCAATAAAGTTATTCCACAGACAGATGCTGAATTGAGAGGTGCTCTTCTAGAAAACAGGGGAATCTTTATGTGTGCATAATCTTTTGTGCGTGAGAATTTTATTTAAAAATCCTGTTTGAGGGATGGTATAGACAGGTTTGACAGTATTGTGCATTCATCGTGCAGTCATTGGTAGAAGCTACGTTTGATCAGTGGACATTTACATTTCCTGCACACTGTCATGATTATCATTATCTTTCATTCGTGTCACCTCAGATCAGATTATCATTATGATGATTAGCTATAAACAGGGCTTTAATTTATCTAATTCAACAGTGGAGTTGCATGTTATATATCTAATAAGAAATTAACTCTTGCATGGTGCAGTTGAATTTATAAACTGACTTTTTCCAACATTCGTGCTTGTGCCGAGTGAATGCTTATTTGTATGAAAATATCATCGGGTTGAGTACACCAGAAATAATCATGTTTACAAGTATAGGAGCCTCGGGGCCACTAGAAACCAAATTTAGCTCTCTTTTAATTTATGAATATTACCAAAAAAACAAAAAAACAATAATAATTATCTGAAAACGTAGCATCACATAGAAAAGGCTTTGACATACAAGATGGTATGCAGAATGCAATTTAGCCAAAACCGACTTAAAGGGACTTAGTAACATTGTCCATATTCTCAAAATCCAATTGGAATTCTAGCGGTACCCTCATACATGGGACAGGTTTCAGTTTTTCAAATTTCCATTTCGTTCAAAAGATATTTACGATTGAAGTGTTCGGATATGAAATTATCTATGGGACCTTTTCAGCCGTGTACAAAGTAAGTGCAATGAGTAAGTGAATATCACTGCATTTTCGCTCATTTTTTGGCCAAATAACATCCAATTAACTTGAAATTTTCACACATTACTTTCTGGACATATCAGATCACACCAATACACATTTTATTAACAACGCAACACTTAGTTTGCACTTGTCAACAAAGTTACAAGATCCCTTTAACCATTCTCACTCTCACCCAATGATATAATATCTGATCAGAGTAAAGTACTCATACCGTAGTCATCATTCAGGAGTTATATTATTCTGCCTCATTATTTAGGTACAGTTAAACACATTGTTTGTAAATGTGTACTAGTAATTTGAAACGGTATACTGAAGTGTAATGTGTCGCTTGTATTTCTAAACTTCTGGAGAAGTAATAATGTTATTCTTTAACATTGATTGACAGTAAAACTAAAGACAGTGGTTGGTGTTGTCCACATGAAAAGTATTCAAAATTATATGTTGTTGTAGTGTGCTAGTTAAAATTTCCAAGTCAAATTCCATGCAAAAAAACATTAGTTTTATTAGGCTGAAAATAACATGTGTGTTATGTAATATTTTCAAGAAAGTTGTGCATATTTTGCAGTAAGTTATAGTAAACATTGACCAGTAAAATGTAGTATGGTGCAATAGTTGGAAGCCTGGAGGTATTAATATTCTGCCAATGAATGTTATTCACTTTTCTTAAAATGGTATATATATAGGTATTCTGTGGACACTGGCAGAAAATAAGCAATACTTTTTTTGTCATTCGGTGTCAGGGTAGGGCTTATGGAAATGTAGGATGTGCATACATCGTATGTAGTTTTGCATTGGCATTCTTCTAGTTGTCATACTGGGGCTTGTTTTATGAAAGGGTCTTACAGAGCTGCCAAGTCTCCCTGATTTCGCAGGAGACTCTCATCAACCAATCTCCCTGATTATTGAAAGATTATTGTCATTAGGTTGTATGCATTTGATAGATATCTCCCTGATTTCTGATGACATTTCCCTAAATCTTCCTGATTGTTGAATTTCAATGTTGGTAGCTCTGGTCTTAGCTATGAACATTGTCTGGCGCGGAGCTAGGGTGCAGTTATCTCCGCGTTTCGTACAGAGTGTCGATAGCCGTTGGAAATTATAAAGCTTTGTTTAGGGTCTGAACCCAGAGATAATTGCACCCTAGCTCTGTGCCTAACAACGTACATAGCCAAGACCCTTTTATGAAACAAGCCCCTGATATACATGTATGCTTGTTTAGTTGTTTATGCTCTATGCTTGTCAATAGACTGCTTCTGTAATGTATGCAAATATTATGCGTATGACGTAAGACGGTAACTAGGTCCGGCAAGCTTAGTTACTATTGTTAAGCTTGCCAACGGGGAGTCTGACGCCATACGCATATTATTTGCATACATTACAGAAGGCAGTCTATTGAACAGTTGGTTTTAAGGTAGGGTAATTATGTTAGGAGCTACAAGAATATATTTGATAAACCCTGTAGGTGCAAGCCAGTGAACAATTTAATTCAAAGCAAAGATTGGACTTGATTTAAGGTAATCTTGCATATATTGTGCAATTAATTATTCAAAATGAAAAAAAAATGTTTGTATATCATCATTATAAATAACTGCCTCATTTACTGATATTAGTAGATTTGTGAGTGTGTGAACTAATGTGTTTTTATTGTGTAATAGAAGTAGACCCCGTAAGGGAATGAAAATGTGTTTTTTGTGACTAAGTCTTGGTTGTTTTGATATTTTTGTTATGTTCATGCTGACAACAGTGGCATTACGTATGTATATGGGCAACTCCACGAAAAATGTTACCCGAGGATGGAAAAATGAAACTCATGGGACAGCCTTGTTAACTACTGGATAGTAATGAGGAAGGACCATATTTGATGACTAAAGGAAAAAAGTTTGAAATTCAATGCAGAATTTTTTTTTTTTTTGGCCATTGAAGTTGGGACAACAATTATATGCATTACCCCTAAAATGATGAAATTTGCATCCGTTGTTTGTGAAATAAAATTTTAAAATATGGATCACTTCAGACAATAATTCTACTTCTAATATCTTGTTTATGTTTTGTTTTAACATCATAGAAAAGGAAATTGTGTAAAAATCTTTACTTTTTGAAAACTGTTATTGGATAAAATCTTGATTCTTACAACATTGATGTGTAATGTCCGTGACGTTTTAGATATAAAAGTTTTTGTAGAAGCAGAAGTCCTAATTCAATTTAATTTAAAATTAATTTGCAAAGCTAGAATGTGATATCATAAAGTATATCAAGAGCATTTACTAAAATATTTGATGGTTTGTCCAGAAAGTTGCGTCACGGACATTACAGTTTACGGCTGGTCACGGACATTAAGCACTTTTTTTGTCCACTTCTCTATAGCCGGAAATAACCGCAAGAAAAGGGCTCCATTGTGCTATGAAACTTTTTAATTGTATCATTTGATATGTAATCAAGACAGTTTTGAAGTAAAAAAATTATATTCAGTTTGATTTTAATTAGCAAAAAAATTAATTTGAAAAATAGCAATAATTGTTTTCCAAAATTATTGTAAATTTGAAATTTTCAAAAAGAATGTGCAGTAACCAAATGTTCAGACTATTTTAAACAGATATTCATTTTTGATGAGGTACAATGCTGTTTTGTGCAAAAAAAAATGTAAAATATAAAAAAAGTTGTGAACATCATGTGCATAACACTTCCATGTGTTATGCACATGATGTTCACAACTTTTTTTATATTTTACATTTTTTTTGCACAAAACAGCATTGTACCTCATCAAAAATGTATATTGTTTAAAATAGTTGAACATTTGGGTTACTGCACATTCTTTTGAAAAATTTCAAATTTTACAATAATTTTGGAAAAAATTATTGCTATTTTTAAAATAATTTTTTGCTAATTAAAAACAAAACTGAAATATAATTTTTTTCCTCAAAACTGTTTGATTACATATCAAATGTACAATTAAAAAAGTTTCATGCACAATGGAGCATTTTTTGCGGGTTATTTCCGAGTATAGAGAAAGTGGACAAAAGTGTAATGTCCGTGACGCTAAAAATGTAATGTCCGTGACGCAACGTTCTGTTGTCTAGATCACATATGCCTGGCCCGTTTCGCAAAAAACCACTTGGATTCAATTCATCATTGCCTTGTCTATAATTTAGTACCTAAATCACCTTTGTGAGGTCTAAGAACTCACAGACTTTTGCAAAGATCTATATGGATGCAAAAAGTCATGTCCAAAACATGCAATGTCCGTGACGGCGCACATTTTGCAGAATTACTCAGTAACGAATTGGATAAATGTTCTGAAACTTGTTTTGAATACTTAACCAGGCTATTGATTTGTAATCAAAATAAAAGTTAGACATTAGTTACAGGTATGAATTAGTAGTGGCATTGGAAAGTCATGAAAATTCTCGTGATTTGTAATGTCCGTGACGCTGGAGTTGCCCATATACATTAAAGGGGTATTCCGGGCCTGATAAAACCATTCGTTATTTGAATAAGCAGAATAAGAGGCATACTTGGTGAAAATTTGATCAAAATTGGACAAGAAACACGGGAGTTATACCTATTTGAACATCATGTAGTAATGAGCGATCGTTTCAAAATTGCCGCCATATGCAACATCATTGACGAGCAACTCGCCATGGCTTTAGTACATGAAAATACACTTATTTCTCATTTTCGTTGCTAAAAATTAATTTTCTCTGCTTGTTTTCTCGAATTCATAGAAGAATATCGATGGGCCAACCTCTTTGGAATTTGTAAGCTAATAAATTTGCTTTGTTATTAAGAAAATTTAAATTTTATAAAATTTCCATGTAGAAGTCAAAATGGCTGCAGCTCGCAAGTGACGTCACGATCGATAGCAATTGCGAACGATACTCAAAATCGGAGCAAAGTTCATCCTGTCATAACTTTTTTAATGCTGTACCGTTTTGGCTCAGATTTTCGATCATGATTCTTCATATTCACTTCATTTTATAGCAAACATCACATTTCTGGGGTGGAATTCCCCTTTAAGTACAACACCATTTTACAAATGAGATTTGTGCACTCACGGCATTTCAATACAGTATAAGATAGAAATCTAGTTTCAGTGTATCATTAATCTTCCATTGTGAAAGTAAGATTCTACCTCATTTGTACTCTCACTATGACTAGTACAGGTAGTTGGTTATATTCCTAAAAATGTATATTTATTTTGCAAAATATGGACTCCAAATTATCCATGGTCATGTACTGTAACTGTGAAATCAATGATCATTGCAAAACAAATTTTAGAGCGCTATTTTTATGCAAGAAAGCTTGAGAAACCGCCCCTGAAAGATATTTCTCTATGAAATTGTTATATTATTTTGTGATCATACTCATATTAGTGCATGCGTGAGTATAACTGGTATCTATTGGAAACTATGCAGTAAACTTAAGCAAGCTTGTAATAATTTAGGTTGTGGGATGCTTATTTTTATGTTAATTATTGTACAAGTTAAACAAATGAATTATCTAAATGTTTTTTTTTTCAGTTACTCATAACTCAAAATCTGTAGGTGGACGAAAATTATATACATGTAGAGAGGTCTTTTAAAAATAATCTATTGTTACATCATGATGTTAACGTGACAATCCTTTGCCGTTATTAAAAGTTGTTTATTGAGAAATAATACATCATGTATTGAATGACTCATTTGTTTTGTTATACACATGTGTAACTAAGAAGATGAGGAAATAATTCTTTAAATATAACGAGTAGCAATATAGTGTTCTTAGACAACTGAAAAATTAGTTTCCTGCATGCTTGAACAAATCACTCAAAGTAGACTTGGCATGAAACTTATAAAGCTAGCCTGGTTTCATGGATATTTGCCCAGGGGGGTGTTGCATAACGAGTTGTGGTCAATCGCAAAGTTGCGATTAAACGCACGTCAGAAAATACATTCATTTGAGCCAATCAGATTTATGCATTTAGGCACATTTTCTGACTTTCTATTAATCACAACTTTGCAATTGCTCGCAACCTTTTATGCAACATCCCTCATGCTTTGTTATTCTAGTTAAGAGGGTGCTTCTGAAAAAAAAAAAAAAATACAAGGGGAAGCTATGAAAATGTAGTTTAAATACATTTATTGAAGGAAAATTGGTTTAGAAACAGTCGATTTGAATCGAGAACATAATGGAACATCAACATTTTCTAACATTAGGGAACCTACACATCAATCACATTTGTATGCAAGTATTTTCTAACCATTTGTAAATACATACTGCAGAATTTATAGAGATAGCCAATATCTTTCTATTTATCTCCTACATTGAATTGAATCAATTTGTGTGTGATGGTTAAAGCATAAAGAGGCAAGAGGTACCTGATATAGGGGGTAATTTCACAGGTCCAGGTTCTATGTTTCTCATTAGTAATTTCAGCGTTGCTACTCTACCTTAGTAAAAGGGGGTTTACTAAGGTATCGATTCCCCCACTAGTTTGCCATAGACCTATGGTTTTATCAGGGATGGACGCTGGCCCTTGAGGGAGAAGTAAACACAGCGTGAGTTTGTTGACAGTAGAGATAACAATTCTCAGAAACTGAGGAGAATGTCGTCGATCGAGGAAAGAAAGAGGACCACCTACATAGAATTGAACACCATGCTCGTGGTTCTCACGAGCAACGCTGCAAAAACGTCATGTAAGTATGTAAATTCAATGAACACGAGGTGCTTGTTATAATGAGGTTTCCCTGTACTATGTTTGGGTGGTAAAATAAGTAAACATCAATCTTCACAATGGGTAGCATTATATTCAAGTTCATGGCCCTTTTCGGACAGACCAATCTTGGTCATTAGATTGTATTTGTTTGCTGTTCATTCTAGCTGTTCAAGTGAAAATGAATGGCAATACATTTAGAGCAATCCAACCCCAAAATTCCCAAAACCCAAATGAAACAAATCATTTTTACCCCCACATATCATGCATTAGCTGTTGCCATGTCTGCAAAGGTCAGGCAAGCTTTGGTGGTTGTCAAATGTCCACAACAACCTTTATTTTAGAGGGCATTGTTAATGTCCATACACAATGATATTCCCACGCCTATTTCATATATCTTGGGGGAACCAATTTGTCGTTTACATATATTACAATCATGAACAAACAAATATTTCAGAATATTACATACTGCAGAAATTGCAGATATTTTGTGAGAAAGAATACAAACAACTTTCATTTGTAACTTTTACACATTAACATGTGCATGTGATGGTTAGGGTTTGTGCTTGGAAGCTGTCAAGAAGATTTACTAAGCAATTTACAGAAGACTCGATTATCCAAATGGAAAGAATTTGTATTCCTTCTAAAAATTACTAAAGTAACCAAAGTGATGCCGCTTTTTATATAAATTATTTCATACAGATAGAAACGGACCAGAAATATTTAATATTAATGTACAAAGAAAACAGGGTTTCCCTGGGATTTTAACCCAAAACCTTCAGATTGCTAGACCTGGGGGCAGGGGCCCGATTACGGACCAGCGACATTTACCATGGTAATTAGCATCATTGGGTCTAACTCATCGATGTCGATATGCTAGAATAACATACAAATCAACAGAACGCAGCAGAGCACACATACTGCCATTACTCATTCAACTGTAACGGATTACACAATCATATCTAGAGATCAGTGGAACTAGGGCTGGTCCTGGGTCATGATCATGCTCTCGGCCACAGTGCTCTAGCGACTATATATCTCATCTGATGGTTGTTCGTCCCCAAAACCATTTCAATGCTCGTGATGGTCAGAAGCTATTATAAACCTGACACAAACCAGAAGGATAAGAAATTAACCTAGGGTTATGTGCTAGGGATCACCGAAGTGATGCAGCTCTTTCAAGTTCAAATCCCTGTAAAGTTTAAATCAAAATATATTTTCCTCTTTTTGGGGCTGGAAGGTTACAGAAAGTCTAGGTAGAAACTCACTTTTCAATGATCAATCTCATTATGAAAGTACTTTGGCCACTCAGCATATGTGACATATCAACACTGGAACATTGGGGAATGTTAATTTAGGCATCAGCAAAAAATAACAAAGACAACACTGATCAAAGTTTCCTCTTCTTCGCCCTTGAAGGATGGGGACAGTCCAGATAGACAATCACAGTCTCTGGAGACTTGGGTCTCACAGCAGCACTGCTGTCTTCCTCCTCCTCATGATTATCATCAATGGCCTCTTCCCTCTCTGCATCATTATGATCCTTGACAAGCATGTTGGCAGAGTCATCAACAATGTCCATGTTTTCCGCAGTACTAGCTATTTTCTTTCCAGTTCCACTTTCTTCCATGTTTTCTAGAAACTAGGTATCAACAATAAATAACGAAGACATTACTGATCATAGTTTCCTCTTCTTTGCCTTTAAAGGATGCAGACAGTCCAGATAGACAATCACAGTCTCTGGAGACTTGGGTCTCACAGCAGCACTGCTGTCTTCCTCCTCCTCATGATTATCATCGATGGCCTCTTCCCTCTCTGCATCACTATGATCCTTGTTTGGGTTTTCGGCAAGCCTGTTGTCAGAGTCATCAACGATGTCCATGTTACCAGCAGTATCTATCATGTGTCCAGCACCACTGTCTTCCATATTTTCTAGAAGCTTTATGGAATCACTGTCAATACCCTCAGCAGCAGTATCGCTGCTTCCGACATCATTAGTTCCGGAAAGCCTATCAGCACCACCCTCCAATTCTTTGATAGACCCTGTAGTAGTGCTTTCCGTAGCACCATTGTGTTCATTTGTGTTTTCTGAGAGCTTACTGGTATTATCTGGAAGATCTTCATTAGCAGCACTCTTCATTTCTGTATTGCTGGCCTCTGAGTTTCCAGCAAGAACTCCAGCAGATAAATCGGTGCTTGCAATGTCCTCGACTTCCTTGGAATTTTCTGAAAGCTTGGCAACATCTTCACCAAGGTCTACGGCAGTATCACTATCCATTGCTACATCAGTATCCTCAGTGTTACCAAGTGCAACACTGCTTGCAACATTCTGCATGATTGCTGCAGGCTCTTCCGCAATTCCTTCTAGACCTTCTACAGTATCACATGTCCTTGTTGCAGATTCTTCCAGGGAGTCCTCACCATCCAGCCATGCCTGCAGGGAGTCAACTGAAGGCAGAGTGAAAAACTCCTCCAAGAACTTGTAAGCCGAGGGACTCCTCTCGTACACCTCCAAGGAGATCTTCCTCATCTCCTTGTTCCACATGGGTGTTCCTCCATCCGTCCCCTTGATTTGATGCGTAAAGAAAGACAGCACCGGTTCTCCGAGAAACTGAGAGGCTCCCGTGATGACCTGATGCTTGGTGAGAGTGCAGGTAACATCATTACTTTGCATGATATCTTGACTACTCCCTCCTCCTGATTGCTCAGTCTCTAGTTCTCTGATCCTGGCCTCGAGGCTTGCCACTTTCTGGCGTTCCTCGCTCATCTGCTTCTGGTACTCGCCTTGTTTCTTCCTGATCTCCAAGAGCTGCTTCTGCAGCCTCACCATCTTGCCTCTGTCAAAGGGGGGAGATATGAAAGAAGGTATTAATTTTATTATTTGATTTAAATCTCAACTTTGTAATCCATTCAGGACTGGTCCCAACAATATTCGGGCTTGAGAATACATGGTGTAGTAAAATTAGTCCGTCCTGAAAGGGTTAATATAGTTTTAGTATCTAACCATACAAAATAAACTTTTTGATGCTTAGTATGGCTCATTCGAATCTGGTACTAGCCACTGCTTCCTGCAGATCTGTAGCTTTACCATCTTGTCTCTGTCAAAGGAGAAACAACTTGAAAAAAAAATCATTAATTTGATTTTGATAACAGTTTTAAAAGATTCACTTTTTAATGCTGACTCACTGAATCTTATACATGCCCTGCTTTATCTTTACATCTTGTGTTCCAGATGACTAAACCACTTACAGGCCTTGTATTAATATAACATCAATAAGACTTTGAACTTCACATGTTTAATCTAAATGATTTTATTACCATTTGTGTTAATCCTAGAAGTTTGTAATGATTTGATGTACTATATTCAGATTTGGATCATCTTCCTTTTTTCTTTATACATTTTTCACAATTTGCATTGTAATTAATAAATTATTTCTTTTTTAATTAGTATACTGCACAAATAATAACAACTAAGGCTGAGATTGAATG
The DNA here is from genome assembly GCA_037951105.1 of Echinarachnius parma. Classification (NCBI taxonomy): domain Eukaryota; kingdom Metazoa; phylum Echinodermata; class Echinoidea; order Clypeasteroida; family Echinarachniidae; genus Echinarachnius; species Echinarachnius parma. The sequence goes on along the minus strand of JBAMJV010001284.1, from coordinate 58,024 downwards.
AACAATATTTGCAAACAACTCGCATTTTAACTTCAATTGTATTAAAGAAAATTGAAGACAAAATGTCAGTAATGATGAACATTCAATTAAAAACTGTTTTCCTTTCTTCTTTTGTGGGTGGGGAGAATTATTTGAATTGAACAATCCTGATTTAAATTAAAACATTGATTCCTTTTTCTTTTCTTTTTTTTTCTTCTTTTTTTTCTTTTTTTTTTGGGGTGGGGTGATTTAAATTTGCACAAACCTTTCCACTGATGTTACTTCTGACGATTCATCCGCGGATGCCGTTAACGTCTCTCCCAAAGTCTGATGTGTGTCCCTTTCATCCCTTGTACTGGTCAGTTTGTAATGCTTGACCAGGCCTTCGCTGGTCTGGATCTCAAATGCCTTCATGAAGGGGTCATAGTACCGGTGGTGGACAAGGCTGCTTCCTGAATTTTTTGACAAAATAAAAGAACCCTCTGATATTACATATAGTATGAAATTCCACTTCAGCTATATAAGATTTGAAGAAAAAAAGTTTGCCTGAATTAACTGATGAGTTTTTGCTTGCATTTACGGATGAAAGAAATGTACTTTAAGAAAGAAATAAAGCATTAAAATGTTTCTAATGTGTCCAGTAAGAGTTACAATATTGTAAAGTTACAATTACTTACAAGTCAGAACATGTGACTATAAAATGCACAAATAGACCGCTTCTGTAATGTATGCAAATAATATGCGTATGACGTCAGACTCCCCGTTGGCAAGCTTAACAATAGTAACTAGGTCCGGCAAGCTCCGGCAAACTTAGCTTGCCGGACCTAGATACTATTGTTAAGCTTGCTAACGGGGAGGCTGACGTCATACGCATATTATTTGCATACATTACAGAAGCGGTCTATTGGATTGGTTCAAATGTGCATAATAGTGTAAAGCAATGATATTGTATCATATTAGGGGCTATATAAATAGAACCTAGTACTATTATTTATTATTATTTTACTTTCTGATTTACATTCGATCGTAGCTCTTTCAGCAAAGGGGCCCAGGTCTCATACTGTTAAAATAATTGCAGAGCTCATAACTTGTCATTGCCCTCTATAATAATAATTTAAGCGGACACGTTAAATTGCCCAGACTTGTGCTATATAGCCGAGGCCCCTCCCATGTTTTTTTAGTGCTGTACCTTGCAGAAGCTCACTCGACCGAGGCGTTGGTTTCCTTTCTCGTGTAAATCTTCTTTTCCCCATTGTTTCAGGTGTTGAACACGAGGCAGGAACAGGACTCTGCAATGGATGAGAAAAAGATAAAAATACAATACAAGATATGGCATATTTAAAAATGATGTACCTTTTGCCAGAATTTGCAAAAATTGTCCACCCAAGAAGCTAGCAAACTAGTAATACAGGATGCCCCCCCCCCCCCCCAAAAAAAAAACGGAATGGGGCACTTCCAAAAATAAAGTAACAAAATAATTATGTCCATCGGAGTATACAATTGTTTGAGATTTTGTTGCACAACACTTATTAACTTCATCAGCTAACTTGATCTGATCTTTTAGAGTTTCAACTTCAGTTTCCAGTCTTTGCACTTCAGCTTTGTATTCTTTATTTTCCTTTAAACAGTACATCTGCCAGTGCAAGATTTTGAGATTCGTTCAAACTGCCATTCAAACTCACCTTTTTCATTGGTGGCATGTCAACATCCTCTACATCATAGAGTTTTCTCTTTCCCTCTTTTTTTGCAGGTGGGACAAAGGTTTCGTTCAGATAGCACTGCAGTTTTAAGGCATCCCCAGGTCTCCTATTCTTATTTAATGCATTTCTCTTTTCCTTGACACTGGTGACGCTACTCCTCACTTCAGTAGCTGAAAAATTGCCGGAATATTTGGTAGAAATCAAATCTGCCACATGTTGCCATGTTATTCCTTGTGGCTTCTTCTTTCCATTCGCCTGCCCAAATACCTCACAGATAATCTGATTGGACACGCCGCTCGGATCAAGTTTATCAAACGGACCTGCTGATGTCATCAAAATTGCAGAAGAAGTATGCGGCACAGGGCTCGTCATTCTGGAAAATACATAATCAAAAGCAAAGGTTTAGTTTATATTTCTCCAATTCAGTTAATATTATGAGACATTCATTAAAGAGTTTACAATAGCTTATATTTTAAAGCAGAGTACAGGTTATCATCTTTGGAGCAATGGAGAATTAGGTTCACTGCGACTTACAATTCCAGTACTGAACACTTTATTTCAACAACAACTGCATTGTTTTTCTTCATGTCTTGATAAACAATCAAATGTTTTAATTTGTAACAATGAAAAAAAAAGATATGAAATTTATAATATGAAACCTACATTGAGGAGTGTCTGTGTCATGTGTGTGCATTCTGGATGACAACTAGCAGCAACAGTAAAAGATAATTCATGGGCAGCTGATCTCTGTACGCTAGGTGTTCAGCAACTGTTTAAGAAAAGAATATAAGACAATATTAGTTCAAGATTACATTTTGAAGAAAACATAAACCTAAAAATCTACCGAGTTTTATGGGAACAAAGCCAAAGCAGAAACAAGTCAATATAAATCAATTTTTAAAAATGAGCGGAGCTCTGTCATAAATTTTTTTTTTTTAGAAAAGTCACAAAGTTTGACAATTTGATAAGAGATCCCTGGTCTATCAGGCTCTTTCAGAAAAAGCATGACAGTTCTACCAAATTCAAAGATTAAAAAAACATTTTTGAAGTAAAAATGTTGACATTTTGACATTTTAGGCCATCGTCTTACAAAAAAATAAAGAAGAGCATTACGACTGGTAGAATGTTACAAAAAAAAGAGGAAGTAAGCTCCAGTCCCTAAAATAAACAAATAAATCGATATAGAAAGAAAGAAATTAATTAATTAATAAAGAATGAAACAAACAAACAAACAAAGAAACACAAAATCTAGAAATAAATTAAGAAAGAAAGAAGTAAAGAAATTAATAAAGAAAGAAATAAAGAAAATAAATTAATTAATTATTAAGAAAGAAAGAAATTAAGAAATACATTAATGAATAAATTAAGAAAGAAAAAAATTAGTAAAGAAAGAAATTAATAAATTAATTTCTAAAGAAAGAAAGAAATTAATAAACAAATTAATTAATTAATTAATTAATAAAGAAATAAATTACGAAAGAAGCAAATTAATAAAGAAAGAAAAAAAAGAAAGAAATAAATTAATAAACAAATTAATTAATTTATAAAGAAATAAATTACGAAAGAAACAAATTAATAAAGAAAGAAAAAAAAGAAAGAAAGAACTAAAGAAAGAAATTAATACATTAATTAATTAATTTTAAAAAAAATTGATATAGTTAATTAATTAATAAAGAAATTAATTAATACAAACATTAATCAAAAATAAAGAAATAAATTTGACTTTTGTGTATTTAATTAGCACTCATCAAACAAAATTCATACCCCCTAAGAAACAAGGCGATAGCCGTAAAGAATCTCGCCCACTTGCGCGCATTCATGCAACATTGGACCTCATTTGACCTTTGACCCCAGAATATCATGAAGGCCAATATCCAATAAAGTTTGGTTACAAACAGATGAAGGGTTGGAAAGTTATCAACCCCAATGGACCTTTGCAGGTAAACCTCCACATTTGACCTTTGACCTTCTTATGTGACCTTTGACCCCAGAATATCATGGAGGCCAATATAGGGCATCTACCAATCAAGTTTGGTTGGATGCAGGGTTGGAAACTTCAAAGTTATTCAAATGGAAGGACGGATAGACGGACGCAATTTGGATCCCTTAGTCTCCCTCCACCTCGGTGGGCTCAACAAAAATAGACAAGTCCATTACGTCACCAATGCCTTTTAATAATGACATGATTTTGGATTGATCTACTTATTTTGTAGGGTGACATTTTTGAAGGACAATCACTTTATCAATATCAGTATCACCTTCCAATTAAAATCATCAGAAAATAAATTAAGTTTCAAATTTAATATAGATCGCGATTGTTTCATCAGTTTTATAGTATTTTACTACCAAGGCATGGCAACTACAACAAAAATGAATGCGCGATGCGTAATTGATTATTTTGTGGGCATAATGTGTTATTTTATCCAATTAATTCACGAACATGGGTATGGTAATCTATTCAAATGAAAACAAACTGATGTTTCACCTCCATTGTTAATATGTTATATGAATATTCAGTTGGGCTTCTAGTTCTAGTAATAGTATTTCTATATTGTATTTCTGTGATAGACCCACGTTATATAGCTAGGAAATGGGAGTTTGTTTTACACTGACTAGATAGTCTACACTCCATGTCATGACTTCTTCTTCTTCTTCCTTGTTACTGTTAGTGCAGACTTCATGACTGAAGATTACGCTCTGTGTGTGGTGCACATGCATACACGAGGGTCTGTCACAATATTTCTATCAACAACAATTATTAGCAATTTTTGACAACTTTACTAAAATTAGGCAGATTCATGTAATTTAACTTAAGTTAAGCCCATGTTGTTTGTGTTTTATTGTGCTGTCGCGTCTCTGTTTTTGTTTTTGTTTTGTTTATTTTGTTTGCGTTCACTGAACTGTATGATACAGTTCAGTGAACGCAAACAAAATAAACAAAACAAAAACAAAAACAGAGACGCGACAGCACAATAAAACACAAACAACATGGGCTTAACTTAAGTTAAATTACATGAATCTGCCTAATTTTAGTAAAGTTGTCAAAAATTGCTAATAATTGTTGTTGATAGAAATATTGTGACAGACCCTCGAGTGATATTTAAACAGGTCAATCAGCAGTACTATACAAACATGTTCGTTCGAGTTAAGACGTGAAATACAAAACTGCGTCCCTCTTTACACTACATGCCCCATACGTTTATTTATGCGTCGTGTTATACTAAACTATAATGTAGGATTCATGACCCCGTCGGTCAGCCACCCACGCCGGTAGGCTGGGCACGCTGTGCACTCACTGGCCGATGGAGCTGGTCTACGGCTTACCCACTACTTATTTTGTCAACTCAAGCGGCTCTCAAGCCTTCCAATTTGAGGAATACCCAATTTTAAATCTACATATTTGAACTTCATTGGTGTTTGTTCACTTACCAACTAGTTGATTTGTACAAATTTGCCCAAAAGCTGATTTATAAAGGAGATTGATCGACAGCCAGCAGCAGATGTGATTTCGATGCAATATGCGCATGCGCATCAATATCACAATCCGATATATCTCCGCAAAAAAAGAAACTGGACACTTGTATGAGTTGAAATAATTCATATTAATATACGATAGAGTGTACATGATCATATATCAAATTAAAGGGAATTTAGTCCTCTACATGCAGGGTATAAATTAAAGGTGTAATCGTTCATGCATGAAATGCCATGGTCAATTAACACTAGCAAGGTCTGTTTTCAAAAATAGCAAAACAATGGAGGACCACACCATTCGACTGAAATGATAGTAAGCGTTTCACTTAAAACAAGATGAGCGGGGCAATTAGTAGCCTAAATTATGACATTATTCAACTTTATTGTTATGAACTAACTCTGGAAATACAAATTTGTCAATAAAACAGGGCCAGGTTATGAGAGCATTACCATACTGGTCTGTATTACAGACATGAAGCTTGTCTATTTCATGTGTCCCCTGCAATTTTAACCATATTTACCTAGAGAAATGTCATGTTAAAGACTGCCCAACTGTTTGACCAAGGGTGACTTCAGGTTTTGAAGATCTTTGGACTACGGTAGAATTCTTGAGAAGAATTTATACCATTTTCATGCTGAAATAAGGGCACAAACTGTGGTTTTGACTAATAAAGCTTTGCCATGGACTTCCCCATTTTGTTACTTTTGTATGAAAATAACACCTATAACGTTCACAATTTGTCTTCATTTATACTCTTTATTGAGATGAAGATAGAAAAGGTCACATTTGTAATGACAAATTATGCCATCTCATGAATATAGCGTTTTAGATTATGCTTATCAACATTTATATGGTTGAGTGGATGTTCCATTTTTGCTATTTTTGAAAACAGACCTTGGTGTGGTTAATTGACCGTGACAAGTCATGCATGAATGATTTCATCTGGATTTCATGCGAATATTGAAGAGGGTAATTTTATCTTTAATTTGATATACAATATCATATATTTTATCGTTAATGAATACGAAATATTTGGTCTCCTACAAGTGTCCAGTTTCTTTTTTTTGCGGAGTATATATTCGATCCGATCCGATAAAAATCCAGATAACAAGTGTGATTTTACAAATTTTACATAAATCATTGATGAACAAGCTTCAGCGCAATCTGGCGCAAAAATGTTCACTTCTTATCGGTGTTGGCCATCTAAACCAGTGGTCTCGGGCAACGCTCGATCTTGTTGACATCTCGTTGTCCGTTGACATCCCCCCCCCCCCCCCCCCCACCCCCGCCCCTGCTTACACAACTAAACCATTGGTCTCGGTCTGGACCTCGACAATTTTTGACGACGGAACCAATTTCTAAGCATTTTTTTGGTGAATTTCTTTACATTCACAGATATCAGTTATTATTCTTTCACATACGCGAGGAAGCATATTTGAAGCATTATTTGGCTTTAAAATTGGTCAGAAGTATCGGAGAGCCTATTTACAAGTCATTCAAAACAGTTTTAGCTATTGTTAGTCCGAAAAGTCAGCCAATGTTTCGAGGGTTCTTTGACGATTTTTATGTTCTCACCCACTAGATACATTAGATGGAGGGGATAATATGACGTTTTAATATTAAAGGACCCCTCGAGAACGAGATGGATTTTTTGTCTAAACTATTGTGTGCATGATAATTTTATAGAAACGAATCAATAAATCTGATTCTACGAGGATTGTGAAGTCGACCATTGGACACCCAATCGGGCATCGTAGCCTACCTATTTCAGAACTTCCAGCATTATCATCGTTTCTTTGTTTAAAAAATATATAATTAGTGTTTGTTTGTGTTTATCATGAATAATTGGGCTTATAGGTAGGCTATAACAAGTTCACAAATAAAGGTGCGTCTTTTCATTATTGTTATTCCCGTGTGTTTATAATTAGGGCCAAGTCTAATATTGCGGTGCTGGAAATTATGGTTTCCATAATAATTCATTTGGCATCATAACAAGTTATTAACAACATTTTAGTAATAATTGCAATTAGTCAAGCATGGTAGAAAAAAAAAAAAAAATCCATTTCATTATTAATTGGTTTGACTCTACACACCATTTGTTTTTTAGACCACCGAATGACGTAAGTTATTTCGTTCGAGAAAAAAAACTTATATAATTTATAAATCAGATATCAATATTAAATCTGCAGAAGGCAAATCATCCATATATATTATCATGTATCACAGAAACGCGCACACACACGCACGCACGCACACGCACGCACACGCACGCACACACACGCACACACACGCACACACACGCACACACACACACACACGCACACACGCATACACACACACACACACACACACAAACACACACACACACTCACACAAAAAACATGCACATACGCACACACAAACACACACAAGTCACACATTCACCACACACACACACACACACACACACACACACACACACACACACCCACCCACACACACACACACACACACACACACACACACACACACACACACAACCACACACCACACACCCACACACACACACACACACACACACACACACACACAACACTCTCACACACGTACCTGATTCGAGCAGTGACCACGCCTTTATTTTGATAACAGCTTTGTGTTGTATTCCGCTCAGAAATATACCTTTCCCAATATAGGACATTCACCTCCCTGTATCGTATATCATTAGCAAACTGTATTAAAATCTAGATTAAATCTGAAATATTTGACAAATATTAGCTCTGCTCTTGTTTTTCTATAGTATTACATGATTAAATTTCCACCTGCAGAAGTGTTTACGATTTTGTTTTTCTAGATGCGACAGATAAATGTATTTGTTCATTATTTGTATCATTTTGTCATTTGCAATCTATTTATTCTTTTGATTTAGTTATCACGATATCATCTGAAAATATGTCAGGGACTTTTATTCCATTATTTGATAATTATCAATCTTTAGAATAATAATATATATGGCAGAGGAAACAACAATCAACTGACTGCAATTGAATAAGTTCAACTATTTATATTTACAAACAACTTTTAAAAAGAATCCATACCCCATCAAACAATTGAACAACAAAAAACAAAAAAGTACAAGCGTGAAATCCCAGGTCTTGTGGCATTGTTTGTTTTTGCAAAACATGTTTATCCAGTCTTCTGGGCGGCAAGTTTCCGCTTGACACCTAGAGATAAGCAATTTTCCTTTTTATTTGGTATTTTCGTTTTTTCGTTTTTTTTTGTATTTTCGGTAAAAAAAAACAAAAAAAACACCCAAGGACAAATGGCGTAGCTAGAGAAAACACGTAGAGAGGTACTGCATTTGAGGTTAAATGAAGGGATGGGGGCGATCGATGTGGTAATATTCATAATTGTATTGAAACTTATTGAAATTTATTAAGTCCATGATCATTACACAGAAAATTGTTTTCCACTGGACACATTTTACAATGAATTGGCATATAAAAATACAAATAAATCACATTTATAAATAATATTATTTAGCATCCATAATCTTTTCAATATAGTATACATCAAATAAAACTACTATTTTAACATCTCCAAATTGTATTATTTTCATAATAAATAATCAAACATCAATTTTATCATTATTATCTCCCTTTTTCAAAAATGTAAAGAATGTCACCCTTCCCAGCGACTAATGTAATGGGGGGGGGGGGGGGGGGGGGGGGGCAACAAAGTGTATCTTTATTTTGTGAAGGATATACTTCTGTGTTTATGTTGTGCTCACGGGGACGCGGCGCCCATGACTCGCATGATGATATGGCTTGCATGCATGATTCTAACCACCAGGGGGATAAGACTAAAGATCACCCCCCCCCCCCCCTTATCAAAATAATTCCTTCACAAACGACGCTCCAATGGCACAACAACGGGATGGGGCCCCACTGACTACCCTCCCCCCCCCCCCCCCCCCCCCCCCCCCCCCCCCCCCCCCTCCCCCCCCCCGCCCCCACCTTTTGCTACGTCATTGTCAACGACATGTTTACCTGTTTACCACAATGATCTACATGTTGTTGTTATTTTTGTATACCGGTTTCCACATTTTTCAAATTCCAACATACCCACCTTTTATTCTATTTCATCAAGATCATATTGATTATTTCGGATTATATTTGTGGCAACAAACATTATATCGCTAGAAATGAAAATGAAAAAATACGAACTTACTGACCTAATGATCTGTTTTATCAAAACACGAAGATGATATTTTAGGCGTCCGAGGCGGGGTTATCATTGTTATTGGGTGGAGGCTGGATGCTATAAACAACCCCCTCCCAACCCCGAGAGTATAGTATAACTTAATAATTTAATAATTCCAATGGAAACAGCTACATTCGTGCAAGTCATGACATTCGGGGGCAAAAAATCACTTCCAATTCGGGCAAAATGTAATTTTCGCTCAGATGATTATTTATTTTGAAAATTTATGCAAGCTGAAATTATAACTCGGTTGGGAGAGGCGTTTTAGACCAAATATCTCAATTATTTATTTATTATTATTTTTTATTTTTTTGCAAAATTATATCAGGTTGGGCAGCAAAGTTGTGAAGATTTGTAATTGTGTTGCTTATTTCGGTGTAATCGGATAGGATGATAAAGGCAAGAAAAATACCTCCATCAGGTCAATCACCGGCAAAAAAGATATGACACAAAAAACACAATGTATTAACTAAATAAGATGTCATGTCATGGCCATCGTAATTAAATAAACAGAATCATCGCCATTATGCATTATGATATTAACAATGCATCAATTTGTCGTTATATTACCATTTGTACAGACAAAATGAGCATTGAAATGTACTTGTCAACATGTCTCTGTTGAGCTATATAAACAGACATACTCATTAATAATTTAAACTAAGCCAAGGTTAGCCAAGGTGTTTGTTTGTTTGTTTGTGTGTGTGTGTGTGTGTGTGTGTGAGTGTGTGTGTGTGTTCTCACGCCGCATTCTTGTGGGGTCTCGTGTGGGTACAATTATATACTTGTGGGGTATTTTTTCCTTGTGGGGAATAAATCATGGACCCCACTAAGGAATAGCCTTAAATCGGCGTATTTATTAGCTTCAAAGAGTTATGTGACAAAATCTTGTGACTATGCCCCATAAGTGATACTTGAGGATTTTTTTGTTCTAGACACACCCCTACCCTCCCATGCACTCAGAAGGTTGCCTTTTTTCATTGCAAAGATTTTGTGGAAAAAAAACAGTTTGCAGTAGCACTCCTTCAGCCTGTAGTAGCGCAAGTACCCCATAAGTCGGGTGCTCACAAGTATGCCTGGGTAAGTATGTGTGTGTGCACTGGCGTAAATCTGTTCGGAAAGCACAATGCATTGGGGGTCGAGCAATTGTTCACAAACCGTTTGTGAACAATTGCTCGACCCCCCAATGCATTGTGCTTTCCGGACAGATTTACGCCAGTGTGTGTGTGTGTGTGTGTGTGTGTGTGCGTGTGTGCGTGTGTGTGCGTGTGTGTGTGCGTGTGTGCGTGTGTGTGTGTGTGTGTGTGTGTGTGTGTGTGTGTGCGTGTGTGTGTGTGTGTGTGTGTGTGTGTGTGCGCGCGCATGTGCGTGTGCATTTGCGTATATATATGCGTTTTTAAAATTGTATTAATTCATTTCCACAAATGTGGGGTGGCCCTTTCAGCAGAAACTGATTTTCAAAGTGGTGTGTGTGTGTGTTTGTGTCAGTGTGTCGTGTGTATGTTTGTGTGTGTTTGCGCGCGCGTGAGCGTTTGTATGTGTGTCACGCTGTGTGTTGTGTGTGAGTTGTATACTTATATATGCGTGTGTATAATGTGGGCTGTGAACAAATAATGATCATGATAATGAAATATAATAGTTAGCCAGGTTCTTTATATTAATGTAGTTTCAAAATGTATGTGATTTTTATATTATTATCATTATCATTATCATTATTATCATTATTATTATTGTTAGTATTATTATCACCATAATCACCATCAATGTCATCAACACAACCATATCGCCGCAATGAGCAAGTTTGTGTAGTTTTGTAAATATACATAATTTATTTCATGTTTCTTTTTTTTTTCAATCGTGTTATGTATTTGAGTTCATCTTTAAAGGGGTAGTTCAGTTTTGGTATAGAGGGCGCTGCACAAAATAATTTTTTTGTGAAAAAAAAGAGTATAAAATTTGAAAGAGCATATAATTTTGATGGCAGAATAAACTTTATTTGATCAAAATCGGTTCAGAAATGGCTGAAATATCAATAAATATATCTAAACAGAATAAATCTGGGCCCAAGATTTATTCGAGAATTTTTTTTTTATTTAAAAAATGCTTACACTTTTTTAAAAAATGTTCAAAATAGGTTTTTAAATAGTTGTTGATTATCTCTCTATTTAATCATTATCTCAACAAAACATCACATGCATAATTTTGTATGAAAAATGGTAGAAACCAATGCTTTTTTTAGAGAGTTCCCTCTTGTGTTTTAATGGCTCTTTTTGACTTAGTCGTTTGTAACTTTCTATACCTTTCGAGCATGGTGGAGTTATAACTATTAGTTTGTAATGTTACTGTGCAGGTTTTGGTTACTAAAGCTCAGCCTTACCAGAACTGTACTACCCCTTTAAAGGGATAGTTGAGTTCTGGTAAAGAGAGTACAGTTTTGGTCAAACTGAATTTTAGTAACCAATACCTGCACCATCATATTACAAAGTCCACCATGCTCGAAAGGAATACAAAATTAAAAATGACTTAAGTAAAAAGCCTGTTATCATAAAAAAGGAGCCCTTAAAACTCAAGAAGGCGCTCTCTAAACACTCATCGGTTTCAACCACTTTATACATAAAATATTGTGCATGTGAGTTTTTATTGTGATTAGATATAGAGAGATTATCAACAACTATTTAAAAACCTCTTTTGTAAATTTTTGAAAAGAGGAAGCATTAAAACAAAAAAAATAACGGCTGGTTCAAAATAGTTGAATAATTGTGGGGCCCCATCACAATTAGTAATTACAAATGGTTATGTTATGGATATTTCAGCCATTTCTGAACCGATTTTGATCAAATAAAGTTTATTCTGTCATTAACATTGTATGCTCTTTCGAATTTGACACTCAGTTTTTCATTATCTCTCAAAAAATTTATTTTGTTTAGCGCCCTCTATACCAAAACTCAAGGGAGAGATGGAGGAAAATGAAGTTTGATGAATTAATTTATGTATTGATTTATTCCCTCGGAGAAATAAATAAACTCATTACCATAATTACACATGTATGTCATTTTATCATCATAATAATACCGAGAGTAAAGGTCCAAAGGGTTTCATCGCTTTTTATGATTGATACCAGAACTTTGGGCAATAAATTCGTTTTGTATTCGGCATCAATTTGTCAATACTCCCTTATTTTATTTATTGGACATCAATCACATCACTATAAAATAACTAAATTAAATATTTTCACATCCGACCCGACCCTTTTACAGGCTTTAGATTTTCTTCACAAACTTGTTTACTGCGTATAACTGTTTTTATTGTATGTCGGTCTGCGCATTATTTGCATTTCAAAGGATTGCGAACTTCACACCTTTTACCTCTGAATTTGGGTTATTCCAAATTCTACTCGGGTATCATATTAATTCACTGAGGTTACACATTAAAGCAATTATTAACATTTTAACATATTTCCGATATTATTTGTTATTATTATACCTATATTAAAAGGAACAAGCATTGAAGTTTTAGTTTTGTTGGTGAACAAATATAATTAAATGTGTCCCTCATCGATTCATAGTGAAGAAACCCCTATCTTATAATGAAATCGTCAAACCTGTTTACGATCTTTCTTCATGTGTAATAAGTCGCCATATTGCTAATATGCCTCAAAAATCGTGAAAACTTGGAGTAATTTCGGTGATGCTAGCAGGCTAGCTCCGTCGACAATATGTATGATGTGGCGATTATACGTTGCACCTGTACTTCTTCTGTGGCTTTGGTTAGTTACCGTCTCTTGCGGTAGCGAGAAAGGTAAGAAATTATTAAATTTCTTGAGTTATTACCCCTTCTTAACCTTCAATTAATTATAGACCATTCGACCACCAGCAATGCGCGTAGAAACTAATTGCGCCCCTGCCCAGCGGACACCTGTTGTGATGGGTGCGGGGACTGCCCCGTTGGTGGAACTGGTCCGCACCCCTACGGATGACTGCAGAGCTCCGAGTCTGAGATGCAAACGAATAATATGTAAAGTGAATGCTTGGGACTGTAAATATCGTGTAGATTTTATGATGCATGCATCTATTTAATCAAATTTTTAATATTTTCTATGTCTATGATGGCCTTGTATTTGATTTTTAAATGCAAATTGAAATTGTAGAAGAATTTTATCAGAAATTGTACATGTACTTGCATGTCTTGAATTGTATACCATGTACATGTACTATGAGTTTGTCAACATGGCCATGATGTTTATGATAATCATGGTAATGAATAATGTACTATTACTTATATTAGTAAATATTATATTCATATGTATTGTAGGCTATTGCTTTATTGGTTGTACATTTATATTAGTATGAAAGTTCATCTGTATTTGTAATTCATGAGATATCCATTTAAAACTTCTGATCACAATACACATATTGACAGCCAAAAATTTTGGAGGTAAATATTTCTGTTGTGATAAAAAATTTTAAATGGATATCTTATATATTTATATTGTTAATATTGATGTTATTTGCCTCATCATTAATTAATCAACAGATTGAAATTCTCTTGCGAGGCCGAGACGTGCCCATGCCCATTGCATAAAAAAACAGAACTGATGCTCTTTTTCTAGATGCAATTACATCTATAATATACTACATGTATAATAGAGCAGCCATGCACATGCTGAGATTTGGGCACGTTTTGGAGGAGAATGCCATCTGTTTCACTATATATATAACAGCTATAACTTTGTTGACATGTGCAAAAACTGACAAAAGGTTGATTAAATGTGTATTTCTGTTATCTGATATGTCCACTGAGTGATGTAGGAAAATTTTGATTTTTGCGTACAAGTACGCATTGTATTTTCATATAGAGACTTTCAATCTAAATAGTCACATGGGGAAAAATTATGGGGAAAATATTCAAATTGAATGAACCCTCCATAAACAGAAACAACAACAACTTACATCATAACGATAGAGATTAGACTTAGAGAAATACATGTACGGAAAACAAATTTACAGGGCTCGCCATGTACTAACAGTAACAATTTTGCTCATGGCACAGTCTCTCAGGGTTTGATGGCCCAAACAAAAAAAATGCTATTACCCCTAAGACTTCTATTCAAATATTGACTCCCTTTATTGATGAAAACTACTAGTATGGATAAGGCTTGATATGGAAGAATACAAAATGTTCTCATTATGTTATTGTCAGGTTGGAAATCTAGTTGCCCTGCTGCCTCATGGACAACCAAAATATGTCTTACTTGAATTTTGTATGGCTGAAGTTAAATTTTACTGCCCATGGACCTTTGGTCCTACAGTATGTTGGTGTTGAGCCCTAGCTAATAGCATTCTTCATCTATAAGATGTTAATTAAGAAAGTTAATGGGAAACCAAACACTGTCATTTTTGCTTACTTTCACTGATTTTTAGTGCATCCTGTCATTTCTAGATACCCTCCAGGACAAAAGTTACAATTTAATTTTCGGGGGCTACTTTGAAACCTTGTCTGCATTCTGAAAATAGCACTCTAAAATGTGTTTTGCATTGAACTCTATAAATTTACCAGGGCTCTGTTATGATTTTCCGGGCTCTTTTTAGCATTTCAGGGCCTTGATCGCCCTGAGCCCTCTTGGGTAATTGCTAATACCGTATTCAGGGCTCCACACCTACCTTTTTTGTCAGTGGCCCGGTCGGGCCAGTGAAATAATTTCTTCCTCTTTTCTGGTGGCCCAAAATTTGTATTTCATGAGTAAACTTTTTACTATTAAAAATATATCACTCTTTCCTGATCAAACCTGTGATTATAGATGGAGCATGACATGGAAGAAAACAAGATTTTTCTCATTTTGTCAATGTCGGGTTGATAATCTGCTTGCCCGATCGGGCCACCAAAATATAACTTTTATACATTTTTGCTGGCCCGAAGTGCAATTTCACTGGCCCCGGGCCAGTGCGAGTGTCGAGCCCTGCCATATTTTCCGGTGTATCGTATGTGTATTAACCGCACCCCCAACTTTGGGTTGTCATTGAAGGGGAAAAAACATTTTCTAGATGATAAAACTGTTGGGAATCTTTGAAACATAATCAAACCATACACACACCCATGCTTTCCCCCCCCATAAAGTTTGTTATATACGAAACAACAAAAGTCACATACTTTTTTCTGATTGGAGCATAAATCATAATAGAAAAAAAATGCAAGCTTTTTATTCCTATACAAAATGATATTATAGCCATATATTTGGTATTACTATTTTCATGAAATATGTTTCTCTCTCTCTCTGTATTAACCGCTCCCACCTTGTTGAAAGTTCCTCTGTGTGTAAAAACATGCGGTTAATACACGTGAAAATATGGTTATATAATCAATGCTTTAGGAACAACTATCATCTTTCTTGACTAAACCCCAGAGGCTGCCATGTTGTTTTCCAATGGTACTGCATGACATCTCGTCTGATCACCTTTAAAATTATGCACTAATAAAAGCAATTTACCTAACCACTGACATAGCGATAGCATACTCAACAACAGTGGTTACATAAACCCGCTTTTGAAAGCGCATGCTCGGATTATGTTTCTACTTTCATATGGTAACGTGGCAGCCTCCACCTTTCAGTCAAAACAGATGGTAGTGGTCCCCAAAACATAGATTATTTCCAAAAAATACTCAGGTGCTCAGGGTGCATTCACCCCCCAAATGCCCAAAAGAGCCCCCGTAAATTTGCATAGAGTTTAATGCAAAACAAATTTACATGTACATGTAAGAGTGTCATTTTCATGCAGGCAAGCTCGAAAAGAAGCCCCCGAAAAATGAATATTCATTAATGTTACCCAAGAGGAAATTATATACGTCTAGAAATAACAGGAATTATGCACTTATCATTAAAAAGCAAACATTTCAGTGTTTTGTTCCCCTTTTATTTGTGTGATTTGGCAATACATCTCTAGACATTACAATCAGGGTAGGAAATATATGGGGGCAGAGGGCGATTTTGCCCCATAAAAATGAATATTTATAAATGTTACCCAAGAGGAAATTATATATGCCTAGAAATAACAGGAATTATGCACTTATCATTAAAAAGCAAACATTTCAGTGTTTTGTTCCCCTTTTATTTGTGTGATTTGGCAATACATCTCTAGACATTACAATATAATGTAGAGGTGGGGTTAAAAGTAACTTGTGCCAACATTTGTGAATGCATGTATACATTCTCTGAAGAAAATCATGAACACTTCAAATAACAAAGTCCCTAAAAATCGGAAAAAAAAATATTGATGCCAGTCTACACCCTAGATTGGAATTGGACTGGTGAGTTGTTTGTGAGATGTCGAACAATGCACCCACATATTTGCCATTGAAACTGCATCCTTGTTTACAAGTCAGGGGACAAAAGTATTTGTTAAAAAAAACAAAACAACATTGGGGTTGCGGTACTCTGAGGTGTGAGGACAGTGTGAGGAATTTGAGGAAAGGGAACCAAACGGGGCAAGTAATCTAGATCCAAATTATTTGTAGAAAAATAGTTGAATCCTTCAGGATTTTGTGGACCAAATGAACAAATAAATAAACACCTGATCAAAACCTGTCTTAGTGGCCACCTGTCTATTGCAGCTATCTCCTTCCTACATGTATAGTGGCCACCAAAAGTGAGACCCTGCAAAAAAAAAAAAATGTTATGAAACTTTGCTATTTAGTAGAGGTAAGGCTGTCGATTTCGGGTATATTTACTACCCGGGACTCGCGATAATTTTTCGGGCGAGTCCCGGGTACCCGAAATTTACCATTTGTTGATTTCGCTATCGCCATGTCATGCCGCTGGGAAAACATGTTCATTCAAGTGACAAAAATGTAGCGCATTTATGGGGAGTTCAAAGAGGGAAAAAGGAATGAAAAGAAAATGAGAGTGGGCAGATAACTCGGGCGTTCAAAAAGGGGACTTTTTGCTTTTTTTTCGGGATATCGAGTATCGATTTTTGGGCCCGGGACTCGACATTTTTCGGCGGGACACGGGTACCCGGGACTCGTCAACAGCCTTAAGTAGAGGTCACCTGTCTTCAATGGCCACTTTTGTTTCCCTTAGGTGGTCACTGTACACAGGTTTGACTGTACTGGACAGAAAATTCTTACTCAAAGTTTCCTAAAATTCTATCATCACTAATTCCTAGTTCTAAATGTGTTCTTAATTAAAGGGTACCACCACCCAAAAATAATATTCTTATTAAAGAAAGGTAACATCCTTAGTATTCCATTCCATCAACAAGTTCACAAAAATATGTTTCCAGAAAAAATAAAATAATTGGAAACGCATCACCATTCTAAAGCATGCGTTCATGCGGTCTGAATTACGCAGACTGCTACATGTATGTGTGCGGTGAATTGCAATGTATGCAGAGCGAACGAATCGCCCGGGAATCTATTGTTTACAAACGTGCGTGTGAATAGCATTGGTGCACTCGCAAATGGTTGGCCCGTATGGAACCAGGAAATAGCAGTGGTTCCGTAGGTGGTGGAAATTAATTGCTTTGTTTATGAATAACAGAACCCTTTGCAAAATGTTGGGTATCTATTTGATATCACAAAACGGTACCAAAACATATAATAATGTGTTGTTCTTTGCCTGGTGGTCCCCTTTAAGGACAGTGACAAATTGAATGCTCATTTTCTAATGTACCAAATTTTGCCAAGTAACACAATTCTAGAACCCCAGAAAAATAGAACAAAAATGTAATTTTCTTGGGCTAACCTACTTTTCAAGCTATAGTATAGATATTGTTAAAATAGAACTCTACCGACAAATTTATACCAGAATTCTTTTATGATTTTGGAATTTCTAGGCTAAGTCGCCCTGACTCCAATAATGTTATTTTTTCACTGCATCATGGACATGTAACTTGGTTTATAAAAAAAAAGTGTGTGTTTACATGTTTACTGATTTGTGTAGGTTGAAAGGGAAGTTAAGGAACCTCCCAAATATGTGGAATGTTATTATTACTCGGTCTGAATAGCTTGTTTATCAAAATGATTTTACACACAACTGCACCATGGGTCACCATCAAGTCAACTATGTATGATATTGACATAAATTTGCAAAGAAGTTCATAATTTCTATTTTAGAAATATGTGAAAAAAAAACAAATAAGTCTTGATGCTTTTTAGATTCAGGAATAAGAAGTACTTTGCCAAAACATTCAAGTTTTGAATGTGGAGGTGCTGGGGCTCTGTCGGACAGGTGCTTAACTTTCATTCATGGTCTCCGAGTTTGAAATCAGTGTATTATATAGTCCTTCAGCAAGACAATTCAAAATGCTGCACTCAAGCCAAGTGTAGTACATGTAAATGTGGACCTGGGAGTGTTTCACAAAGATCCCAAGTCGAACTTAACACTAAGTTGGACTTAAATTTATGGAAAATTGTTTAATAAGTTTTTAAACAGGCCTACAATTAAAATTTAAAAATTTAATTTTTTTTTTTAATCAAATAGATTTTAAGTTATTGACGTGAAATTTGGTTTAAAGTTTCAAATATTTGCATTTGAGCTCTTGAATATGTTTTATTCCAAAGCTACTAATTAATTTCCATAATTTTAAAGCCTAACTTAGTGTTAAGTTCGACTTGGGATCTGTGTGAAACACCCCCCCCCCCCCCCCCCCCCCCCCCCGCAGGATTTTGACTGCATGGCAAGCACAACTAAAGCCAGGTGCCTCGGAATCGGTTATCTATCTATAAATTGTAAATAATTGTTGAGTCTATTATTTATGTTATCACACATCATCATCATCATCACCATCACCATCACAACCACCATCACCACCATCACCATTATCACCATCATCACCATTGATCATCATCATAGGCATAAGGCAAAGAAGTACATTCCCCAGTCCCCACCAACTACATTTATAAATCAACTTTAAACTGCTTGGCTTTGGTGATCAAAAATAATCTAGGCACCAAACTTTGATCAATTTATATCCCAAATAAACTTGCATGTCTGGACAACTTAATGTGTAAAATGTTTGCTATAATGAAGTCCACCTATAAATTATAGTGTTATTTTGGTTTTGGGCCAATAAAATTGGGACGGTATTCATTGAAATTTCACAGCCGGCAGAGTAACTAGAGAAATTGGATGATTTTTCAACTCTAGGATTTTGCACAATCAGCTTAGGTGACTTGTGTCCTGGAAATTACATATTTTATTTTGTTTTCCAATCTTTATTTGCCTTTAGCTTAATTTTCACTTTTCAGTAAATAATCAACAGCCTGTCCTTCGCGGCTTACCTTCAGCTAGGTAACACACACAAACAAGTTTACTTTGTGAGCAAAATATTTACACAATTGTCCAATACTAATTACAAAAAATGCCAACAATTTTTCACAACTAAATTGATTTTTAAAAAAGGGGGTTGGGAATGTATTGTTTTTAAATCACTGGAATGCTTTAAATTCAAATGTGGTATTTTATATTTCATGAATAAGCAAATTATGACAATAAACAATTACAACTTGCAAATATTTACAATAGTCAATTTTCCATTCTAATTAACATCAATGTCACAAATAAATCATTCCATATGATACTGCCCTAGATCAGCTAAAGTCTCTCGATGCACTATTTGTAGTACAATGTCAACTATCATTATTACTTTAGTAAATGAAGTGGTAATTTCCCCAATTTGTTAAAGGGATCTACCATTGTCCAATTCCACAAAACTTAATTGGAAATCTAATGGTTCTCTCATATTGTTTTGTATCTGCATTACCAATAGAAGCATTGAACAGGTTTTTTTTTCTTCAATATCTCCATTAAAATGATATTTACAATTGAAGTGTTCAGATATGTAGCTATCTACTGGATAGTTAAAACTGTACAAAGTCAGTGCAATGAGTTAGCGAATATCACTTTGCATTTTTGCTCATTACTCAGCCATATGACATCCGTTTAACGTCAAATTTCTATACTAATTAACCCATTGAGGACTGATGGATTAAAAGAACATTAATAGTAAAGAATGACTCATTTTAATCATCAAAAGTTTCCTGTTATCTTGCCTGTGATTGTTCACTAATTAATACTTAATTGTGGGATTAATTTCCTTCATTATTCATCCAGAACAGTGGTATTTTAGATATTTGTTCTAGCTTGTGACTCTGCATGTTTTTAACCCTAATAGGGCGGGGGGGGGGCATTTTAGGTGTTTTGGGGGTCAAAATAATAAAAAAAAACTACAAAAACAGTTAAATACATAATTAAGTATTAAAACAAAGAAATTCATAAGAAATTATAACAAAATTTATAGAAAATATAAGGAATTACCTGGCACTTCCAAATTGTTTTGTTGTATTAAATTATTTCAAATGGTCTTTAGTGAAAACCAATTTTTAATCATGAAAAATAAATTATTTATGGGTAAAAATATGAATTTTATAATACCATGATATAAGCAAATTAGTGCATTTAAAAAAAAAATGGAATTACCATATATTTTATACACTTTGACATGCATGCACATTTTTCCGGCGATCAATATTTCAGCTGTTTCTGAACCGATTTAGATCAAATAAAGTTGATTTGGTAATCAAAATTGTGTGCTCTTTCAAATTTTACACTTACTTTTTTATTACCTCACAAACAAATTATTTCTTGAAGTACCCTCTATACCAAAAGTAAACTGAACAATCCCTTTTTAGGGGTAATTGGGATCACAGTCCAGGGTAGGAAATATACGGGGGCTGAGGGCGATTTTGCCCCCTAATTTTCAAAATAGCCCCCTGAAATCAGTAGGTAGCCCCTAAAATTATCATAGGGTATTATGTGAAATATCATTTGATATCCTTCAGATTGAAAAAGTAGCCCCCTAAAATTAAAAATGTATTCTTTCCTTGGATCACACATTTCCCCCCTCTTCCACTTCCAGTAGGCTGGGCTCTGTTAGTAGTATTGCCAGTTGCTTACAAATTTGGGGCAATACAATCATAAATTGTCAGTTGTTTAGATCACGAAGGGAATTAACTGGCCATTATTTAATCAAACAGAGAAAACACCCAGATTTTTCCCCCTTGTAATAGTCATATGCGTCTCATTTTACATGGTGGTGTAATGTTTATTTAAAAATGAAAAGAATATTGCTTGTTAAATAATTGAAAGACATTTACTTTGCACCATGTCACACCAATTGCCAAAAGTGGACTCGGCTTAATTGTGCGATATCTTTGAGCATGTCAGCGTGTACAGTTACCTTAATAAAAACCCATGTATGTGTAGGTGGTTCATGGGATAGTAACTGTTGTTTTCGACTGGTGTGATTATCTATGAACCTATTCACCCCTAATAAAAAACAGCCTTTGGCCACACAGGACTGTATTCACTCGCTAAAGACTAAAGTATGGTGTTATAGACTTGCCTGCATGTGGTGATTACTCATGCAATACATTCTGAACAAACAAACAACTATTGTGCGTACATGTATCTATAGCAGTTGGGTTGATGAGGTTCATTGCATGTACATACGAGTTGTGTACAGTACCTGAAACCACCAATTATTCAACTTCGAACGAGTTTGAGTTCTACAATGTACGTACACTGTATGCATGGACATACAGTATACAATTGTACATGCGTGTAGAAGTTGTCTTTGTTGTTTTACAGTGTACATGCTAAGTGCAGAAAATGGGGCTAGAATTTAGAATTCATATTACATATTAGATAACGTAGCATAACTAATGATAATAATAATACAAATAATAAATATAATTTACAGTGTAAAAAGCGCTTAATATGTTTCTAAGTGCTGTACATAAATAAATTAATCATACAAGAATAACAGTCAACATAGAGATAGAGTACAGAAGCCATGACATCATAACAATATTTTTTTTGAATTTTCAAATTTGAACTTCATTTTCATAAAGAGCATGGCAAATAATGTCTAAATACCGAAAATCAATTGAATATGTTAAGTATTGGCTGAGATATGCCCATCCAAATTAATTTTACTTCAATGGGCAATCAGTGCACTGGTTCATAAAGTTATGATTTATGAACCAGTGCACTATAACACTGATTGCCTATTTGAAAAAAAATCATTCGGATGGGCATATCTCAGCCAATACTTAACATATATTCAATTGATTTTCAGTATTTAGACATTTTTGTGTATGCTCTTTCTGAAAATGATGTTCAAATTTGAAAATTCTAAAAATAGGTGTTTATGACGTCATAGATGACATCACACTACACCACTCTATAGAGAAAGATTGTAAAAAGTACTGCATAATTCCACCAGGTCAAATTATAAGTACAGAATATTACAATTTAAATTATATTTGATAAAGTGAAGAATTACACGGGGCAATTTAGCCCTTAAAATATGGCAAAAAAGCATTTGAAAACATGAAAAGATCTGTAGACCATGAAGCTGGTTTAATAAATTTCCTTTATTTCTCCTACATGTACATGTACATGTGTACCTCTATCAGCAGATGAAGAATAGGATTTGGGGCCAGCGAGCATCGGTTTCTCATCCTTATAGTCAATATGTGACCTTACACCACAAAACGACCGTTATGTCGCTGTGGTAGTTTCTCTTTTATTAGCTAAAATACCGTCAAATTTTGTTCAAAATATGAGATTTAGGATTTTGGTATTTCCTGAATAAGCATGTTTTAATCTAGCTTCTGTAACATTTTGAGCGTCGGAAATCACGTTTAAATATTATTTTTTCATCTAATATCGGGGGGCACTTCTGGAAATACCAATACTCAACGGTACCTTTTATTGTTAGTTTATGTTGTTTGGATTATTTTTTCTGAAGCAATTGAACTTAGAATTACTTTTTGATCATTATTTATTTGCTTTTAATTGTTTGTTTTTTCTTCTTCAGCTCTATTACCTGGTGAGGAGCTCCTGCAGGATTTGGGGTCAGCGGTCACCAGCGATGTTCCATCGTGCCAAACTCCAGACTGTCGAGATGGCACCAGTCGAAACAACTCTGCCACAGGCGTGGCAGGAAACGAGGAAACAGATGCTGAAAGGTCAGCAACAGATGCCGGACTGCCGGCACCCGAGGATACAAAAATGGCTGCTTATGCCACTACAGAAAAGAACTTGCCTGCCAAAGAGGAGGTTAGGGGCGGTGCGCAAAACATTTCGGTATCCCCGCCTCAACCGGCAGCACCACAGACAATGCCTGCCAGTGCCATGGCAACAGAAAGAACTTCCGCAGTAAACAAAGGAAGCAGCGTGAGCGTGGTACCGGCCCGTTTTAGTGGCAATCGGAACGCAACAGCTACAGCTTCAACAAGTAGCGCAACTCCAGCTACTGTGCAAAGAACTAGAACAACTCCCAGTATTGAAACAAATTATAGAAATAGTAGTAATATAATGTATTATATATCATCGACTCCTGAAACGACACCCTCGTCAGCCAAACAGCCAGTGAGGACGCCAACAAGTCAACCAGGGGAGCCAGTGACTGAAAGACCACCAAGGCCACCAGTACATCATGTAGAGGGTAAGTAAGGGCTACAACAGGGTTTGACAATAACACTTGCCCTTTTTTTGGGTGATATTTTTTAGTGATATCTCTATTTCATCTAATTTTTACACCTTTTAAAATTTGTTGTCTGTCTCAAGGTTTTCAAGTCTCTGAGCAAAAAAAATGAAACAAAACTTGGGGGGGGGGGGGGGGGGACACGACAAGATGATGATTTGGCCTGCTGCTAAAGTCATGTTTGATTCTTTAGTGATATATTTGTATATGTTCGTCTTATTTTACCCCTTTTTAAATTTGATGTTGCATGTCTCAAGGTTTGCAAGTCTTTGAGCAAGAAACTGAAAATTGTGGGGGGGGGGGGGGGACAAGATGATAATTGGGCCAGATGCAAAGTCTTTTTGGATTCTTTAGATATTTGTTTTCATTGATATTTTTCTATAGTTTTATCTTATTTCACCCCCTTAGATGAAGGCTTAATGATTTTCTTGTTTCAGGTCTGCCTGTATTTGTGCTGAACCCAAGAAACAGGACGGTGGAATTCGGAGACGAGGTGACATTCCGTTGCCGCGTCCAGTCCACGCTGGACGTGAGGATAACATGGGAGTACAACGGCATGCCAGTCGGTCAGATGCCCCACTGGACGGTCAAGGAGAGGCCGATGGCCAGCACCATCAAGATCAAGGGGGCGAGTCTGGAGCACGGAGGCCGCTACCGATGTCTCGCAAGGACCGCGGTTGGCACGGCAGCATCCCAAATTGGCTTCCTCATTGTTGAGAGTAATCATTTCAGTTTATTATACCATTGCAGTAGTAGAAAGAGAGTCATTCTAGTAGTAAAAATGGCCTTGTACCACTGATTGAGAAAATGTACTCTCTTTTGTTATACCGTAGAACACCGTCGTCAAGCACCCCCTAGCACCTATACGCATCTTGCTTTTAAAGACGTTTCCATGAGATTCACCTCCATTATTATCCTCATGAATATTCCTCACCATTATTTGCATTCTTGATTAAAGTTTCCCATTTGGACAGAGACCGGGCGCTCTTTAAAAGCAAGATGCATATTGGTGCTTGGGGGTGCTTGACGATGGTGTTCTACGGTATAAAGTTAGATAAACGCTATACACATATGCATCATTACTAGGACTCAAAACTGGCACAGTGTTTAAACAAAAATATACATGAAATAATAATGATACAAACATTTCTATATAGCACAGCTATACTCTACTGGGCTTATAAAAAGCTCCTATCAAATCAACGGAAATCAAACCCATGTAAACATGCAAAATTATGGAGAGGCCTGTATGAAAAATTTAGTGTACAGCCACAAAAATGTTTATTCATGCCAATTGTATAAACAGGTACCTGCCGGACTGCGCATTTTGTAAGCTCTAATTTTTTTTAACACCAAGCTAGCAGGCCATTGGTGCTAGTTTTGTCCTAATAGGCTGTTTTCGCAACCTCAACGCAGACGGAGAATCATGCGGTTCGCGTGCAAAATCGAGAGCTTCCTATAGTAACAGCAGGCAGACCGTTCTTAGGTTGAAATCACCGACGGGATTTGGTCAGAATTACGGCCGTCATTATGCGACCGCCCGATCAGGCAACAACCAATCAGCGCGTTTGTAGCGAAGTAAACATTCATCACAATCGCTCGCACGTGTAGTGTGCTGCCAGCTGAAACGATTCGAGTCTACGTCCGCGTTCACCGAATTAGCGAAACTGCTTGTAAACAAGAGTTGTTTTAGCGCGGCGGACGTACCAATAGATCGTTCCTGCGTCGCTGAAAGCCCTGTACGTCGCTGAGCGAAAACACCCTACTACCACCATTTTAACAAGAATTGTTCCATTTCTGCCCAGTTGTGCTTACGTTTATCAGTGGTATCTTTGGTTGTTTGTGATAGCAACTACATGATAGCAACTACATACCAAGGGCTGCACATCTGTGTTTACAATTGAAAATAAAAAACAGGTATTTTCTCTTTTTGAAAATGTATCTATTACTCTCTTTGATATTCAGTGGCACCAACATTCATCGTGGAACCAGGAAATCACAATGTTCCCTACGGCACTCTCCTAAACCTGACTTGCAAGGTCCAGGCCTATCCAAAGCCTCTGTCCTCTTGGTGGAGGGGCCAGGAAGCTCTGCCGGTAAGTACCAGCCAGTTTAGAAGTAATGTAGACCAGGTCGGTTTCAGTCTTGAATTTAATTCTGTAAGACCTGCTCATGGGCCTTATAGTTATTTTCTATGTATTCATATTGTTATCGACCTGAAGGTCCAGGGCCCCGTTGCAGAAAGAGATGCAATCGATTGTAAAGTTGCAATTAATTGTAAGTCCAATCATGTGACCAAATGCGCACATCTGATTAGTTCTAATGCGCAAATTTTCTGACTTGCAATTAATTGCAACTGTGCAATCGATTGCATCTCTTTCTGCAATGGGACCCAGGACTATCTTCTTGGTGAAGGGGCAAGGAAGCATTGCCGTTAAGTACCAGCCAGTATACAATTGTTAACTGGTGGTGGAGGGAAAAGCACAGAATGTTCCACTCCGAGGGATTTTAAATGCTATTGAGGGAAGAGTAAATAAGTCCCGAGATGTAGTCGAGGGACTTATTTTCTTCACGAAATAGCATTTTAATTCCCGAGGGAACATTCCATGATTTTCCCTACAGCAAATTTAACAACTGTTTTATCATCTGATTGTCGAATTGAAATCATAATCAATTGGCCGGTTAACAGTGCATCAGCTGCCATGTAACAGTTACAAATGTTACATGGCAGCTGATGCACTGTATTTGACTAAGTCAGGTGATAATTAGTAATGTAGACCAGGTTGTCTCAGTCTTTAATTGAATTCTGTAAGACCTGCCAATGAGTCTTAATTTCAGTGTGTTCATGTATTTATTCATGTTCATTATATTTAATTAACACCTTCACAAAAACAAATGTACAAAAATATGTATACAAAACCTTAACAGAATATACTACAAACAATTCATAACAACTGCAAAGTGCTTGTTTGCATTTGAACAAAAACAAACAATTAAGTTTACATGTTTTGTAACTGTAAAGAATAATTTTACGTCATATAATGTAAGTATAACAAACTTATTAATATAAACTGAACACAAAAAGTAACTACCCCCCGAAACATCGGCTCATTATTTTATAACCAAGAATCGTTTCAAGATTTTGTTTTGCCAAAATATTTCTATGATAGGAAAACGATGTGTAAAAATAAGAGGTAGCCACAAATCCATGGTTGAGTAAGCACACATACAAGAGAAAATAGTCATATTTCAAAATTTGCAAAAGTAATTATTATTGCAGTTTATTAAGTATTGAGAAATTTTGAATTGCACTTGTTTACTATTGCAATTAATGCATTTAACAACATGCGCCATAAAAAATCCAAATGGATGAAATTTCAATCAGCATTGTTTCATAAACCATAATTAATGCATTTAGTCACATGTGCTGTTACACAACAATGTACAGGCATGCGCAAGTTCTTGTTACTTTTGAAATTGGGTCATTTTGTCTTTAATCTGTGCTCTGGTTTTCACACAAAATGTACATAACAACTGTAGAAACACTGTGATAAAAATACAAACTGAGACAACTGTTATTGACCTGAAGGTCCAGGCATACCTTCTTGGTGGAGGGACCATGCAGCTCTGCTGGTAAGTACCCGTTAGAAGTTGGTTAGTCCAGGGCTCCGTTGCAGAAAGAGATGCCATTTATTGAAAAGTTACAATGAATTGCAAGTCAAATCATGTGCCTAAATGCGGAAGTTTGATTGGTTCAAATGGGCATATTTTCTGACTTGCAATCAATTATAAATTTATAATCGATTGCAACTCATTCTGCAATGGGACCCATGTTAGTCTGAGGTTGGGCCAACTGAGGGTTAGTCTCAGGTTGGGCCAACTGAGGGTTAGTCTCAGGTTGGGCCAACTGAGGGTTAGTCTCAGGTTGGGCCAACTGAGGGTTAGGGGGTCTGCTGACTACTAAGGCCACCCTCTACCTGAATGGTTAATTGGATATGCAGGTTAAAATGTCCATAAATATGAATATTTGTGTAAACTTGATTATGAAGGTTAAAATGTCCATGAATCTCAAGATCAACTGGTCTAATTGAATGCTTCTAACCTTTTTTTAACAGGAATGGATCAACCATGACTCCATTGTAGTCAATGTGACCAAGACGGCTGACTATTCCTGTTTCTACAAGAATGAGGTCGGGGGCAAAGACAAGCTGGCTGTAAGATACGGCAGAGTCACCATCATTGGAGATCGACCAGAGTAAGTTTGCCCTTCTACTCCTGGGGGGTGTTTCACAAAGATCCTAAGTTGAACTTAACTCTAAGTTGGACTTACAAATTATGGTAAGCCGATGGTAGACTTGGAATCAAATAAATTCAAAAGCAAAATTGCAAGAATTTGTTGACTTTTCATTAAATTTTACATTAAAGGGTACCACCACCCAAAAATAATATTCTTATTATAGAAAGGTACCATCTTTAGTATTCCATTACTTCAACAAGTTCACAAAAATATGTTTTCAGAAAAGAAAAAAAAAATTGGAAAATGCATCACCATTCTCAACCATGCGTTCATGCGGTCTGAATTGCGTAGACTATATGCGTGCAGAGCCAGAGCGCACTGTGCAGAGCGAATGAATCATCCAGGAATCTATTGACGTACGCGTGAAAGCATTGGCGCACTCGAAAATGCTTGGCCCGTATGGAACCAGGAAATAGCAGTGGTTCCTGCCACGCGCTTCCCGCTAAGTCCGCATTTCCCCCAGCCGCTACGGGCGGTGATTGGCCAGCGGCACCGGCCAATGGCAGCGCGGTGTCCGCACCGAACGATACTGCACAAAAACCTCGCAGGCGGTATATAACACGCTCGCAGCGCAGCGCTCAGTCCACATTGCCAGATGAAGGCTAGCAGTTCGCAGCCGAAACGTCGCAATACACCAGTTTGCATACATCGTGAGACA
Organism: Echinarachnius parma; assembly: GCA_037951105.1. NCBI lineage: Eukaryota > Metazoa > Echinodermata > Echinoidea > Clypeasteroida > Echinarachniidae > Echinarachnius > Echinarachnius parma. Next base: position 29,130 of record JBAMJV010001284.1, on the reverse strand, counting down.
ACCGATCTATTCGTTCTTTTTTCATTCATTGCTTTGTTTATGAATTACACAACCCTTTGCAAAATGTTGGGTATCTATTTGATATCACAAAACGGTACCAAAACATATAATAATGTGTTGTCCTTTGACTGGTGGTCCCCTTTAAAAACATGAAATATCCTTGCTAATAGAAAATATAAATGTTTTGAATCAACATTTTATGCCTTTTAAAACGATTGCTACAAAAAAAAAATCAAAGAAACAAATGGCTTTCCATAATTTTTAAGTCCAACTTAAGAGTTAAATTCAACTTAGGATCTTTGTGAAACACCCCCCTGGACCTTACAGAGATGCCAAGTTGTATGTTTTTGCTGTATTTAGTACATTTTATGGATGTAAATCAGTACGTTTTCTAAGCAATACATTTTTTTTTGTCTCCACCCTATAGTAACGGTCGGAAAATGACAAAAAGAATTATGTTGAACCCTCCAAAACTATTATTAAACATTCATATTTTAAATATATTACAAATAAATGAAACTCATGAAAACGCTGTGTGATCATCTGAACCAACTTTTATATTTAAAATGCAAACGTAAAGAGTATTTTTGCTGCGCAAATTTGCTTTGCGGAAATTTTGTATTTATTTTTGTATTTATTATTTTGTTTTAATATTTTTTTTTCCTTGAGAGTTTGGCTGCTCTAAAAATAATTTTTTTTTTTGGGGGGGGGGGTTAAAAAATACTGTTTTTTACCATCTCTGACCTTAAAGAGATCAAAAATGTAATATGTACTGGTCAGTTTGCTTTTCAGTGTAGCCAAAGAACTAGTTGTTTCTATAAGGGGTTAACAACATTGGAAGAGTTGTTTCTATCAGGGGTAAAAAAAATGATTTTGTTATTTGATAACAATTTGAAAAGTTTTCTTCATTTGAAAATTATGTTATTTGCGTAGACCTTAGTCAAATAGGAGTGAAATTGGGCATTTTGATTTTTTTTTAAAGAAGTTATTTTAATCGTTTTTAAGTACTAAATTAAAAGGGAAGCCAACATTTTCTTGCTCATTTTCAATCATATATTTCTGGTCAGAATCCCTATGTTTGAAACAAAAAAAATTAAAAATTCTGCATGAATCTGATTCACTATTTGAAAACTGATTACCTCTCGTAGCTATTGTGCTTTCTACAATGGCGCTGTGTGCCGAGACCACCTCCCATCGGCTCGACTTTTGTTTGTCAACGGTAACGATGAGGAACCACAGATCTTGGCAACGAAGCTTCAGGAGATATTTGGGAGTCCATCGATGACGGTACTCTCAGACACGTGCCAGAGTGGATTGCGAGAGCTTCTCTGCCATGGCACGCATCCAGACTGCTACAGGTCCAACGGCCGGTCATATGGCAGGCCTATATGCAGGTAAGGTCGCTGTAGTGTATGAAACATACTTGTTAATTTACTAGTACGGTAGGTGTAATATGCTGAAACTGGATTAACCTATGCAATCCCCGTAGAGTTTATTCAGGGCCACCAGGTTCCTGTAGGCAATGGGTGAACCTGTTCCCTAGTAGCTTGGGCTATCCCCTTATTGTTTATTCAGGGCCACCAGGTTCCTGTATGCAATGGGTTAACCAGTTCCCTAGTAGCTTGTGCAATCCCGACATAGTTTATTCAGGGCAACCAGGTTCCTGTAGGCAATGGGTGACCCTGTTCCCTAGTAGCTTGTGCAATCCCCGTAGAGTTTATTCAGGGCCACCAGGTTCCTGTAGGCAATGGGTGAACCTGTTCCCTAGTAGCTTGGGCTATCCCCTTATTGTTTATTCAGGGCCACCAGGTTCCTGTATGCAATGGGTTAACCTGTTCCCTAGTAGCTTGTGCAATCCCCTTAGTGTTTATACAGGGCCACCATGTTCCCTTAGGCAATGGGTTAACCTGTTCCCTAGTAGCTTGTGAAATCCCCTTAGTGTTTATACAGGGCCACCAGGTTCCTGTAGGCAATGGGTTAACCTGTTCCCTAGTAGCTTGTGCAATCCCTTAGTGTTTATACAGGCCCACCAGGTTTCCTTAGGCAATGGGTTAACTTGTTCCCTAGTAGCTTGTGCAATCCCCTTAGTGTTTATACAGGGCCACCAGGTTCCCTTAGGCAATGGGTTAACCTGTTCCCTAGTAGCTTGTGCAATCCCCTTAGCATTTATACAGGGCCACCAGGTTCCCTTAGGCAATGGGTGAACCAGTTCCCTAGTAGCTTGTGCAATCTCCTTAGTGTTTATACAGGGCCACCAGGTTCCCTTAGGCAATGGGTTAACCTGTTCCCTAGTAGCTTGTGCAATCCCCTTTGTGTTTATACAGGGCCACCAGGTTCCCTTAGGCAATGGGTTAACCTGTTCCCTAGTAGCTTGTGCAATCCCCTTAGTGTTTATACAGGGCCACCAGGTTCCCTTAACCCGTTGAGGACTGGTCCTGAAAATATTCGGGCTTGAGTCTATAGAGAATGCGTGTTATACCAAATTCAATTCGTCCTCAACGGGTTAACCTGTTCCCTTATAGCTTGTGTGATCCTCATAGAGTTTATGCAGGGCCGCCAGGTTCCCGGGCCTAATATTAGCTCCCTATAGGGCCTAAATTTTGATCTTAGCAGAATCTTCTTCTGCTGTGATTGAAAATGTAGGCCCTATATTGACTCACATCTTATTATGTATATGAACTTTTATGTTATTTTGTATTTTATGATTTAAAGTTTTGGAAATAAAAATGATTAAAATGAGATGAAAATGATGCATATATATATATGACTTTGCTCCCGTACAGGAGAGACTGTCAGCAAGTTCAGGACTCTTGCGAGACCTGGTCGGCACTCGTCAATCGCAACTTTAACCTACTGACGGACAAGATTCGCATCCTGGGCCTAACGTCATGCCAGGATCTCCCCGATGTCGGCTGCACACAGCTTTGGCAAGACAGTGAGTTCCAACTTCACATTCTTTTCTGTAACTAGCATTGCCTTACCACAGGGATCTTACAAGGCCTTGAAAACCATAGAACCATAGAAAAACAAGTCATAGATTTAAACTTTGGCAAGACAGTGAGTTCCACTTTCTTTCCACATTCTTTTCTATTGTGCCAGTCACACACACGTACACGACGCATGGCCCGTGCACTGAAAAAATAGCAATTTTGGCCAGTGCGTGGTCGTTCCCTAGGTGTGCGTCGCCTTTCGTTCCTCGTTCGTCAAGCGCACTGGACCAACTCGATGCATTTGTTGACATTCGCTGTGTGCGTCACGATTTTTTGTGCATGCATGCACAAAAGTTAGGTGCACAACGACGCACTGATGATCTTATTTTCCATTTTTAAAAATTAATTTTCAATGCGTGGCCGTGCGTCCCATATGTGTGACCGAGCCATATCCTAGCATTGCCTTACCACGGGTCTTACAAGGCCTAGCAAACCTGTTCAATCATGGAATTAGACTTTCCAGGCTTTGAAAGTCAGAGAACATTGTAAAATGATCTCATGTGTCAATTTGGAAAGTTGTGGAATTGCACTGCTAGTATGAAGTTGTTTTTTTTTCACTTACACATATTGCACCAAGTTGTTACGAAAAGTACTGAAATAAATTTTAAAACTCTTTTACCATGGTGTTAAGTCATGGAAAGTCATGAATTGAACTCGAAAAAAAGTGTATAAACCCTGTATTAATTTATATTTTACTGAATATAGTTAAAGAATCAGATGATCTCATTCAGTTTCTTAGTACAACAAAGTTGAAAGTTGTGTTGGATTCACAATTCACTAATTGAAAAACATCAAACATTACCTTGAATATTAATATATTCAAATACATATGAAAATGTTTTATATTGTAACGGGGTTAAAGACAATTAATTATGATATTTAATTCTCAACATTCAGTTCATAAATGAATCCTGTAATAAAATACATTTAGGGGATAGGCTTTTCTATCATCATGTAAGTAGTAGACCAAATGAGATGTACCAAATAGGTTTAAAGTGTCAACTGGTTTCAAGAAAACAATACTTACTTATATAATGCAAATTATTTTAAGAACAATATTAATTTCCCTTTAATTTGTTCTAGTCCCTTGGTTAGTAGCATGTTTTTAGTAATTTAATTGTTTTACATTTCTTTTTCACCTACAACATGTGTATTTTCATGCAGTTATGAAATGTAATTTATTTTCTCCTCCCTCTTTGTCATTGCAGCGACAACACCAAGTACAACTGAAGGTAAATAAATTTCCAACATCTTTTAAATGTATACGGTTTAATTTTTAAATCTTGTATGGAAAAACAAGTTTTGAATAACTTATTGTTATATACATTTTTGAACTGTGCTTGCAAGGCGAAGCCCTAAGTGAATTCTGTATTTATTTGCCTAAACTTGGATTTAGCTGACATTAAACATTTACCTCTTATTGGAAAAATGCCAACACAAATATTGGTAATAAATTATACATGTATAGTTTTGAGTATGTGATACAGAGGAGTTTAAAGGCAATTATATTTTAACATTACCAAGGAGCCTTGTATGCCAACTCTCTGCTGTAAGGATCCAGGTAAATCTACTATTCAAGCCATTGTTTATCTAATCCCCCCCCCCCCCTTTCCAGAATCTTTACAGAATACCCAGATATTTCATAAAATGTTCTCCTTTTGTCAACCCTTTACAGGAACTGTTCCTTCTTCGAGCAGCCCCCTTGGCCATCCCACAACACTGAGACTCCAGACACAAAGACGTCCCTCCACTATCGAGGAGGACCAAGCGAGGGAGCCCACTGGAGGGAACCCCAATATCCTCCTGATTCTGGTAATCTCGATCCCAGCGTCCATCGTGCTGTTGATAGTCCTCAGCGCCGTGGGATTCGGCATCAAGAGATATCGCTACTCCTCGCTGTACCGGCTTCCAAAGGATATTGACCTGAGCGGTATGAAGGACAACCCCATGTACGGCAAAGACTTCAAGAAGAGCTTCAATCCGCACCTTGCCTTCCTCGAGTACGACCGCAACCGCGTCATCTTCGAGAAGGACATCGGCGAGGGTGCCTTTGGGCGTGTCTTCAAGGCCACTGCGCCGAAGCTGGTGGACTCGGAAACCGAGAGCACGGTTGCGGTCAAGGTTCTTAAGGGCACGGCCGATCGCGCCGTTACCGAGTACTTCAATCGCGAGGCGCAGATGATCTCCATGTTCAACCATGAGAACATCATAAAACTCATGGGCGTGTGCTTCGTCGGGAAGCCACCTTGCCTGCTCCTGGAGTACATGTCCGAGGGCGACCTGGAGGACTTCCTGCACACTAAGAGCCCACACCAGGCTAACTCCAGAACAAACCCTGGCGATGGCCTCAAGACCCACCACAAGCTCAACATGGCCAAACAGGTTGCCAGTGGCATGGTGTATCTGAATGAGCGGAGGTTTGTCCATAGGGACATCGCCACCAGGAACTGCCTAGTCAATAGTAGTATGGTGGTGAAGATATCAGACTTTGGGTTGGCCAGGTATCTGGGGCACAAAGAGAGCTTCCTTGGGCACAAGGAGGAGCACATCCCGATTCGATGGACAGCGCCAGAGGCCCTCTGGGACTACCAGTTCACCTTCGCCTCTGACGCGTGGTCCTACGGGATTCTAGTCTGGGAGCTATTCAGCTACGCGGAGCAGCCGTATCCAAACCTTTCCCACGAGGACGTGTTCCTGCACACGCGGCAGGGTCACCGCCTGGCTTGCCCAGACAAGACACCTCCAAAGGCTTACGAGCTCATGTCCAAGTGCTGGCATGAAGATCCCACCAACAGACCGCGGTTCACTCAAGTGCACTCATCAATCGCCGACATGGAGTGTGAATGGCTTGCCAATGGTGAGGAGTCATAAGGTCAAAGGGCACAGGGTTATTTATATGTGTTAGATGAACTATTTATGAGACGTTTCATACAGACTTTACCTGCGCTAATTTTGAGAAGAGCGCAGCAAATTCAGTGGATCATTAGTTCGAATTTCACATGAGATTTGATGATAAAAGACCGTGGTCCACACATAGTGTGGAGGCATAGAATCAAAGGACAAAGGTCACAGGGTTATTTTATGTGTATGTTGATACAAAAGCTTTATTGCATTATACTGCAAAGTGTGTTTTGCATTTCTTATATAGATGTTTCACCTGTATGCATTTGGAGAAGCAGTTGTATGACAAATTACTGTATAAACCATACATACATTTAAAGGGTACCACCACCCAAAAATAATAAAGAAAGGTAACATCTTTAGTATTCCATTCCATCAACAAGTTCACAAAAATATGTTTCCAGAAAGAAAAAAAAAATAATTGGAAACGCATCACCATTCTAAAGCATGCGTTCATGCGGTCTGAATTACGCAGACTGCTATGTGTGCGGTGAATTGCAATGCGTGCAGAGCGAACGAGTCGCCCGGGAATCTATTGTTTACAAACGTGCGCGTGAATAGCTGCATTGGCGCACTCGCAAATGGTTGGCCCGTATGGAACCAGTAAATAGCAGTGGTTCCGTAAGTGGTGGAAATTAATTGCTTTGTTTATGAATTACACAACCCTTTGCAAAATGTTGGGTATCTATTTGATATCACAAAACGGTACCAAAACATATAATAATGTGTTGTTCTTTGCCTGGTGGTCCCCATAAAGTACATTCAACTCCTATATGAAAAAGTAGAACATACTCATATAATACAAATCATGTAGTATACATCTCATTACAAATTTGTAATGGTCTATTCTGGTATGAATATAAATTACACCTACACTTTATATATCTCTATACTGTATACATGATGAATAACTGGAAAATCACATTATGTTGCACAATAAATGAGTGTCTCAATACTTATATGAATGGCTTTTCATAAGTACATGTATCATGAGCTGCTTGTTTTAAGTTTTGTACAATGAAGTGTTTTTATTTGTATTTAAAGATATTTTGGTGCGTGGTTGTGTCACAAGTATGCAAGAAGGCAAGGTGCTGGAGGGCGTTTCACAAAGATCCCAAGTCAAACTTAACACTAAGTTGGACTTAAAAGTTATGGAAAGCCATTTGTAGCTTCGGAATTAGACATAGTCAAGAGCCCAAAATGCAAATATTTGAAACCTTCAACAAAATTTTACATCAATAACTTGGAAGTCTCTTTGATAAAGTTAAAGTCCTTCCCGTGCCAATGTTGGCACATAAGGCTGCGCATATCTCTGATTCATTAGCCCTAGGCCACACGTCTACTAAATGTAGCGAAAGCTACAGAAGGGGGCCAGTCCTCTGGTAACTCGTGTGATTAACTTTCCCTTCTCCATTCTATAAATGCTGAGCGCCTGGCTAGAAGGCAGAAGGTACCATTGTAAAAGTCTTTGGTATGACCCGGTCAGGGTTCGAACCCAGCCTCCCGTGCATGAGGCGAACACTCTAACCGCTAAGCCACCATGCTCGGTTTAACAACCTTTGATAAAGGAAAATGTTGATGATTTTTATCAAAGTTTCAGGCCTGTTTTAAAAACTAACGGCTTTCCATAATTTCTAAGTCCAACTTGGCGTTAAGTTCGACTTGAGATCTTTGTGAAACACCCCCAGGATTGATACCCACAAACAAACGTGAAATGGCTTTAATCAGAACAAGTCGGTTTAATGAACGAAGGTGCTGTTTTATTATGTATCAAAGTCAAACATTGGCATCAGTACATATCCAATAATGATGGTTCTATTTTGTACACTTTTCATATTTTTGTAATGATTATACATACATATTACATCATTCTTTACATTTTTATAGTTATACTCATCGATTTTCAGATAGCTTTTGCGACCATGTTAAAGGATTCATGTTTTTGTACTTTTAGTAAATGTTTTTACCATTGGGCTCCCAGTTGCCATAATTTTAAGCATTATTTATTCATGGTAATTATGTTTACCCTGCTGCCTTTTTACTTGTTCAGTTTTAATACCAGAAAACATACCTACCAACCATTTACCGCAGCTCATATTCATTTAGTTTTAACCTAAGTCTGTTTTCGATGATAGTGCTAAGTTTGCAACAAGTGATCATATTAACCCGTTCAGGACTGGTCCCGAAAATATTCAGGCTTTGGTCTATGGAGAATACATGTTGTAGCAAAATCAATCCGTCCTGAACGGGTTGATTGTCAAGTAGGGTTAATTTAGTAGGTAAGAAATACTTACCCAGATACAGATAACCATGACTTTTTTTTGTGGCTTACTGAACCATCAGTATCATCCGAAATAGGCCTAGAAAGAACTAAGCTAATGTTGATTACTAGATTTATGAATATAGGTCCAGTACACAGTACTCTGCATATACGTAATTAGTTGGAATTTATAGTAAAATTATGTGTTTTTACCCTTTTCTGATTGGGTAATTGATCAGTGGGAATACAAACTGAAACATCGCTGTACAAATGTACTCAATATTTTTTGTTTATTGTTGAGGAACTGCTGCTATCAAAGAATCACTGTCTGTGTAGTTTACTCAGTATCTTATCCATTAGCAGCAGTAGATACAATGGAACCTCTTTATAAAGAGCTCTTTGTTTTAAACGAGGTATACCTAATATATTGAGGTATTTTCACAGGTGCAGGTTCTAAGTATTATATTAATTTGAAGTCTTGATACAACAATATATGTGATATAACAAAGATTCTCAGTTGGACTTAACTATTATGGAAAGCTATTTGTAGCCTTGGAATACAATATATTCAAAAGCAACAAAGCAAGAATTTTAGACTTTTCCTAAATGTTGCATCCAGATTATGAAATCTCCTTGATAATGTAACATATTAATGATTTGAATCAACATTTTATGCCTTCGAAAAAAGATTTTTACAACAATTTTTCAAAGAAACTAATGGCTTTCTATAATTTGTAAGTCCAACTTAGAGTTAAGTTCAACTTAGGATATCTTTGTGAAACACCCCCAGGTGCTTGTTAGAATGAGGTTTCACTGACTTACTTCCTAATTGTTACCCACCCGTACATAACATGATTTGATGATTGATGCATTGTCTGTCTATGGTTTCTCATATTTTATGCTGGTTTTGTTGAGTGGGGCCTGTATTAAAGAAAATTTGATAGCTTAAGTTTGATACTAAGTCTGTGAAAAATATGGAACCTTTCATGAATCATGGAGGGCCACAAAATATATTTTGCTTGTGTACTTCAAGTCTTTAAAAGTTTGTTTTCTTCTTGTAAATGTGTACTCAAAATGCAAAGGTTAGGATGATATTTGCATTGTACCCATTCATGTGTTTAATTTGCTGAACATGTAGTTGAAAAGCCGCGGAATAGGGGTCATATTTCACTTCCAGACGATCACATGTTGCACCTCTGAATATGAAGTGAAGGGGCCGGGGAAACCCTGCTCGCCTAGTTGCTTGCTAAGCCTGGGTTGGAATTCAACAAGTGATATGTTTAGTTAACAACTAGGATTTGCAGGTTGTACATGTAGTTTGGAACGTGCCCATCATCAGTTTGTAGATCTATCGCAATGCAGGATGAAAAGTCTTTGCTGGAAAATGTAAATTCTAGAACACAACGGTTTGTTTGCTTAGAAGATCCAATCAAGTGATCATTTATATTGACTTCCCTCCGCAGATGATGGTGTTTTTGTTTGTTTACTGGTTATGATTGTAGATGGGTTGGTATCGCTTATAATTGGTAAAAAATTGTTATGACTATGAGAGTCGATTAAGTAAATTTTGTGGCTAAATTGAGTTCTGCAAACTATCTTGTAGGTTGGAGCCTTCTCTGTGTGATGTCAAATTTGTAGATAATAATTGTATCTACTTTTGGGAATGTTTATACAAAATAGAACAGACATATTTTGGGTGACAACATGGCTCTTCAACTTTGGACGTGATTATCACAGAATAATAATAAGTTACTTAGCGCCCTGCCCTTCTCTTTATCAGACCCTGATATTATGTTGTCAGCCATCATCATCATCATCATTATCAACATGTTTTTTATACAAACCTATACAAATTCTAGTATTGTAACACTCTTTGATTGTGAAACATCATGTATGCGTGTAGTATTGCCATGTACGTGTATTATACAACTTTTGACTTTTGCTGGAAAGAACCAGTTTTTAAACAGATGGTTGTTGGCCAAACCTGGCTTATCTTTCACAAAAAGAAACGTGAAAGAACATGTGTCCCACTCAACTACTCTTCAAGCCCAGTTCTAGCATTATCTTAGTCCATGACAAATTGACTCCAGGGGGGTGTAGCATAAAGAGTTGCAATCAATCTCAAATGTGTGATTAAATGCAAGTCAGAATAAAGGCTTGATTTGATTTAGTAGCTCAAATGTGAATATTTTCTGACTTACATTTAATCACAACCTTTGCAATTGATGTCAACTCTTTATTCCACATCCCCCAGGACCCATTCATAAAACCCCACTAGCTTAACCCATCAGTGCCTAAGGCCCACATATTTGTGGTTTGGTAGTCCTACACTTTAACAAGAAGAAGAAGACTATTTATGTGAAGTGTACAAGAAGAAAGAGCATACATTTCTCTATTTTTAGAGACCTATTTTGTTACTCTACCTGCTTTAGTTATTGTTTAATGATTTGTATTAATGCGTTAATCGCTATAATTGAGAAAAAATCCTTAAATTGGCAACACATTGTGATATTTTAAAAACAGATATTGGCGTTCAAATTGGCAACTTTGTGGCAAAGTCACTTCATATTTGTCTTAAATTGTAATTACTAAATATTTTCCACCTATTTTTATGTCATTAATACCTCGACAAAATTTAGGATTTGCCAATTTGTAGAAGAAAATAATAATCAATTTTGCCTTAAAATAGCTCTCGTCCTTGATGGGCCCATATGAGATGATAGGGCTAAGTACATACATGTACTACATATAAGCAATTACATGTTTTCTTAGTCCCCGACTATAATTATCCGAGTACAGCATTTCTTACCTACTAAGTCAACCCTAGTTGGCAACTAAAAGAACCTGTCCCTGTAATCTAAAAATAGACTTACTAAGCTAGTGTTGTTTAATGAGTATGGGCTCTGTTTTTTTTTATAAGTAAATAGTTTTTAGGACGATTTTTGAATAAGCCTAAACTGGTTAACACTCAAGTTTGCTACTCACTTTGTTCTACCCAATGATAATCATCTCAGAAAATAAAAATAGATCTGTTCTACGTTAATAATATCTTTAAAATGCACTGTATCATATATCACTGTAAAGTTATTTGTTATAATATTTTGTTGAAACTATTTGTGTATATATGTGTCTTTTTGTACTGAGAAAATGTTTTATATATATTATATATCTTATTAAGCAAGATTATGATTCATCTACCTGTCTCATTATGTATAGTGTATGTGTGTCATATCTCTAGTGGAGCACTGAGTGTGTGCCTTACGGGCAACTGGCTGGAATACCTCCCAATTTGAGTGGTACAAAGTGTTAAAATGATCCTTTAACTTTGTAATATTTTTCCAAAAGTGATATTTGAGACTCCATTCATATATCAATATTATCTGTAAGATTCTTCTGAATGATGTTTTAAAGTTTCATAGGAAAAGAACACTTGTTTACATAATGAAAAAAAAATGAACATTGATGTCAGATTCACCACCCCTTACCCATTAATCTTGACTACAAAAAAAGAGAGAAAAAAGCGTCCCTTTTCATACACATCCCCATAATTAAGAGGACATGTGAATAATCAAAACACATTCCAATATTCTATTACCATGAAGGTTCAAGAGAAGAGAGAAAGTTTTAAGTGATTTTGGTTGAATGTGACAAAATGAATGGATCACTCTAATATGGGTAACGATACACACATCACACATTCATCATCATTCGGAACATGAATACATGCGAGAATCAAATTAATGACAATTATTATGAACATTTAAAATTAAAAGACCCTCTCGCAGGCCTAACCTCGTATAACCTCTTACATCTAAAGCACGATGACACTGGCAGAATTTCTTGCTCACAAAAGACTGCACTCTGCGATAACACACATTATACCCACGCACACAGGTTTTGATTTTGCGTTAATTTTGTGATAATCAAATTTGATCTAACTGATGAGGCTACCCCGTTAGGAAAAAAAAAAAGAGTAAATTATGTTGAAAATGCCCACCATTTAAGCCCAAAAGAGTAAGTCCTGGGCCCGTTGCAGAAAGAGATACAATCGCTTGTAAGTTACAATTAATTGTAAGTCGGATCATGTGTTCTAAAGGCGCAAATCTGACTGGTTGAAACGTGCACATTTTCTGATAAATGTAACTTACAATTGATTGTATCTCTTTCTGCAACGGGGCTCAGACCTGTTTATCACCTTACAATCATCACCAAATTTCATCATCATAATCTAGATCATCATCTATATCATCATCATCATCTATATCACCATCATCATCTATCATCATCATCATCTATATCACCATCATCATCTATATCATCATCATCATCATCATCTATATCATCATCATCATCATCTATATCACCATCATCATCTATATCATCATCATCTTCTATATCATCATCTATCTCATCACCATTACAACCATCATCAGAATTATGATGATGATGATCATCACATCCACCATTATCAAAGTTTAATACGATGAAATAATTAGTTCAAACATCGATAATTTATTTTATTCATGATTATATTTGTAATTGTGCACTTCAATTCAATAATTTCATTGACTATCAAGTTAACATTGTGTTGGTACAAGTATCAACCGAACAATCTAATTGTACAATTTTGGCGAGTTAGTGTAATTTACCATCCACGTATATCAATATTATTCCAAACATTTTTGCCAGGCGCATAATAGTGCTTTCAAATACAAGTAATATAGATAAGTGTAGCACACACATAGCTTGTAAATCGTAAAATTGTACTCACAACTACTGGCTCGAATTTTCCTTACTCTTATTACATCGACTGATAATAATGATCACTACGTTGTACGAATATATGTCTTCACTCAAATGAATATAGCACCAGACCTGACTCGAGCTTTAATTTGGATCATACGATCAAAGTCGAATGATAATAAATAGGGAGTCATAACCGACGTTACTGTACATGGAATGGTATATATCGACTTGGACAAACCATTGTTCAACTCATTCAGTACCTATAGCCTACAAAAGCATTGTTAAGTTACAACACCTTTAGATGGTTCAAGTAATGAATGAGTTTACTGTCTGTAATAAGTTAAAATGACATCTTTGGGGGCATCTATAATAGTAGGCGCATTAACAATTACGTCACACACTTGTAAAACATTACATGTTATATTTCGCGTATAAACATGAACTCGATGCAAGCACGTTATGAAAGTATTGCAAAAATTCACAGTAAATAAATAACGATCTGTATGATACACATAATTTACATTTAAATACACGTACAGGTATGTTATATGAATAGTCAAGGCAAGTGGTTATATGGTACACTATGCTACATACTGGGTCATTTTGTGTTACTACAAGTATAATGTACTTAAGTACATTAGTTTGCAGTTTTGTTAGTCTATCTGATTAGTTGAATTGAGCCAAACGGCTATAGTTCTACTCTCTCTTATAACTTTTTAAACTAGTGAAACGAAAAGGAAGCCCGTGTTTCTTGACATTAATTTTCTAGCCAGACAAAAAGATTTAAAGCAATTATTATGGTTGGTTATTTTGAGTTGAATTAACATCTCGTTAATGAAGAGAAGTATAAGTTTGAGTATACTCAGTACTGTGGTATAAACACAATAATGGATGGGATATACCATTGTTCAACTGCAGTTATATCGTTTTGGAGAGAATTCTTATTCCTTTTCTTTGGTTACATTTTATTCTTCGATCCCTTGTTATTTAAAATCTAATTTCTTATCCCCCAAATGTCCTAGACTATAGCCATGGGAATAATTAAAACTTATAAAGCAGTTTTGGTGGTCTAATAGCAATTGGGCTTAGTTCACTACACATACACAATATTTCAAGAAGTGCTGTAAATAATGTACATAGTTAACAAAATAAGAAAATGTATTATTAATATATTTACAATCTGTTATATATACACTGTACAAATATTGCTGAAAAAGTCAATGCTTTGCTTACACATTACACTTTTTTTCCATTTAAAGAAGTTTATACACCGCTACATGTCTGCTGTGTCTGCATATACACACTTTACGAGTTGGTTACATTTTGATTGTGGCATATTATTTCCCAGAGATAAATTAACAATAATTAAATTACAGTCTCAATTATCAATTATTATTAAAAAAACATCAGTATCACCCTGTTTCGTTTTATACGGAAGAATGGTTGAGGTGGTGGTGAAGCTGACTGCAGCAAAAAAGACAATAAGAGTGTGAAAAGAGAATTTCTTTCAAAAATAAGACCGATTGTACATGTTTTAGCCAGATATTCGGGGGCCACTGTATGTTGCAATCTCTGCGAATTTGTATGATTAGATAGATATGGGTAAGCCTCTTGTTCTTATAATTATGAGCCCAAAAATGACCAGTCCCTTTAAAATTAGAATCCCATACCCGCAATAAATAGCTCCTACTTTACCCAACCCGCCCACTATTTCAGAGCAAGGTTGAATATTCTGTTATCGACCCGCGCAACTTTCGCACACCCATAGGCGTCGATCTGTTATTGATACCCATTCATCAGGGGGGGATGATCTATTCATTCATCCCCCCCTGATAAATAGGTATTACGTAAGTATCGACGCCCATTCGCACACCTAAAGCTTGCTATTTGACGTTGCAATCTCATCTAGGGGAGAGAGATAGCGCAAGCAAGGAGCGGCAGGTATACGCATCATCATCATCGATGAAAGTCTGTAGCCAGGTTGCGTTGTTATGGCAACCATGGCAGCAGAGTCCATCGCTAGGCTATGCTGTCACAACAACAGACCTTGACGAGGAAAGGTTGCGATTTCGGTCGCTGGTCATCCGTTCTACACGAGACGACAGTAGATATGTGTGTGTACGAAGGCAAGCAGGAGCTGCAACGCATCGTTCACCCACATCCCTCACCCCTCATCTCAAGACAGATATTAGCGTCTTGGTGGGTAGATAATGATTTCTCATCAGTTTCTGATACGTCTTATACGTTGGCGGTGCCGTTACTGTGGACGTGGCCGTTAATATTGGGGAGTGGTGCATATCCGTTGGCGGTGCCGTTACTGTGGACTTGGCCGTTAGCGATGGGGAGCGGCGCATATCCGTTGCCGTTTTGAACGGGGATGGTATTAAGTGGCAGTTGGATTCCCTCTTCGGCGTGCTTGATGCTGGGCTTTTTATGTAGACTGGCGAGTAGTCGTTCGCCGCCCATGTCGGTTCCGTGGTGCTTGTGGGTGTAGTAGGCGTCATCGCGGTCCTTTTGGTTTAGGGGTCCCCACTCGGCCTTGGGCTTCCCCATGTACTTTATCCTCTGTGTAGGTAAAAGGAAGACAAAAAGGAATGGAAATTGGTAACCTGGGATATCGAGAATGTTTTGTCACAGATGAATATATATATATAAATGAATCAATATGGATAGGTTACCCTTAGAAGCATGGCTTATTGTAGTCATCCATGTACATTAATAACATTATTTATGATAAAGAAGAGAACAGTCTTGCAATGATGTATTGTTTACTAATTCAATTTTTGATGAACAAAGAAAAGTATGACCTGACAATGTTTACTCTAAATGTATAAATGAATAACAAATAATAGATAATAAAAGAAAACCAAACTCACCTCAATAAAGCTACCTTCGGCACGGACAAATTCGACAATCCAGATGATTGGGATCCAGATGAGGGAAGATGAGATCATGAGCCAGCCGACGGCGTGAGCCCAGCCGGGGAACTCGTAGTCACCAGCAGTGGGGAAAGACCAGTTGGCCCAACTGAATCCAAGAACAAACTGGAAGAAGAAATAAAAACAGATTTAAATTTAGTACAACTTCTTAAATCACAAATGAGATATACTGTATATGCAAATACAAACAGATTATATTTGGATTTATGTAGCAGTATAAAGATTTAATGTAAAGAATTTGTCAACTTTTGTTACCACTACCTTTTCTAATAAATTATTTTGGCTATCAATAACAAACAATTATGAAATATCTCTTGAATTCTCCCTACAATATTGAAGTCTCAGCTAATAGAAATACAGGGAAATAATACAAAATTGATTCGTCATATGATTTTTTCGGACAAGAGGGATATAATTTTCTCTCACCAGAAGTACGCCGGGGGTAATGCAGCACCAGGTCAGAGGCCAGAACTTGAACAAGGGGTGGTCGACGATGCGGTCGCCGATCATGGAGCGGATGTCGTTCATGAAGCGGTTGACGCCGTAGATCCAGCCGAGTCCGATGCACTCACACAGTCCGAAGATGAGGAGGGCAAAGTCGGCGGCGTACTTGTCCATGAGGATGACCCAGTATCCTCCGGCCTGCGTCACGCAGCTCAATCCCAGGATGAAGCCGAGGAAACAGTACACGAAGACGACGAGGTGCTTGCGCTTCCTCAGCGAGGGGAATTCGTCAATGATCGCCGTGGTTACAGTCTCGATGATGCAGAACTGGCTGTCCATGCCGAGGGTGATGAGCATGAAGAAGAAGAGGATGGCCCACAGAGGTGAGATAGGTAGAAGGGTGACAGCCTCCGGGTAAGCGATGAAGGCCAGACCAAATTCTGTAAGTAAAATAAATAAATTAGTTAATTAGTTACCAAAAGTGTAAAACACAACTTTTAATATCATTTAATGAACCATAAGTAATCTAAGTATTCTAATTTCAATATAATTCTCAGGTTTAAAAACTTTTAATCATATGAAAATCTGTAATGTTGGAGACATCGATCCACTTACGTTCATCAACGACTTCCTCGACTGGTTTGCCGAGCACGAAGGCCATGTGGCCGAGAATGGAGAAGATGACAAAGCCAGCAAAGATGGAAGTGGCGCAGTTGGCGAGCGGCACGATCATGGCGTCACGGAAGCAGTTGTTCTTGAACTTGTTGTAGGAGGAGAGGGTGATGAGGCCACCCCAGGACGCGCTGAGGGAGTAGAAGATCTGAACGGCAGCATCCTTCCAGACCTGGTTGTGAGGGAACAGAAAAGAAAGGGATGTTTGTTAATTACTGTACTAGACAATTATTACTTTTGAATTGCATTTGTGAGGGTCGATTAGGAAATCATTGCTTGACTATGAAAGATCAGGACAAAAAGGATGTTTGTTAATTACCTAATAGATAATAATTACTTCTAAAGTGCATTTGTATCAGTTCATTTGGAAAGCATTGTTTGACTATGAAAACTGTGAAAAGCATTTTTGTTTTCTTCTCCCGGACAAGCCCCCGAAAAACGTTACATATAGGATAATACTAATAATTAGAGTTAGCAATGTCCTTGCTTTGTATATTCAATTATTATCAGACTCTAAAAAATAATGTACTCTCTTAAAACTATTTTCGCCCTCAAATATCCAACATGATCAACTCATTGATTGCAAACTTCTGAATTTGGATTTGAAATCTTACCTGCGGGTTCTTGAGTAGTTCCCACTTGGGCGTGATGAAGAACCTGATGCCATCCATGTGTCCTTCGAGGGTCAGTCCCCGGACGAAGAGGATGAAGAGGACGACGTAGGGGAAGGTGGCGGTGAAGTAGACGACCTTGCCGGACGACTTGACCCCCTTGACCAGACAGAAGAACATGAGTGTCCAGGCGAAGAGGAGACACAGAGTCAGCTGCCAGCTGATTTGGCCGGGATCGCCGATGTCACCGGATTCGTTCAGCATGCCTAACCTGGAGACAGGGAATTAATTAAGTAGATTTGGTTAGATTTAAGTTAATTTGGGGTACATAAATATTGACACAGTTTTTTTTTTAAAGTCTAGGCAAAGTAAGGCAAAGAGTAATCAAATTTGCTTAAATTAAACAATTTCTTGTATTGACCTTTTATTTCTTAATGTTGCTTGCTACAATTTATCAATTAACACAAATTATATACAAACTATGAATATATTAGCCTACATGTACATCATATACAATTTCTTAAATTGTATTTTGATTGTCATATTTTTATGACAAAAGAAGTGAAATATACTAGGGCAATACGGAATTGGCATTTTTAAACATCTTACACTTGATAATCTCAGTTCTCCATAAGTGCAATAGCGCCACCTTGTGGCAATATTTATACATGTACTATCATTATCTTGCCGCTATCGTTTTCACAAATGATTGCCTTTTCATATTATCCATTCACGCACGACTGCATGTGCATGTTATAACAATTGTGGGCAGTCAAATAAAAGAAGTGCAATTAAGTGACACATAAAACGGAAAACGGAGGTGGTTTCGGTCAATTGGTTTTGTCACCTAAAAGTATTCCAGTTTTGTGAATGAATATTTTATGAAATGGTTTTGACCATAATGAAATTGCTAAAATTAGTAGCGCGAACGGAACTGCCTTGGAATCGTGCGTGGCAACGGGGTGGCAACATCGTAAATGATGATGATTCATGGCTAATCGTGGAAATGTTTGATATAGTAATTATATTTCCTAGAATGCCGTTGGTGTGGAATGCAATTCATATTTTGAACAATTTGACAACTTATTATAATTGCGGGTTTGTATTATTATTTGGGTTCTTTTTATCAGAGTTTCAACATAATCCTGTGATACATCACAATTTTAGAAAAATGTGAGATATATAGTATGCGGAATACAAGATTTTTTTCAGATTATGTTTTGGTAAACATATAACAAACTAATAATTCTATCAAAATAGAATGGATTCAATTCAAGAATGTTTTAACAATCTGAATACTTACTTGTAGAATTCAGCGGACGCGCTCTGGCGCAGGTCGTGCAGCGGGTCCAAAAAGGCCGTTACATTTCCATCCTCGCTGTAAGTCACATTGTACTGCGCTTCCTCCGCCGCCGTCAAATTCCCGACCGGCACGCACTCGTTGTCGGCGGTAACGATGCCGCCACTTTCCAAGCACTCGTTGACGAGTTTGGAGCAGAACTTCGTGTTCCAATCGTTGTGGCAGCCCGCCCACGGCAGGACGGAGTTGAAGGACTTGAAGAAGTAGAAGATGGAGTAGGTGATGATGACGTTGTAGTAGATGCCGACGATGGCGGACACGACCACCATGCCATATCCAACACCTGGTCGAGGAAGGATAATTAATACAATTGTTTAATGAACAGTAACAATAATGCGCAAAAAAGCAAATGAAATACTGATTCGAACGACTTTGTTTATTTTGTTTCATTCGGTTTTTCTCTTCATTACTTGCAAAATTAAAAGGGGTGATAATACCAATAGTAAATTGCTAGACTTGAGTTAAGTTTTATTTGTTATGTTGTATTAAACCGGAGTTGTTTATTTTCTCTGCTTTTTCTCATCTTCGGGAAGTTCTTCATGGCCCGCATACTTGTGGTTTCTCTTCTTTCCCTTTTTGTTTCATTTTTGTATTGATAACATAACCGATACAAAAACCACACAGTGGAAAAGCTGAGTCATCAAGCGCATGCTCACTAAAGTCAGGGTGGAAAATTTCGCGGCCGGGCGCGGTCCAGGCCTAACCAAGAGCACTGATTGGTCAAATAAGGAAGATTAGTTAAAATAATAGGAGCGGCTCTAGTTTCTTGAAACTACCGCGCTGATTGGTCGAATAAGGGATGGGCTAGCTAGCAAGCCACCGCGCTGATTGGGATAGGCTAGCACTTACCACGCATTATCGGCACGGAGTTCCAAGCTCTGATTGGTCCACTGCTGCAATACTGGCCGAACGCTAGCTCGAGGAAGAAGAGCGGTATGCCCGCCAAGCACATCATGATAACATACGGGATCAAAAATGCTCCTGCAAATTAAATGTAAAGTAAGAAAGAACGATTGTAAAATAAAATTAATTCGAAATCGAAATAATTAAACATTCTTGCAATCTAACAACAAGATCTATTCAAAAAATGAATTGAAAATCGAAAGAAATAACATCACAATAAATTGAAAAATGTGCCATGATCGATCTTAATAATATCTGCTTCATTTAACAAAAGGCGGTTCAAAGAAATGATAGTTTCTTTAGAAATTGACAACACAAAATGTTTCGAATATTTTTCATAAAGACTATTTGAATGAAATCTTCTAAAGTTGATTTTTGTTTTCATTAAAAAAAAACACGATATACCAGCAAAGAGTTTTGTATACGTTTTTGTAGTAATGCAAACACAAATTAAATTGTTTGTATGAAAGGATATGGTTGTGGAATAAAAACAAAGAAATGTAAAACAAAAAACATTATTCCGTAATTACATTTTGGGCCTCTCGCATATATTGGCCTTATCGGGACATGTATGTGTTGAGGTGTTTCTTATTATTTCAATTTCCACTATTGAGGCATTGGGCCACGGTGTATATCGATGCATTGGGCGCATGCGCCTCATCCTAATATAAATTAATAACGACTGGCGTAGTCACGAGGTGAGACTACGTCATGGAATTTTCCCACAGCCGTTGCAACCGTACTTTCATTTTCCATTGAAGCTCTCCGTTTTCTTCATAATGCTCATGAATATGTAGTAGCTGTGGCGAGCCCCCGGAATAGTCGCACGCGATTGGCTCGCCTAACGCCTACGTCAGTGCCTAATGAATGCAAATGAGGAATGTCATTGACGTAGAATCGTACAGCAAACAGTGCTGAGCGAGCGAACGTTTTTCACGCTAGGCGGGAATGTCACCCGGCTAATACATATTCAAATTTTCTACGTCAGCGGTAAATGTTGGGCCACTGCCAGAAAAAGGTAGGTAAATATAGCAACGTGGTACTGAGCGCGAGCTGGGCTGGGCGCGCCTATTTGTTGTGTTTTTATCCAACTGGCGTTTTTTGCTTGATATGATTCCAACTCTTTACCGGCATTTTTACTTTCCTCTTGTTTGGGAGCGATATAATGCTCTTTTCACTTGTTATCACGTTCTCCTACTAAAAATCAGAGAACATTTTGTCTATCTTATTCGAAATGATGCAATTTCGTGAATAACTTGTCAATGTAGTTTTCTTTTTAAAGCCGAATATCTAGATTCCTAATTCCCTCATTCTCAAACTTATCCTACCGACTGGCGACTCTAGCAGCCAAATAAAGTGGATTGCGAGCAAAGTTAGGTTTGTTGTTGTTATTGTTACTTTTGTGATGACATTGTGTTTTCAAGACAAAACGCAGAAGTAAATGACATTTATACATACAACTGAAAATGAAACTTACCTCCACCGTTGGAGTAACATAGATAGGGGAATCGCCAAACGTTTCCCAGCCCGACGGCATAGCCGATGCAGGAGAGCATAAAGTCGAGATGGTTGGACCAGTTGCCCCTGTCCTCCTCCTCCTCCTCCGCTTGCTCCTTCTGCGGGGTGGCTGGGGGGTTGCTCATCTGCACAGTCAGAGGCTGCTGCTGCTGAGCCAGCGGCTAAAATGAAGAGAAATATATATGGTATAAAATAATTACAAATTACTATAATAATAATATAAACAATACTTTAAATAATATAATATAAGGAGGGGGCTAAAACTTGAGACAAATACTAAAGAATATCAGTACTAGTAAAAAGTAGTATTGAACATGTAAATAATATAAAGAGGCTCAAATTAAGACATAATAATTAAGGAATATAGTATTGATAACAATAAAACAATATAAATGATGAAATAAAATAAAAATATTTAGACTTTATACACATGACTTCAACTGGTTAATTTACTCACAACACAAGTAAATACAATTGTGTAACATCTTTTGGTTTAAAATTATTACCAAGTTCAGTAACAATGTTCGAAATATAAGTTGAATGGTGATGGTAGAGACAGTAAATATTCAAGTTAAAAAAATACAAGTAAATCATAATCATTGCGCTTTATCTTTGAAACAACGTTGAATAAAAATTGATACTAAATTTAGGAAAACATTTATATAAATAACATAAAATTGATAATAATGCCACGACTCAAACTCCAAATCTGTATATCTGTTTACATTTTAAGGCTGAGACTCGACTCTCTTTGACTCTTTGACTCTTAAAAAATCACTTTCACAGTCGTTCATCATCATCAGACATTAAAAAATATGGTTGATTGAGATTCACAAACGGTACAATGTGTGAAAATTCTTATAAACAGTGTCAGTATGATGTAAACAATGCAGGATTGCCGATGTAAACAAACAGAAAATGAAAACTCACCATTTCAGAGTAGCCCGATTTCTCCGTCTTCTCCGACATGATGAAAGATGTTTTCAACAGTCAAAACGAGATGCCAAAAAAATGTCGCCAAGAAAGAAATTACTTTTCACACAAAAATAAGGGCAAACGAGTCAATAAGTAATATCAATAGCTTATTATTATTATTAACAAGAATAAATCGTTCTTTGAAGATTTGTTGTTGTTATAAACTGAGCAGACACAATGTAACGGTGTAGTCCAGTTTAAGTTTCACACGATTGTGATCGTGATGTTGTCAGTTTGGATGCCGGTAGATCTCTGGGAAAATTTTCCACAAACATGCCTATTTATAAGGACCGCGCAGGTTTACGTTACTAGCGAGCCCGGTATGCAGAGCCTATGTTAGTAAACACAACGCATGTGCTATTGTTTACGTCACACTCATGAATAATGCATTACCTTTCTAGCTAATCAGAATGGCCAGTTTTCCTCATGCGCGCATGACTCACGCGCGTGATGGGCCAAATATGGAAAAACGGGGGTGTGGCTTAGCTGTGAATATTTGTCAATGACGAGCAGTGAATTTCCATTGACTGATACTCACCGTTTGTTTTGGCGGGCAGAGAGCCAAGGGGGTGATAAAGCGGGGCGGATATGGGGGGTAAGGACAAAGAATGGCCTCCTTTCTGACCCCACACGTGGGGTAAAAGTGAACAGGATTGGGGAAATGGCCTGAGTCGTTTTACAGAGAAAAACACGTGGCATCCAAATACCATGGATCGTAGTACGATCCATGCAAATACACACAAAATAACGTTGTGTTATTATTTTTCCTGCTGTATTTTCATTGTCAATTTGAACAAGGAAATGTTCATGCCAAACGTATAGAAACGACATTTCGGAACTATTTTCTGAATAATGTACTATAGATACACGAAGGTATCATTATTTAGGAAACTATAACAACATGTTCAGTGTTATTATTTCAATAACACTGAACATGTGAGTAATAATTGTCATTAGTGTACACCAATTTACTATATCCTTCGCGGTTTATACATCGATATTATTACTTGTTTTTTTTAATTGAATGTAGTGTAATCTTTGTATTTATTCAGTGTCCATAATTCCATATAATTCAAATGTGTATCATAATATTCAAAATTGTCATTATTACCGCGGCAATATATTGAAACAATATAATTCAAAGTATGATGAATATGATGATTAATAATTAATAATATTCATCAACCATTTCGTCGGAATGCAAGCTCAATAATCATCATAATCACAGTCAGCAACGCTCTTTGTTAGTAAACAGAAAATGTGTGTTATTGTTATGAATATCCGACCACGCGGTTCTGGTCTGTATACGTACACCGGCCGGTGTATTGGGTACACGACATAGGTACACGCCCTAGCCATGCACGATGTGGTCTGGAGGACAAATGCATCCGCCCACACACGATTCCAACTCGATACAATTCAGTATTATTCTAGGTTAAATTGTGGTCAAACCATTTCCATCCGGAACAGAAGAGAAGACTTTGTTGTATCGTAGGAAGAGAATTTGCAGCGTTTGAGTTTTGTTATTTTGTTGTTATTTTAAACATTGCATTTTAACCATTTCCACCCGGATATATATTATGGCAAACGGAAGAAATTGTCCATCTCTACAATCCCTGCTTTGTTATTGTCCACCGTGGATGATTTGGCAGTATCCCTGTGCCATTTAGCCCCCACCCCCAGGAATGTGTTATAGCATTTACCCCTCCCCCACGCCTCAGCATAATTATTGTCAACAGTGCGGACGATTGTGTACTCTTCAAAACCGCGCGAAATTGGGCCAGACACGCGGGGAAATAATATTATAATAGCGTCGCATTTTGGAGTGCATTATTATCGTGCATATATATATAATATTATACTGATATTATATTGGATAAAACCATGCATGTGGTGGTAGGTCTATGATTAATCCAAAGTGGTGTAAAACCAAATTTTACCAGGAAAAGGGACATGTACATGTAATTGTAAAACCACGTATCCCAATGTACTGTTATTTTACTGGTACTTATGGAAATATATAATTATGTTAAGATATATTGCAGGGTGTAAATCATATATACTGTATGGTTTATGAAACCGAAAGAATATATACTCGCTTTGTTGCCTTTAGGGAATGGGAGAATTTTCCCGCACAAAATACATAATGTAATCATGTGATACGCGAAAGGGGCGCGAAAGACCAGTTCCCTGTGGGTGTCTGTGGATTTAATGATGTGGTTTGGGATAATCACATGCGCGCCGTTTCGGGAAAAAAATTATGATATGGATGTCGGTGCCAGAGCCGTGTACAACTCCGGTTGGTACTAAATACATACAAAATATTAATAATAAATAATAACGGTTATTTATATAGCGCTGTAATAATCATATACATTTGAGAATATATGTATGTAGAGTAGACGGTACATATATGATTATGATGTGATTAATTGCATACAAAATGAAATTACACTGAGATTATCTTAAAAAGATGTTTGTTGTTGTTTAAGTATGTGGTATACCGGTGTTCCTTCTTAAAATGATGATAATACACGCATTTCTTGATGGGAATTGTTTTTTATGTTTTGAAATCACAAAATAAAGTTATGCATTTTTGCGTATACATTTTTTACTTTTAAGTGGTCTTTAAAAGATCAAGGAAAATAAATAATATTTATGCACAATTTTGGTTAAAATGAATTACATTTAAATATTCAATAGTAATAATGTGTGTGTTTCCATACAATTATTTTCTACAGAAATATCGTTTGTGTATACTAAAGTGTATATATTTCCATCTTGTTGGGGGTGGGGTGTCGTAAAAAGCCATTTTATACACACATGCATAAATACAACAAAGATTTTTTTACAACCGCAGTGCATTCTCGGAATGTTTCCATGGATATACAAACCATTTCATTGAGCTAAAACAATACACACACGGAAGTGTAGTATCCACCATGACTAAGCACACATGCCTGAGTGTAGTATTATAGGCTACAATCCCCAGTCGTTTTCTGTATCAAGATAGACTGATTCGATGCTGTATATTTTCAGTATGATACCACGTGGTTTGTCTTTCTAATTTCTTTTAAACGCATAAACTATAATGTTGTCAATTTATTGGTCAAAGAGTGAGGAAACCATAGTTTAAGTAGTAACTGTCTTATTGTTTTTCTATTTTTTTTCTACATAATTTAAGTATTGCAATGCCAAAACAACTAAATTATTGATAAATCGCATAATTTGTATGTTTTCTGCATGCAGTTGTGTTTATTATGACTAGTTATGTTACTTGTGTATGTATAGTGTATGTAACGTAACGAATATTAGTAGTTGTGCTAAATTATTTCAGTGTTATATACATGTAAGCCGAGTACTAGTATTGCAACATTTAGACCTTTATACGTATAAGAATATAATTATGCTCTATATTATAGTATATAGAGAAACAAAGATGAAAGATACAAGTTTGATTCATGTTTTTGTGACTTGTATATTAAATTATTATCATACATGAGACATATGCAATAATGCATACATATATTTTAATCATATTAGAAAATGGTATTATAGCTCCAGTTAGTTTGTATTCACATGCGAAGATATCAAACAATGTTCTATCATACACATTATCTCGTGATTATAGATAATATAGAACACATAAAATATACAAGACTGTATGTAGTCCGAGGATTAAAGTGCCTTGTGTACAACATAGATATATAAACATACATGCATACATATATTACATCTCAATACAAATATTACTTAACATCACAATACAGCAAAACAATATATATTTATTAATGTATTTGGCAAGAAAAGCAACAAAATGGATCTATAATGTAATATCATTCTGATGAAAGAAAACATATACTATTTATGTGTATAGAATTACGAAATACACGGTCACCATGCAAAAATAATATTAGGTCAAACAGATTCAGGCATATTCGTGATAAATATAACCATTACTTACAAATGCAAATAACACCATTAATTTTGCCCAAAAAAATTCCCGCAGTCATGTGTATAAATATTTGCAGTATTTTACAATGGATTGTGATCTTGCAACCATTTCAAGAAGTGGGGGAAAATGACGACTTATGTTTGCATAACACTTAATAATCATTCAGAGTATAGAATCATGACATAGCAAACAAAAAAGAAAATACATATAATGACTTGCATAACTGATATAATGTATAACTTGGTGAAATAGCATATAATGCACATGGTATATCGTAAATGTTGTATGATGAGTACAACGTGGATAGACCTATACAGCGATCGAGCAAGCGTCCCAAGTAAACAAACATTCCAGTAGGGTTTTGTTTACCAACAAAAGACGCCGGCCGGCTTATTGCGTAATTTGACCCCGAGTTCACTCACTCACCCGCCCATTCATAAAAGTTCGTATAGAAAAAGAGACCACCCCCACAACTGGCTTATCCGCCACTGGAATGCGTTCGATTAACAAACTAAAGACTAAACACTATTCATGGGAAAAACTCCATAATGGTGTGTATCTTCGGTATCTTGTCAAGTGCAAAGACACGACAAAGTTCTATTTGTTCAGGTGTAATAGTTAAGGCTTATCCGTATTAAATTAAACAGGTAACATATTTTGTAGTATAATAGTAAATGCACTAAAAACGTTGGCACAGTGCCAGGGTCTGTGGTTAAGAGGGCGGGGGGGGGGGGGGGGGGGCGGAGTTTGACGCGCTACAAATTTGATCGATTGATAAGATACAATTCGGGATTATAACACTGGTACGGTTATAATATTGATTTTAACGTTCAAACGTTATAGGCGGGAAGCCGAACAGCTAGCATGTGGATTAACAGAGGATAACAAATAACGAGAACCAATTAAGATGAATTGCATATCTACGTCTATTTTGTTTTCTCCGTAGAAAAATCATAAATGGTGTTGATATATTAAAAACAATATAATCAAGTTAAACAAATCAGCACCCCTTTCTAGACGTACTGACATTAAAAATAAGGAATTAAGGACAGCAAATTCAACAACAACTACAACCAAAATATGACGTTTGTAATTTATAAACTATATTTCATGTTGAATATATGACGCGCCTTTAATAATAAAGACATGTATGTATGTTTATCTAAATTACATATTCATGTTAATGATTAATATATTTCTTCCGGTATAAAGTTATCAAACTGATAAGTGAATTATTCGAGTACTACGGTACACTTCAGAATAATATTATAGTACATGATAATATGCTGCATAAAAAGCAGTGGGATGTGCCTTAGTTTCAAGAACGATATTTATTTTCTGATCAGAACTTTAACCAACTCGATTTTTTTTTCTAATATGACTTTGAGAAGACTTTGTGAAGACGGTCAGTGAATCGAGCCAAGCCCAGTCTGCAAGCAGTGGAACAACCACCGGAAAAGAGACTGATTTTTCGGTCTAGATAATGTTCCGCCGTCCCTCCATTTCTATATAGCATTAGTTCTAGAAGATGGATAAACTAAACCTCCATGAAACAGTAAGCAACTTGGTATTAGTGTAAACATAAGTACGGTATATAATAACCCCATATACCTGTGGGTGGAAATTCATTAAAGTGATATATTACCTTCATAAGATGTTTCCAAATGTAATATGTGGGACCTCAATCAGTAATTTATATTCTTCTGAATGATATAATTATATGAAAGTTTCATAGAAAGTTTACATTGATGTTTACTTACAAACTGGTGTCATATTCTATCAACGTCTGCATAATTATAAATGTTCACTGCAATCGAAAAGTGCTCCGGAACGCTATTCATTCAAACATGAACATCGCCATAACTATAGAAGAAGAAAAGAAAACAAACATTTTAAAAATAAAACTCATTTCATTCTACGGTCTACTGTTACCATATTAGCCAGAAAACAAGGTACAAGAGAAATTCAAAATTTCCAAGTGACTTTGTTTAATTTTACATCACTTTAACAAAATGAATATAAGGAAAGTTTATTGACACTTCATAGCTATCCTCCCCCCATATTGATGCCCCCCCCCCCCCCCCCCCCCCGACCTCACATACAAAGTGTCTTTCAGCGTCCATCGCACCATTCTGCCACAGCCGAATAAAGCAAGGAGTTTTTGTGAATGAGTATGAGTATTATATATAGTTAGCTCTTTCTTTTCTTTTCTTTTCTTTCTTTGAGTTTGTTCTTGTGGTTCTCAAAGGGGGCCCTTTTCCTTGAAAGAATTTGTGACCGCAGAAGATTTGAGACAGGGGGGACCGGGGACGCCATTTTCTGTTTACATTCTTGACATTCCTCCGGGATCGATAGTTTTCGCTTTTGAATACGGCTCTGAATATAATAACCCCTTTTTACTTGTCCCAGTGAACTGTTCACGTTGCACGCCAGGTATAGTCTAACCATGGTCTAACCAAGGAAATTAGGAGATACAAAAAAATACGACCTCCCTGGTATAATCAAAGAGCTATTATATATAACTCCTTGGTATAATGGTGTCAATAGGCTTTAGCTCGTTTGCACCTTGGTGGTTATTGGCATAGCGGCAGTCTCCAAAACAAAAAAGAAAGACAAACAACGAAATAACATGAATATACATAAAGGGGCTATATAATAAGCTACAAATTACACTTGTCGTCTTTGTTTTTGTTTACTGGCAACATTCAATTAACTGATAATATTGTTTTATAATACTCCTTTTGCCGATTATATCTTTATATTGTATTTCTTTTTCGTCATGTTTTGTACTTCCGAAATAAATGACATGAAACATATGATCTCTTTCAATTATAAATAAATACATGACACGAGAAT